>CM051237.1:67899211-68146711 GCA_027917425.1 Gastrophryne carolinensis
CATGGCAAATAGGGTCACTTATAATGTCTTAGTCAACAGTAATCAAATGTCTATTTCAATGTGTGTGTCACATCACTCACCTTCTCCCTGTGCCTCCTGGGCGAGATCTGCTGCATTAAGATGGCAAATCAAAGGCATTAAAAGACACTTACAAGCATGATGATCTCTTCTTGTTGGCAGGTGTAGATTGTGGGTGCCATCTTTCCTCTTGTCTGCAGCAGATAAGTTATGCCCCAGCGGTTTCCGGGTTCTGCACGGCCGGACGAACGGCCGGACGCACGCGTACGCGAGCGTGTAAGCGTCAGACGCCGGCATTCTTATTTATGGGTCCGGGACACACAGCTCTCTCTTCTCTTTCTGAGTCTCAACATTATGGCACCCAAAAAGAATATTCCGAAAGCAGCAAAGGACGACAGCAGCAGCAAACAGCCATCAAAGCAGCAGGAGCCTTCTGCAGGGCCAACAACTCGCTCCCAGATGCCCAAAAGTAAGCTGCAGGCAACCCGCAGTGCTCAGCCAAAGCCAACAAAAACAACCAGGCAAAAAAAGGAGCCAGCGTGCAAGAGGAAGCCACAGGCCAGCAAGGCAACACCAACGGCCCCCAAAAAAGGTACCAAGAGGATGTGAAGCCCCAGCCCCCCAGGTCCCCATCACCCCACCCACGTGTCTCCAAAGCCAAGGCTAAAAAGAGAACACACCGGGAAAGAAGCCCCAGCAGCTCTAGCTCGCCATCACCACCACCCGCACGTGTGGAAAAATATTGTAAGAGTTAAAGGCACCGGCAAAGAAGGCCAAGAAGCACCAGCAGCCCGAGCTCGGCATCACCACCACCTGCACGTGGCCACAAATCTCATGGCAAGAGGGCAAGGTACCGCCCAAGAAGCCCAAGGTCGCCATCCCCACCCGCACGGGTCTCAAAATCATCTGCCAAGAGGGCAAGGCACCGGCAAAGAAGCCAAAGCTCTGGCTCACCCCTGGACCGGCCTACTACCTCCAAGGGGCATGCTACTTCTAAGGGCCCACAGAGGCACAGGGCCCCAAGCCCGACTTCTTCAAGCACACCCTCTTCTCCTCGGCCACATTCTCCACCGGCACAGGTGGCAAGGCACTCACCATATGCCACATCTACACCTGCTACTTCAGTGGCCACCCAGCCACAAACACCCAGTCCCTTTCCTAGTCCTGTTCTATCTCCAGCCAGCCAGCCCTTGCCCACATGCCTCACCAAATACCCATCCACACAATCACACACACTATTGCACTGTAGACTCGGTTGGCCAAAATTGGTAAACATATACTCGTCAGCGTTGGCGCCTTAATAAGTGTCATTCAAATTCCTCCATGCAGATATTTTAGGTTAGCATTAAGCTCGACTAGCCACTTCTCATGTGCCACTCTCAGGGCTACACATTAAACACGAATGTCCAGCAGACGACACAGGGCTATTGCCGCCCCTTCCGCCGCATATGTGGCGTAAAAATCTGCATCTATCCGGGGAACATGACTTATACTGGCTCCATATGCTTACGTGACCCAGTACATAGGCTGACGTTCCAACAAGACACTCAGAGCCGGTCATGTGTGGTGAGAGGGGGGGGGGTGCGAGGCATGGCATGGTCACCATCATTCGATGCGCGTTTCACTCCGCCGAGATGCAGACTTGCTTTGCCCAGAGAAGAAGCAGATTCCTTTGCCCAGGACAGTTGCTGAATTATTTTGCCCAGGACAGATGCAGCCTTATTTTGCCCAGGACAAATGCTGAATTATTTTGCCCAGGACAAATGCTGGATTATTTTGCCCAGGACAAATGCTGAATTATTTTGCCCAGGACAGATGCTGAATTATTTTCCCCAGGACAAATGCTGAATTATTTTGCCCAGGACAGATGCTGAATTATTTTCCCCAGGACAAATGCTGAATTATTTTCCCCAGGACAAATGCTGAATTATTTTCCCCAGGACAAATGCTGAATTATTTTGCCCAGGACAGATGCTGGATTATTTTGCCCAGGACAAATGCTGAATTATTTTCCCCAGGACAAATGCTGAATTATTTTCCCCAGGACAAATGCTGAATTATTTTGCCCAGGACAGATGCTGGATTATTTTGCCCAGGACAAATGCTGAATTATTTTGCCCAGGACAGATGCTGAATTATTTTCCCCAGGACAAATGCTGAATTATTTTCCCCAGGACAAATGCTGAATTATTTTCCCCAGGACAAATGCTGAATTATTTTGCCCAGGACAGATGCTGGATTATTTTGCCCAGGACAAATGCTGAATTATTTTGCCCAGGACAAATGCTGAATTATTTTCCCCAGGACAAATGCTGAATTATTTTCCCCAGGACAAGTGCTGAATTATTTTGCCCAGGACAGGTGCTGAATCATTTTGCCCAGGACAGGTGCTGAATCATTTTGCCCAGAACAGAAGCAGAATTATTTTGCCCAGAACAGATGCAGAATAATTTTGCCCAGGACAGATGTAGAACAATTTTTTTTCCAGAACAACATTACAATATTTTTGTCCACCCTGCAGCAAATGATTGCACAGAGACCCAGAACAATTGCAGACACTACTCTCTACTCCCCGCAATACATTAAAAAGGAAAATACCAGCTGTTTTTATAGACACTGCACCTGGGATTAGAGGGTGGTACTGTGCTCCACAGTACCAGTACCTTACTCGGCAGCACCTCACACAGACCTGAGGACATGCTGCCAGTGTCAGAAGCCTTCGGGTTGACTGGATCCGCTAGAAAAGGCATTGCCTAGCCTCCACTGCCTGGTACCTGTCAGAGGGCCTTATAAAAAGGCCTGGGGGTTTGAGATTAGTAGATTATAGATACATAAACATATCTAAAAATTATATAATCATTATTAAACAAATAAGAATGCACATTACACATAAACAGATATGCAAAATTAATAATTAATTAATAGAAAAGGGGTGAAATAAAAGATCATTTAGATTTTACATACATAACACATATAATATAAATAAAGACATACTAGACAAACATACTAAATAATAACATGTAAAAAAACAGTTATTAACTTTGCTTTAAAGGGCCACTCCAGCTGACACCCCCCCCCCCCCCCCAGCTACCCTTTCCTAGTGTTTAAGCAGGGCACGGGGTTACATAAAAAAGCACTTACCTCCAGGATGGATGACCGGCCAACTCCAGTGCTATGTTCCCAGCACTAAGTGGGGCTGGTGACACGCTCTACAGCAGCATCAGACAGGCGGAGGTGGCAGCACCCCACCCTGTAGTTGGCCGATCATCAGCACTAGATTGCGTAAGTGCTTTTATTTTATGTAATCCCCCCATCTTGCCTCAGCGCTAGGGAATGATTGCGGGGTGGGGGGACTTGGAAAACACGCCTTGTTGGCTGAAGTGGTCCTTCAATTTATAAATGCTTATGGGTGAAAGAAAGGGGGCTTAGGCGCGACAGCATGTATTTATTCACACCAATTCGTCTTTCTCTTTCTCGCACATTTCCTGGATTTGCTCATAAAGACTTTTTCCGTTCTTTTTTCATGCATAATCCCACTTTCGCGCCAACATGAAAATAGGTCTTGCACATACAGCTTGGATTCGAATGCGGGACTGAAAAGCACATATATATATGCGGACAGAATCCACATGCGAATATAAAATTTGCATAAGATTTTTTTTCGCACCGTGCTAGCCAATTGTCTTCAAAAACTATGAACATCACATAAAAAAAAATAACAATAAACGATGCTTTATTGGATGAAGCAGTAAAATGACACAATGCCATTCTTGGCATTGTAGGGCAGACTTAAACTATGCCAACATGTCTCGCTAAGTTGCCTTTACCCAGAATGCCCCACTGTCCTTTGTCTTCTCCGTCTTCAGCGTCTGCATTTTAGCTGACAATGTAATACGCATTCTGCAGCTGATTATAATTAAAAATATCAGAATAAATTAAAGTCCTCAGCTTGACACGCCGAGCCATAACTTTGCCTTCAGACATTCCTCTCTAATTAGTTAATTAATCCTAATGCAAATTATAAGCAATAATTAGTCAGCCAAGCTTGACAGAAAAATCTGCTGACTTCCAGCTGTAAAGGATTTCGGATATTGGATGTTGAGCGGCCATTGTCTTGAGGTGTCTTTTGTTTGCCCAGGCAGGCTCCTCCCCTCTAAGACGGATGACAGCTGAGATGGTGCTACTTGATTTGAAGCTACCAGCTATTTAGTGGGTGTCATTTTGATCAACATCTACTTTATTAAGAGAACAAATAAGTTGCAGCCAACCCTGTGAGCAGCTGTTGCCTATAAGGCTTCAGGATGTGTCCTACAAACTTGTGTTATCCTTCAAGGATGTTTGTTACTGTGATGCAGAACTCAAGGAAGCCAGTTTTTCAGAGCCTGATAGCACCTAAGGTTTTGGGGATCCCAAGGACCTGAACACCTTTGTTAATATTCATGTGGAATCAGGACCAGATTAAAAGAGGAGCAAACCAGGGCTTCCCTTTTGGGGCCTCGTCAACTTGGAGGTCTGCATAACTTTTTAACAATGGCGACAAACGGGGTACATTGGCAATAGGTAGACCAGTGCAAATTCCAGGTGGCCTGCACTGCTTTGGGGCAGTCTGGGCTTCTACATTTATAAACACTCTCATCCAATCCCAGTCTGTTATCCCCTTCACCACTCTATGCCATCACCTAAGCAACCCCAGCCCAGCCCTTAATGATATAGCCTCAGTCTTGGAGCTCACTGAATAACCGTCCAGGAAGCAGCAGAGATGCCACTACCTGGTCATGGGCAGGCCAGGTGCTGGTAAAATCTTGGCTGCTACCTTTTCTTAGACTCTCATCCAATCCCAGCCCCTCATCCCCTTTACCACTCTATCCCCTCACCCAAGCAACCCTCGCCTATGTCCTCACCCTAATGATTTAGCCTCAGTCATCATAAAGCACACTGGTTGACTGGCCAGGAAGCAGCAGAGATGCCACTAGCTGGTCATGGGCAGGCCAGGTGCTGGTAAAATCCCAGCTTCTACCTTTACTAGCATTCCCATCCAATACCAGCCCCCCCAGCCCATTCACCACTCTATCCCCTCACCCAAGCAACCCCAGCCCATGTCCTCACCTTAATGACCTGTGATTTTAGTGATTTCCAAGCTTTGTATATATCTGCGGCTCTACATTGCTACAGTGGGAGCAGCTTTTCTGGCTTTAAGTAAAAACTACAGCAGTAATGACCTCCCCAGGTGAGAACACTGCAAGTCACCCTTTAGCTACTGGAACACAAGATTGTGATCCTGCTATCTGAAGAAGATGAATTACAGAAGAAGGGGATAAACCTGCCGCCTCTTCCTCAGCCAATCAGATGATTAGCAAGCCACATTGAGGAAGTCTCTGCACCAAACACACCCTTTTATGTACATTGCTAAGGTAAACACATTGATGCTAGGGAAAACTGTTTTTTTCTAACACATAGTTGCAAACCAATAGAAAAGAAAAAAAATGACAGATAAGCTTAGCATATTGAAGACATCATTTTTGGGACTTGAGGTTATAGGGCAACCTCAGGTAAGCTGCTCCTAATTTATCGATTACAGGGGGCTTTTATATATTAGAGTTAGGACTGCACCTACACAGAGGCACTGTGGCATTTGGTGGTGCAGCTTTAGCATACTTCTGCAGATGTGTGTTACCTCTGTTTACATCCAGATTTAGAGACAGATTATAGGTTGGCTGCAAGCTAACAGGGTTGAGTACTGTGGCCCCTTTGAGACTTGTGTATCATTTTGGCAGAATAATGAAAACTTACCACACGACAACAAAAATAAAACTACATTTTCTAATAATATCTTATGCCTGGACCAGACCTGGGCATTGTAAGGCCCGGGGGCTGTATGCGGCCTTTGATTGGCTCTGTCCAGCCCGGGCTGAGCTGGCTGGCAGAGCCCCTCTGCTCATGATTCGACATCCCTCCTCTCATGCTTCCTGTGAGGTGCCCGCCCGTCCCTCTTCACAGCCGGTCGGCGCCTCCCACCTCCCACACTCTACACAAGCGATCACTTAACAGCAGCCGATCCCCCGCTCAGTGAGGAAGCGAGAACGCGCCAGACCCGACGAGCTGAGTGGCCGATCGGCTGCTGCTTAAGTGATCGCCTGTGTACAGTGCGGGAGGCGCTGACCCGCTGCGAAGAGGGACGGGGGCGGGCGGGCGGTTGGAGGGGCGGAACTCATAAGTGCCCTGCCATCCTCGGGCTGCTGCTAAACTTAAGGGGAAGGAGAGTAAGGGAAGTGGGGCTGCATTTGCTCTGCCCAGTGTGGTGGAAGAGTGAGTATCTGGCATCTGTGGGGCAATATCCCCCCTTTCTGTGGATCCTACCAACTGGTATCACCCTCCCCTCCAGTAGCGGCTGCTACGGGGGATCCCCTAGTGACTAGGTAATGTAAGCTCATTCTCTTATTTTTACATCAGCTTTTGGCGCATCTTTGCTTCTATATTCACAAAAGAATTTGACATGCCAAGTGAAATGCAGGGGAATAACCGAAACCCTCCATTAACTGTCACTGGTCTAACCAAGGAAGAAGTCCAGCACCGTCTCAAGCAGATAAAAATCGATAAATCACCGGGACCAGATGACATACATCCTCTTGTTTTAAGGGAGTTATGTACAGTAATAGACAAGCCGTTATTTCTAATATTTGTGGATTCCATAACTACAGGGTTTGTTCCGAGGGATTGGCGCTTGGCAAATGTGGTGCCAATATTCAAAAAGGGATCTAGGGGGGAACCTGGGAACTACAGACCGGTAAGCTTAACATCTGTGGTGGGCAAGCTGTTTGAAGGTTTCTTAAGGGATACTATCCTGGAGCACCTTGGGGAAAATGGCCTTATTACTCCATATCAGCATGGATTTATGAGGAATCGCTCCTGCCAGACAAACCTAATCAGCTTTTATGAGGAGGTAAGTTCAAGATTGGATCAGGGGGAGTCATTGGATATCATATATCTTGACTTTTCTAAAGCATTTCATACTGTGCCACATAAAAGGCTGGTACAAAAGATGAGAATGCTTGGACTGGGGGAAAACGTGTGCAGATGGGTGGGAAATTGGCTTAATGATCGGAAGCAGAGGGTGGTTATCAATGGTACACACTCAGATTGGGTCACTGTTACTAGTGGAGTACCACAAGGGTCAGTTCTGGGACCAATTCTCTTCAATATATATATAAATGACATTGGGTATGGATTAAACAGTAAAGTCTCAATCTTTGCAGATGATACTAAGCTGAGTAAAGTAATTAAAACAAAAGATGGCAGCAGGCAGCTACAAACAGATTTAGATAAATTGCATGGACAGTTAAAGTGGACCAACACCCACGGGTGATCGGCCCGGGAATCTATAAGATTCCCGGGCCGATCACCTCCCTCCCCGCGGGACATCCGAGATCGGGATGTCCCGCGGGGTGAAACCCCCCCAAACCCCCCAAACTCCTTACCTTAAAGGAGACAAGCGGCTCCTCCGCTGCCGCCTCCCTCGCGCCCCTGTAGTCGTGCGCGCGCCCCGCGCCGGCCGTCTGTGAATGGCCGGCGCGGGCACGCGCGCGTCAACAGGGACGCGCGGGAGGCGGCAGCGGAGGAGCCGCTTGTCCGCGGCTTGTCCGTCGCCGCGGACAGAGGTGAGTTTGGGGGGTTCGGGGGGGTTTCACACAGCGGGGCACCCCGATCGGGGGTGCCCCACCGAAGTGGACCAAGACCCAGGATAGTCAAAATCCTGGGTGTTGGTCCACTTTAAATGGCAAATGAAGTTTAACACAGATAAATGTAAGGTTATGCACATGGGAAGGAGAAATCTGTGTCATGATTACACATTAAATAAAGAAACCTTTGCTAAAAACAACAATGGAAAAGGACCTAGGGGTTTTAGTTGACAATAAGCTCAACTGTAGTAATCAATGCCAGGCAGCTGCTGCCAAGGCAAATAGGATCATGGGGTGCATCAGGAGGGGCATAGGTGCTCATGACCAGAGCATCATTTTACCCCTGTACAAGTCAGACCCCATATGGAATACTGTGTACAGTTCTGGGCACCTGTGCTTAAGAAGGACAAATCAGAACTGGAGCACGTTCAAAGAAGGGCAACAAAGTTAATAAAAGGAGTGCGGGGGCTAGAGTACCCGGAAAGATTGTCCAAGTTAGGCTTATTTAGTCTAGAAAAAAGACGATTGAGGGGTGATCTAATAACTTTGTATAAATATATTCGGGGTCAATACAAAGATCTGTCCCACAATCTATTTATACCCCGGAGTGTAACCATAACCCGGGGGCATCCACTAAGGTTAGAGGAAAGGTGCTTTCTCCACCGACATAGGAGGGGATTCTTCTCTGTAAGAGCAGTGAGACTATGGAACTCGCTGCCAGAGGAGGTAGTAATGATGGATACAGTAAAAACGTTCAAAAGTGGCCATGATGCCTTTCTGGCATGTAATAACATTTCCAGCTATGGCTACTAGACCACTGGAAGGAATTAAACAGGCTGAACTGGATGGACTAAAGTCTTTATTCAGCCTTACATACTATGTTACTATCTTTATATAATATACTTACCTGGGCACTGGCGTCAACCATTGTACATTTGCACAGCACTTTAATGGTTTATGTTAATGTGATTGTTAATAGGTTAGTTACAATTGTTTTCTTTTTTTCACATGAAATATTTGTATGTTGTACACTATATATATATATTTGGCACATGGCACTTTATGGATTTAGCTATCCCTGTAAAATGAGGGATACTCACGCTTTTTTCAACATTAGCACATTTTCTCACGCTGCTTATTAATTATTCTGCCAGCATTATATCCAGGTATAATTTACTAGACACTTGTGACATACGCCAATAAAAATAAAATGGTTTAATATTTATAGTCACGGATATAAGGTGAATCCCCTGACTTTGTGTCTATATGTTTTTTTTAATCTGTTTATTGTCTTGTGATGTGCTGCTTTTTGTATTCTTATTTTTTAGTATTTATTTAATAAAATATCATTGTAATTTTTTATTATCTGAGTGCGGCCTTTCTGTATGGGGATGATCCTTTAGGGATTAATCTAGGGTCCCTTTATTACATAGTTTGATTCTCTACAACTGGGACATCCTTATCAAGATTTACTGCTTTTTGAGACCCCCCTGGGATCACCAATGGCTGATGATCCCACAGAACATGATTGGGGCGCAGTTGCATTCTCAGCACCTTGTGGCTGATATGCGGTCCAATGGCCAGTCATTCATATAGGCTGGGACAGGTCAAATCGAGAGAGACCAGTGATGCAGTCACTCTCCACTCCACTCTATGTTGGGCTCTGTGAGTAAACAGAGCTCTATATGTGCATTATAATGCAGAGCATACAGCACTGATCAGATGAGCACCTGTGCATGCGCCATGGAATTGCTATAAAGTTGAGTTTTGAAGGCGATCCAACGAGGGTTTCACTTGGTGGCTCATCTCAAAACGATATGCCCCAGGGAAATGGACCAGAACTCAGAATGGTAAAAATCCTGGGTTTTGGTTCACATTAAGACCAGCTGCTGCTCCATAGTATTTCACACCAATTATGCTGATAGGGGGGAGGGGTTTAATGATCATTTGGAAGGTTTAGCAGCTCTAGAGTAGTCCTTCACCCTAGGTTGACTAAACATCACTAAAGCTCATAGGACAAGAACCCTAAAACACTTTCGGCCTAAATTACGATGTGCAGGAGTTTTTGCTAGTTCACCCTAGCTTGAGTGCATCACATGAGCTGCAACTAGGGGGCATAACAGCAAACTGAGCTCTAATTCTAGCAAACAGTGCTATGATTGTAGTGGTGAAAGTAAGGAGAACTGACTATTTGCTGGCATTTTACAGGGATTTGCTGCTTTGCCTGGCTGGATTTACTTTCAAAAACGATTTCGTGCCAGCTGGTGAACTGCTGCTGCCGATTTGGTAAGGAAAATTGAAGAATTCTTGATGAAAACACACTGTAAAAGCTTATGTCACCATGGTATGAGTATCCGAATATATGTGTGGTGTCTCAGGAGTGTCTTGTCAGTTTTATTAGTTGTATTTCGAATACTAGTTATCTATCAGTCATTCAAGCTCAAAATATCAGGTACAGATATCAAAATTACGTAAGAAGACAATATTGGCAAATTAAACATTGGTCCTACAGCAAACACGGGCGTAGTCGGGTGAACGTGGAGCATTTTGATTTATAAATGTGGTAAAGGCTGCGAATGACATCTAAGTGGTTAGTAAATCACTAAATAGCTTGTGTATTTTTACCAAAGCTGCTTCATTCACTTCAATTTCTGGGGCAGGGCTGAGTTGGAAAGGACATGCCATGGCACAGCATTATGAGTCATGCATGTTTTGCTGTGGTCAGAGACAACTGTGAGACCACAGTGACTTGCCATGCTTGATCATGCTGAGAACACCAAGGGACAGCGTGGCTGTTAGACTACTATTTTGTGTGGTCCTGGATGAATTAAATTAAAGGAAATGAGGCATCAGGTGAGCTGTTTGCTGTCCAATTATTGCTGTTGGCTTAACAGTTTAAACTTGCTTTATATCCTGAAAATAAGGACTTGTTCCTTCTCTATTTCAGAAAAAGGCACAAGATAAAATAAGGTGCAGTTCAGTTATGGAAGGAAGTTGCGTGATTTGCACCTAAAATGTTTACTAGAACAATGTAACAACTTATTTATATTGCTTTTAAAATGAAAACTTCAGGAAATCCTACATTTCAGTAGATCTCTTTAAAGAGGAACTTCGGAGGAGGGAAAAGCCTAACCAATCTGCTGCCCCCCACGGTTTAAACTTTATTATTTACTCACCTCGCCAAGGGAGCCATCTTTTGGGTCCCTAGGTTTCCAGGCAACCTTCTGCTGGGCGGCGTCATCTTGCATCCCATCAGGCCCCCAATCTCATGCTTGTGCAGTGGCCATGAATGGAATGCAATGGGCCGCCCGAAATCCCGCAAGACTTCCCTGAGTTGCGAGATCAGCGTGGGACATTGAGGAGCATGGCTAAGGCCGTTCTTGTCAGTTAGGTACAGCTAAGCAGACGCGGGGTGAGCATCGGGCCCTAAGCCAGCCAGCAGGGAGCGGCGACATCCAAAATGTAGGTAAGGCCCGATGGCGGGGGGGGGGGATTTTTTATTTTAGGTCCGATGTTCCTTTTTAAAACGTTTAATAGTCCATGTAAAATGCTGGACTAAGGGCACATGTCCAAAACGTCATTTGGATATGTGTGAGTAGGTCGAATTTTCTGCACCTTTACAATGGTTAAAACTATTTATTAAAACACAGAAAACAACTTAATAGAAGAAAAACTATCCAAACCCCTTTTAACTGAACTTTCCAGTTGTCATCCTGTGGCCAGATGCTCGTTCTTATCTCTATTTTCCCACTTCCAGATGTTAATCACGATCGCAAATAATGTTGACATATGTCAATAACTCAAACATCATAAAAATTAAAAACCACAAGGCAACATTGCAAACCAGTCGTAGCATGAGCTGCAACACGACGCTGCGCACAGCTCATTATTTACCTCCTAGCTTCTGTGACTTAGTGCGAACACTTTCTACCTTCTACCTTTACATGGAGTGTTGTATTTCACCGCTCGCTGACAAGTCATAAATCAAGCATAACCTATTACATGCAGGTGTTAACAGTGATAGAAATGTTACAAGATTTGTCAAGCCATTCCTGCAAAGGCCGATATGCTGGTGCTACTGGAGAAAGTGGAACAGCACTGTACACGTGCAATGTAATTAATGGGGTTGCCGACCTTTTAGCTTGGAAATATGGGGAGGTGTTGCAGTTCAGCTATTCACTGGCTTATAACCTTAAATCCCAGCTTCTTGTTTTTTTGTTTCGGATAGTATGAGAGGCTTGGACTCACTGTAGCATTCTTATCAGTGTCTGTGGACCCATTATGGTAACTTAATTCTGTAAAAAGTCTGATAAAAGGGCTTGAGTAGGTGAACCATGGGATGGGAACCCCTTATAGCTCGGAAGCAACACCTCCAACCTCAGGCCATATCAGGATACAATCGGAATAGGGCTGGTGGGTTGCCAGAGTGGCCCCGGTGGGTTGCTTAAAGATCCTTTGATCTACAATGTTTCTTCATCAGATCCAGCCTGAATGATCATAGAGTGAAGAGAGGTTGGATCTGCTCCTGGCAGGACTATAGGATCATAACACACCTGGAAGCAACTTTCAGCCCTCGTTCACACCTGTTCAGTGCCGCATGCGTGTTTGTGTTCGAGGCAGATACAGTAGTACCCCAAAAAAACAGTCAATGGCACCTCTATGGCCCCCCGGCAATGGCACCTCTCTGGTGTGGCAGAGAGGAGAAAAACCTGGCCGCAAAAGGTCCTGCCTGCTGCGTCCTGGCCGCTAACACGTCCCATTAAACAGGGATATCTATTAAAAGCAGATGCAAACATAACACAAATGCAAAAAAATGCGGAAAAGGGTGAACACAATTCCTGCTGCAAAACACATACCACAAATGCGATTAGACAGGTGTGAACATAGCCAAAGACAAAAGTATCAAGGAAGATGATGCCAGGGAAATCTGTAATCCGCATGAATGGTGTGAAGAATAATTAAGAAATTGTCTATATTTATTTTGCAATCAATTGTCCGTGTAATCCAAAGAAGTCCAGCACAGGTCCTCCCACTGCTGCAGAAAAAGTTTAAGCCTCTGTTGCGTTAAGAGCAGGCAGTATCTAAGTATGCCAGAGGTGCATTATATCAAAACAAATGCAGCGCTTTTGATGCATTTGCTTTGCGTTTTTGAAAAAAAAAGCACTTTGGCACAATAAGAAAATGGTAAAGTCTATGGCAATGCAAACACATCGCAAGTGCAATGTAGGTACACTGCGTTATACTTGCGTTGCCATGGACTTCTATTGACCTGCACTGTTATCACGTTACACAGGAAAAAGGAGTCTGCAATGCTTTTTTGATACGTTGCATAATGTAGTATCAATGTGAACGAAAAAGGCTCACGTGGGGACTGACCGTGCCATCCCTGGACCAAAAAGCACGTGACGCATTTCAGGGGAACACCCCTTTTCAAGTGGCAAGAAACTCACCTAGGCACTCTGGAGTTTTACTATACACGGAATACCGGCCATGCCGCCAGTATTCCATCTATCCATTTAAAGCTCCAGTGCGCCTAGTACAACCAAATGACATGATTAAGGGCCTTGCTTGGGCTGAAAACACGTAGACGTGTTTGTTACATTTTTACTGAGTTTTTGACTTCGATTCAATGGAATGAGGAAATAACGTTTTGGATTGATTTTTTAATGGAAACCCAGGCTGGCTATCATTCGGTTGTACTTGGAGATTTGGAGTGGAACGCTCCTTGCCGCACCGGATGATTTCTTTACACTTGGAATTTGGATCATGCTTAAGGTAGAGCTGACCACATGTTTTTCATATGTTACTCCAATGCGCATAGGTATATTTCATAATGCATGTTACAGGGGTGATCTTCTAAAACGTGTGGCATGCTTTTGGGTCGGCGGATGATTTTAATGGTTGAAGTAAATCTTATTTTTTAAATTTTTTATGCCAGAGTGGGAGGACCTGGGCTGTTTTTTTTATTCCTTTGCCTGGGATGTCCCTTCAATTTATTTTAATGGTCCAACAAAACTTTTGCAAGCTTTAAGAGTTTTTCAGCAGTGGGATGGGGTCCTTTATTACTGACCAAAACCTGCTTTAACTTGGATTTATGTTGGCTTCAGAGTATAGAGTATATGAGAATAGGTTCACCAACCCCCCAGAGGGTTTTTTTTTTAAAAAATGAATAAAAAGAAAATAAAACCAACTGTCGCGTAGCCCAAAATGATTCCTGTACAACTCTCAGAAAACAGCAGGAGGAAGGAAGAGGGTGTATTTGCCAACATGCGTTGTGTGCCTGGAGATAATAAAAAATGGAATTTAGTAAATCTGAACTTATTCTGCAAATGATGACAAGTCCTTACAGGGCCTTTAAACTACAAAGACCACATTTGGTTACTTGATTTATTTTAATGATCTAACAAAACTTTTGCAAACTTTTAGGTCACCAACAAACCTCTGCCTGTCTGCATCTTTATTTGATGAAGCCCGGTCGCTGTCTCTGAAGCGAAGGTATGTCAGTGATATTATATCTAGTGCGTCCCCGGGCCACGTTTTACATTCCTTTTGTACTAGTAGCAGCAGGTTTTGTTGGCTCCAGAAACGTTCATTATGCCGCTACCTGCATAGTCACCAAGTCATTGAAGATGCAAAGCTCGATATATGGAGCTCCAAATTAAAAAAAAAAAAAAAACTATATTCAAAAGGTTTAATTGGCACGTTTTATCTGCCTTTACCATCCATCAGGTCAGCATTTCAAAATCAATATTATTTAAATTCGGAGCTTTTAAATGGATGTAAAATATTTATTTATTCAGCTCCTGCTAACAACAAGGACGGGAGGCCACGAAAGAAGATAAAAAATGTGCTCGGTAGGGTTTTTTTTTTTTATGTTTGTAGAATGCTAACTGCAATGCATATAAATCAGAGCCTCATATTTCTCAATAATGAAATATAAAATAGGGCATTTATTTATTTCTATAAAAAGAGCTGGAATTGCCAGTCCCATTACAGCCTATATCTCTGGGCCACGGTCATTACTCCCACGAATGGCAGAATTGCAAAAAGAGATCCTATGACTTCCCCATGGCACTGCACTGCCCCTATTCTACAATTTAAGCCCTCTGCAACCTGATTCCCTCTAGTGCCTTGCCAAATCTGCCTTTTAACCTCCAACACCACTTGTGGTGTTTCTTTCTGGTTATGTTAGTGCCTTTTTTGCCCCTATTCATATACACATTGCCTGTTATTTAATCCCTTCCTCCAACCATTGATTTTTATATATATTCTGCCTGGTTTCGCCAACTGACTGAATCCCTTACAGTCTTCCTCTGTCTATAATATCCTTGATGTCACACCTGTTAATACCCTCCCCAACCAGTGCCATTTGGCCTGTGTTTCTCCCAATTTCACTTCGTTTTCCACTGTGGCATCTCCTCCTGCCATGTGTAAAGCAAAGCTCTGGTGCCTCATTTTTTTCTACATACCCCTGGGTTTCCCCTGTCTGTTTCATCCTAGATACATTCACACACACACTCCTGGGACAACTCTTCCTTTGGAGCCTCCTCTCTTCTTTCAACTGACTCTTCCTGTCTAGATTCTTGCTGATTCATTATCCTGCATGTATCCCTTGGCATCTATTTGACCCCTCAAGTCTCTACTTGTCTTTCACCCTTGGTAACCTGGGTATCCAAATGATTTCAATTATTGTGTGCAACATCACTTAATGCAATCTCCAGTCTTTATTTTCCAGCTACCTACACTTGGGCCCTTATTTATGAAGGAATAGCGACAGGTAGCGACTGGTGAGCGGCCGGTAATGACGTATTTTCACAGCGCCCGCTAGTAGTCGCTTTGCTTGGCCGTTGTTCGGTTGTTGATAGCGACTGAGTTGGTGTGCAGTAATGTTGAATACAAGGTGACGAGTCGCTATTTGACAGGTTCCGCGATGTATGGGTGCGCATGATAGCGACTGGTCAGAGCGACCGGCTCCCACCATATTCATCAAAAAATCATGCTCAAAAAATTCAAGCGCTGTGAAATGCATATTTAAACCCCAGAGCGCTGGCGGCGATGTGTTAAAAGTAGGTTTTTAACCCCCAAACCACCATATTTTTGGAAACCAAAAAAAAAAAATTTTTGTAAGAATTTAGTAATATGAATACAATAATATTAGACCTGTAATATCAATTCTGCACAATTTTTTTTTTTTTTTTTTTTTTTTTTTACCTTAAAAACATTATCTAACATGGCAGAAGTGGTCACAGACTTTTTCACATTATTAACAATTAATTATTAATATTTAAAGATTGTTCCATTGAAATGCATTGGAGAGCGCCAGGTAGCGAGAGGTCATCCCTTTCGCTATTCAAGGTCGGACGCTGGCGCTGTGGGCTGAGGCTGGAATGATGAATGAGTGGCTATCTGGCGCTATCTCAGTCGCTAAGCAGGATTGCCTTGATAAATGTGTGATTGTGGTGGGGAGCCGGCGTTCTCGTGGCGGTGCCCGTCATTACCAGTCGCTCACCAGTCGCTACCTGTCGCTATTCCTTCATAAATAAGGGCCTGTATTTTTGTTGAATATGGTGAGAGTCGGTCGTAATGAGCTGGCGCTACCTTTCGCTCTCTGCAACGCTGTACTGGTGTTAGAGCGCCCAACATACATCTCATTCATCAATGCCGGCCAGGTTACTACAGTGACTGAGGCGCTCTGTTACAGAGCCCGATCACAGCGTCTACTAGCGGTCGCTCTTAGCGCCTCTGTACAGACGCTTATCTGCCGATACCTGGCACTAGTAATGAATCAGCCTCTAAGTTAAAAAAAAAAACAGTCAGGTGACTTGCAACACAAACAACAACAAAAAAAAGTCCAGTTTCCATGACGCATTAATTTAATTAATTAATTTTGTAATAAACTTTGTTAGATTACAGAGTAATAGAATATTACAAGATGTAAAATACAAAAACAACCAAAACCTGCAGTAATTCAATGCTCTATTCCAATAAAACTGTAACATTTCCAGTGGGGTGGGTGTAAATACTTGAAGTTGTGCAATGAGTGAAGATATTCGTGAGAAGCGATGTGACCGGTGTTGTGATGCATTTGGAATTCCCTCTTTGGAGCTCTCTCCAGGTGTTTTCCCAGTGCCATTGTGTGTGTCATCTTGCACTTCTAACCCTGTCTATAACATAAACTTATTGTGATATCTTCCTTGGGGCATTTTGGCTGGTTTGTAGCACCTGCATTATTAGATATATAAGCTCAATACTGTCAATCAAATATTTCTATAACACAATGTAAAAGTGTGATTTTACTGTCAAAGTATGAATTGTTCTGGAGTGGAGAGTGGGAATGAAGGAGGTGCATCTTTACAATGAAGTACATGTGGAGGGGTGCCTAGGGCAGCATGGAAACAAGGGTCAACAATGATTTGCAGTTCAGCCTTTCTGAAAAGGAAAAGGAATTTGTAAAACTAGAATATTTACAAGAAAGTGAAAAGAATAGTGATTTATAGCATAGAAAATGTGGGCCTAGCAGAAGATACATCCCCGGATCATTATTTTACCACCTCTAACTCTATAGGACTGATTCGACACCGTGATTTTTTTTTTCCTCACTTTTTTGTGAAAAAAAAATAGTGGCGTGATTTTTTCCATGTTGCAATTTAGCATAATCTTTAGCTATGCAAATGTTTGAATAACTGCACAGCTAAAAACGATTCTGATTTGCACTGGTGAAAAAAATTAAGATTACATTTTTCAAAAAAATGTGAGAGAAGAAAATTTTCATGGTGATGAATCAGCCCTTATGTGTTAAGGCAAAAATGTTGAGGCACCTGCAAAACCCAGCTTCCTCCAACAAACTGGCCGTTTGATTTGGCCTAATCTAAAGGAGTCCCAGGCTTTCTTACTGTGAGAGGAACATTCAACACTAGGGAGATACCCAAGGGCCACATTCACCCTAAAGAGATCATACAATGGAATGAAGTACTGTACTGAAGAGCATCAAATCTGACTGTTCAAACATATCCCACCTCTGCTATAGGAATTCATGCCTCCTAAACGCAGGTAAATCCTGTATTTCAGCTTCCTCCTTCCATTTGCCCAATTTGTCAAGGTTCACAAGACAATAGGGTTGACTTAAAGTGGACCAACACCCAGGATTTTGACTATCCTGGGTTTTGCCCCACCCCAGAAAGCCCCAAAAAACTCACCTCTCCCCGCTCCCACGTGACCGCGCCAGCCAATCACAGCGCTCAGAGCCGCTGTGGTATGTGCATCCAAGGCCGCCTGGACGCGCATACCAGCTCAGCTGGCTCTGAGCGCTGGAGGCCGCGTCTCGCGCTTCCCTCTAACAGGGAGCGCGCCTGCACCGGCCATACACAAACGGCCGGCGCGGGTGCGCGCCCTGCTAGAGGGAAGCACGAGACGCGGCCGCGGCTCGCGCATGCGCCGATGGAACGGGGCTGAGGTAAGGTTTGTGGGCCTCCTGGGGGGTTCCTCCCCGCGGGACATCCCGATTTCGGATGCCCCGCGGGGAGGGATCTGATCGATCTGGGAATCTTATAGATTTCCGGGCCGATCCCCCCTGGGTGTTGGTCCACTTTAACACCAGGTCCAAAATCCCATTGTCCATGTGCAATCCATGGTGCATGCGAGAATTTACATATTGCTTCATGATTCCGTGACACATGCGCAGAAATTCTGCATGTGCGAGTTATATAAGATTTATTTGATAAAACCCGGCATGGTTTTTATGAATGAAAATGGTTTTAATTGTAAAAAAAAAAAAAGTGTGTAGTGTTTAACCCCCCCAAAAGTCAACTAGCCCAGGCATCAGACATAAGGGCTGGTAACCCAGGGATCAGAGGCCGCGCTGGCTACCCCTGTCCCTGCAGGTGATTTAACACTTATGCCCTCCGGTATGGGTTCAACCTCTTCCAGGGGTGCCCTGGTCACCCCTGGAAGAACCCCATACCCATAGGCACCAGGCTCTTCGGCACCCCTGATGTCCCAAATGGGGGTGCGGGTAATCGGATGGGTTACCGCCATGTCACTCGCCTCTACCCGGTGAGCTGGTATAGGGGGTCCCCTGGTCCCGTTACCAGTTCACCCTAAGTGTTTAAAAAAAGACACCACACAAAATAATTAATTTTCTAAATTTTACTACTTACCGATCCCCGATTTATTTCTTCTTTTCCCCTGCCTGACGCCATCTTCCTCTGGTCTGCTGGGTCTTCCTGTGTCCCATGCTGTGTCTCCTCCAGTCTTTAAGGCTTTTCGGTGCCCCTCCAGCGTGTTCTTGGGGCGGCACCGGTCGCCGGGTGAACGGCGCCGGTCATTCAGGTCAGGTCGTCCTTGAACGGGAGTCAAGCAATCTGATATACTGAGAGGCGTAGATCTCCCCCACGTGACTACATAGGTGACTACACGGAGGGGCAAATTAAAAAAAAAAAGACCCCTCCCCAAAAATAATAAGAAAAAAAAGCAAAGTTTTTGCATGACCACCTTTTTCTCGACTCAGCGATAGACTGAACCTATCCCATTCAGCATCACATGTGTGAGACAAACCACTCACTGTGCCTGCGGGAAGATAACTATGTTCACTGCATTGTGACAGCAAGAAAAGAATTAAATGCTATTATTATGCTGACAGTATAGTGATAATGATGATAACAGACAGGCGAGGGAGAAAGAGATCTTCCCACTTCCTTTACAAATTGATGTAACAATCCCAGTCTTTGATTCACAGACATTATAGAGAAAAGTTATACAGCGAAACGCGAAAACCCATCAATGGCTTAAATAAAAATAGCTTTGTTCAAAAATCGATTGCACAATGTCGTACAATAATATATGTGAAAGGGCCCATAGACTTACATGAGTAGCAACATACTGCAGGATAATCGCAATCTCCTTACAATCAGGGCATAAGGTAATTGAACCCAGCCATAGACAGATGTCCCACTGTGTAGTTCACCCATTAAAACTCACCTCATCTCGGTCCAACGGTGCTTGCGTGGGCTCTCTGCCCATCAGAGCCCTTTGTTGCGTTTACATCCTTCGACAAAGGGCTCTTATTCCCTTCAATGGGAAGCGTGCATGCCGTCGGGGATCTGGGGTATGTGGCGGGTCTTGTCCCAGCCTATCTGTATGGCCTGGGGCGGGCGCGCGCACACACCGCTGGGAATGTGCAAGGGATGTTGCAGCATATGCTCCCCATTGCAAACCATCAGAGCCATTTTTCGGAAGGCAAGCAGCTCTGTCTGGACAAGAGCCCCCTCATTCGTTGTTGTACTGTGGAAAAATGAGTTATTACTGGCGCCCTGGGGGGTTTCACACAACAGGGCATCTCAATTCAGCATGCCCTGGGGAAAGGCAGGGCCAGCTCTGGAATCTTTTAAATACCATTCCAGCCACTGGTGAGTTTTGTTTTAAGAGAATCATTAAGGTAAGGCCCTATGAGTGATTTCGGCCTGATCTATTAAACTGGACCAACAGAAAGAAAGGTAGCGGCCATTTTGGAGCTTCCTCTCCCAGAATCTCAGCCATGCTGCTGCCTGGATTCAACTGACATAACTGACAATGCACAGTAACAGGAAGCCCAGCAGCACTTCCTGTTTGCAGGTGAAAGTGAATTTTTATGTGCAGCGATCTAAATTGCCCTGGGAGGGATGCATATGAGCACTGTTTGTCTGGTGTATTTTTACACCAAATCAGTAAAAAATACAGTAGTGCACTGAAGCACGTGCAGCAACATGCTAAACAATTATATATTATATTTTGCTCTACTCGAATTTGTACCAATGTGGCATAATCTGGCAGAAGTGCTTGATAAATCAGGCCCTGTATCTGAATTGCAGGTGTCTGCTGCCTCTGATGGAGGCTGATTCATTACTAACATTACAGGTATTGGCAGATGAGTGTCTGTATAGCGGCGCTTAGAGCCACCGCTAGTAGACGCTATAAGCGGGCATTGGGTGCTGCAATAGAGCGCCTCTGTAGTCGCTGTAGTAACCTGGCCGGCATTGATGAATGTAATGTATGTTATGCGCTCTAACACCAGTACAGCGTTGCAGGGAGCGTAAGGTAGCGCCAGCTCAGTGCGTCCGACTCTCAGCGACTCACACCATACCAAAAAAGGACACACATACAGCGTCAGCGCTCTAAATCTGGTCGCTATAGCATAGAGCGCCAGACACTGTGTGATTAAAGACCGTTTTTTGAATACATATACACCTATATATATACGTTTCTAAAAGTGTTTGTTTGCAGCCAGGAGAGGTCATACAATTATTTGAGCAAAAAAAAAAAATGTCAAACACACTGTTTAAACACAAGCAAATGAACGGCCATTGAAAAGTATGGGAGAGCGACACTGAGCGAAAGGTAACACCTGGCGCTCTGGAAGCTAGAGCACCGGCGCTATACGCTGAGCCGTCTGTAATAATACATCGGACGCTACATGGCGCTTACCAGATTCGCTTTCTTAAATGTGGTTTTGCGTACAGCAACAGGTGTTCACCAGACACTGCCTGCCGCTACGAAGCGCTACCGGGCGCTATCCCTTGATGAATAACCCCCTTACTTGATCAGTTATCTCAGGGCCTCTACAAATCTGTTTTCACCAACTGCCCCCCATTTTATATATGGGGAAATGTCAGGGCCGGCTCCAGGTTTATGTGGGCCCTTGGGCGGCATGGTCTCAGTGGGCCCCTTTGTGGTGAAGAGTCGCGTCACATCACTGAGGGACTTAGCAAATCCCCTAAGAATCATGCTGTTTGGAAAAAACTCTAGTTTTGGTCTACTTTGAAGCGCACCAAACCCCTTTAAACCTGACCTTGGAGTCTAAACGAATCTAGATTCTCCTGATTTTGGATGCCCCTGTGTGTGACCCCCCTGTCTGTTCATTACTTTCCTGGAACTGGTGAATGCACTGTGTCGCCAGTTCGAGTCATTGGTCAAACCAGGGGGGTCCTTTCGCAAACAGGTGCATCTCAGATTGGGATGTCCCTGTAAAGCGGACCAAAACCCAGGGGTGGAATTGTTTGTACAGTGGGTATGCCAGCGATCCCAGGGGGTATCACATATTGGGATGCTCCAGGGATAGGAAATCAGCTGGGGTGGGCAACTTAAAAGCAGAACAAAACCCAGCACTTCCTCCGCATTCGAGATGCGGGCATAAGCTGTGGCGGTGCACTCCCAGTCCGCCCCCTGTCGCACACCCCAAAGTCCGGCCTTTTCAGTGGGCCCCCCCTCCCGGAGGGCAGGGCCCCTGGCAGCTACCCCACTTTGCCGGGTGCTGGCGCCGGCACTGGGAAATGTGATTGTCATGGCCCATGATACGGCCTTCATTTGATCAGAACGTGTGTTCCTCTGTAATCTCTCTCAGCTTTTTTTGTAATATGAAAAAATGTTGGTGCTAAATCAAGTTATTAAAGCGGTCCAAACCCCGCGTAGACCAGCCCTGCAGTCTAAAAGAGGTTGTTCCTCTTTAAATGCTTTTTGATTTCCAGAAATGTGAAAACATTTAAATTTTTATGTGCATTGCAATGTTTAATGTAACACATTTTGCACCAGTGGTATAACTAAATGTGACAGGGCCCTGCTGTGAACATTAAATGAGGCCCTTTCATGGATTATAATGTAAACTTTTTTCTGTCTTTTAAACCTTCATCCTGAATAAGAGCCTATCTAATTTGCCCCCCCCCCCCCCCGTACATACAGATTGCTCACATTAAAAACGTACACCTAGGCCCTTATTTATGAAGGAATAGCGACAGGTAGCGACTGGTGAGCGACCGGTAATGACGAGCACCGCCACGAGAACACCGGCTCCCCACCACAATCACACATTTATCAAGCCAATCCTGCTTAGCGACTGAGATAGCGCCATATAGCGACTCATTCATCATTATTCCAGCCTCAGCCCACAGCGCCAGCGTCCGACCTTGAACAGCGACAGGTATGACCTCTCGCTACCTGCCGCTCTCCAATGCATTTCAATGGAACAATCTTTAAATATTCATAATTAATTGTTATTAATGTATTTTTTTTTTTTTTTTTTTAAACGTGAAAAATTCTGTGACCACTTCTGCCATGTTAGATCATTTTTTTAAGGTAAAAGAAAATTAAAAAAAAATTTGTGCAGAATTGATATTACAGGTCTGATATTATTGTATTAATTTTTTTTTTTTTTTGGTTTCCAAAAATATGGTGGTTTAAAAACTACTTTTAACACATCGCCGCCAGCGCTCTGGGGTTTAAACATGCATTTCACAGCGCGAGAATTTTTTGAGCGTGATTTTTTGATGAATATGGTGGGAGCCGGTCGCTCTGACCAGTCGCTATCATGCGCACGCATACATCTCGGAACCTGTCAAATAGCGACTCGTCACCCCGTATTCAACATTACTGCACACCGACTCAGTCGCTATCAACAACCGAACAACGGCCAAGCACAGCGAATACTAGCGGGCGCTGTGAAAATACTGCTACAGTTGCTCAACTGTCGCTACTTGCCGCTATTAATGAATCGGCCTCCCCGTGTGCATTCTGAGCCTTTAAACATCCAAGATGGAGGTACATGGCGTCTCAGGCAGTGTCTTCTGACTGTGCTGCTCTGCATTCTGGGATTGCTGTCCTTTCCCTGACCCAAGCTCTGCTCTGTCTCAGCAAAGCACAGCTATAACCTAACACCTGCACTTTTGCCCCCTCTCCTCAGTATGTGATGCTCCTGAGGCAAGATGGCCCGTATTCTAAAGTCCTGAACAGAGTTGCAGCCCAGTGGGGGAAAGAAAAAGAAAGAAAAAGTAAGTGACTAAAAACATAAAATAGTTTAATTTTAGATGTTGGGGAATCATTTTTTAAGGGTTTGGGCTTTTCATTAAATGATGCTGAAGATCCAGTTGGCTGCAGCTATACAACTAAACACTGACACAGCAGAGACAAATGCTGCTTCCTTTATCTAAATGATGCCAAGTGAGCACAAATATGATAAATAAGGTGGAGGATCAACAATGATGGTGCCCCTCTGATCTTCTGGGCCCCTGTTTTGTACCGTTAAACTGCTTCACTGAGATCAGTAGCTGCACTGTGGTGTATAGCAATGAGACAGGCACAGAACAGCAGTAAAAAGACATCAGGAGTGAAGTTCCCGGGTGCTGATTGATGAATGACCCCCCCACCCCCATATTATGCATCAACAATTCTGCACGCTGCTGCATTCTAGCCTCATTGATTTTTAATTCAATTAATGCTGAAAAGCCTTCCCTCTGCAAAATGTGCAGCACTTCCTTTATTTTTGTGCAGCTGCTGGCAACATTTAGTCCCAATAACGAGACAGCCTTTGTTTTTCCACAAATGATGGAGGTTCAGCAGCTCGAGTGTTCCTTTGCTCTCTAATAGAGCAGATGCCTGTCTGACTACTGAACAGCTACTAACTTACAAACTGGGATTCTAAGCTTAACTGCTGCTGGCAGAAAAACGGGCAGGCTGATTCATTACTAGCGCCAGCTATCGCCAGATGAGCGTCTGTCTGTACAGAGGCGCCGCTAGTATACACTGTGATCGGCTATCGGGCGCTGTTAAAATGTCTCATTCGCTGTAGTAACCTGGCCGGCATTGATGAATGAGATGTATGTTGGGCACTCTAACACCAGTACAGCGTTGCAAGGAGTGAAAGGTAGCGCCAGCTCATTGCGACCGACTCACAGCGATTCACCCCATATTCAACAAAACACACACAGCGTAGGCTCTGGATCTGGTCGCTATAGCATAGAGCGCCAGACGCTGAGTGATTAAAGTCTGTTTCTGAACACATATCCACCAGTAACAAAACGAAAACACGGGAATGACATTGTTGTAACATTGTGACATTAACACTTTAGTGCCAGACCTGTAATGACAATTCTGCATAAAAATATAAAAAGTCAAAAAAGTTTTCAAAAATGACTTTTTCTAGGCCAGGAGAGGTGACACAATTATTTGAGAGAAAAAAACAAAAAATAAAAACAAAAAAAAACTCTGTTTAAACAGAAGAGAAGAAACATCCTTTGAAATGTATGGGAGAAGCTAGAGCGCCGGCGGTATATGCTAAGCCGCCTGTAATGATGAATCATACGCTACATGGTGCTGTTAGAGTCACTCACCAGAATCTCCTTAATAAATGTGGTTTTGCGTACAGCGCCCGGCGTTCACCAGGCGCTGTCTGCCGCTATGAGGCTCTACCTGGCGCTATGCCTTGATGAATAAACCCCTTAGTGAAACTAAAGACACAGGGACATGGCAGAAGCTTGTACTGATCCTTCCAAGTTCAAACAGTACTCATATCTTACTCTGACTTCTTACTTTTAGCGGAAGTCCAGTCGGAATACATCCCCAACCCCCTTCCCCTGTCCCACCACCCTCGCCTGGTGCTGAGGCAGGAGGGGGGTTAAGAAGTTTAAAATAAAAACTCACCTCAGCCACGGTCCAGCTGAGCTCTTTGCGGGCACAGGCAGCAGCCACAGAGAAAGACAAAGTGGTACCCCTGGGTTCCTTATGCACGCAGAGCTGGGGGATGCCGCTTTGTGTCTTTCTGTGCGGCTGTTGAGAAAGATACAGAGCTGCAACCCCCTGGCTCCGCGTTTGCCCGTCCATGCACTTGGGCGCTCACACGGAACCAGGGGGTGCCCGGGGGAACCCTCCTGTCCTGCCTTACCACCAGGAGAGGGTGGCAGGGCGGGGTGGGTTGTTTTTAGATTGGAATTCCACTTTAAAGGAGCAGTATCGCTAATTTTTCTTGGTGACTTATATTTAAATGGTACTTTGAATGTAGGTAAGTGTTGGAGTAAGAATTACAAATTTAGAAAAAAATTATGTCTGTGTTGTGCAGCTGGAGACTAATAGCTCATGTTTATGTCTTCTGAGTGTCGGGACCCGACACTCTGGCCTGTTCCACGCTGAGGAGAGGGGTGAAACAATGTAACAAAGTATCAGCTGTTCAGTGCTGGCAGCCGTCCAGCATAAGATAACAACATTGCAACATTGCCTGGCCGGAACTTATATCTAAAACAGAGAGAAAAGCTCTAGAAGTCATTTAGCTGATTTTGACAGTTTTCCCTTCATGTTGGCTCTGCTGCAGAATCTTTCAGTTTACCATTTTCTCTTTCATATTCTTATTTTTCATTTTTCCATATGATCTGTCTTTCAGCTTTGTGTGTTTTGAGCAAAGCCCAACCCAGGATTTTCACTATCTGGAATTTTGTTTTGTGCCCCTAGGGGCATCCTGACTTGGGATGCCCTGATATGTGAAATCCCCAAGTTCGCCTGTGAAAACGTATCTTTCCCTGTCCCACAGCGCATGCGCGGGCTCTCATCCGATCAGCTCTGTTTGCACGCAGATGGGGAGCCTGAGCAGTAACCTTCCTGGCCGCCCGGCCTGTCTAAATGACTATCTGCGTGAGCGCGCCAGAAAAATGGGGGGATCTGTGGTTATCCAGGGGTCGTTTCATACAGTGGGGCATCCTGATTTAGAATGCCCAAGGGGCAAGGTCAATGGCCGGGTCTTATAGACTTCAGGGTCGGCAACTCAGGGTTTTGTTCCACTTTAATACCTTTAGATTTTCCTGCACAGTTATTCAAAGAAGAATTTCAGTCGTTTTCAGTCAGTTTAGTTTATTTTGTATAGATTTTACACATTTGAGTCACCTGGTCTCATAACAAAAGCAGCACCTCACACACACACAGCCGTTACCACTGATTACAGTGTCAGCCTCTGAGGTAAAGTGTTGCTAGGAGACCAGTGGGCTAAATGAAGCAGCTCACTAAATACAACCCAGCAGATCCCCCTATTCAGCAAATGGACTGAGCCATTGTCATTATACAATTTAAAAGAAAGGCAGATATTTTTTCCTATTTCTATCGCCAGATTATTTATACACATGTTAGAAGCTATTGTGTGGCTATTTAATTATCTTTATTAATGCAAATTTCGCGATACTGCTCCTTTAAAGTCCCGGACCGGGCACCACACTAACTTCTCCCACCTTATGCTCCATTAAGCCATTTGAAGGCCTCTCGAAATCTCTTTTTATATGTAAAAAAAAAAGTTATATTCTAAATAAAGCTCTGCATCATGGCTGAGTTGGGACAGGCATGTATATTTTTTGAGTCTTGATCATGCTCTGCCGGGACCACTGTGGCTTGCTGTGCTCACTCATGCTACGAGCACCAAGGGACAGAGCGGACAGTAAAGCACTTTTTTGCGTGGTCCTAGAGAAATGCGCTGCAGGAAATGGAGGAGAGACATATAGGTCAAGCTTCAGGTGAGCAGCTTGCTGTCTTATTTTTGCCATTGGGTTTTTAGCAATGGAAACTGGAGAACTGCCGTTCAGAGCTTTGCCAGAAACAGGAGAGGAAGAGGCACCTGACATGGTTGCATTGAAGAAGTAAGAAGTAAAAGCTGTATAGCAAGGAAAGGAAAGGAAGGGGGGAAAGCAAGAAATAAGAAAGGAAGACTCAATGTCATGGGAAGCAACTTAGCTGCCAGACAGGGCCACATTTGACACGGGGAGGCTGATTTATTAATAGCGTCATGTAGCGACAGTTGAGCGACTGTAGCGGTATTTTCACAGCACCCACTAGTAGTCGCTGTGCTTGGCCGTTGTTCGGTTGTTGACAGCGACTCAGTTGGTGTGGCGTAATGTTGAATACAATGTTACAAGTCGCTATTTGACAGGTTCCGCGATGTATGGGTGCGCATGATAGCGACTGGTCAGAGCCACCATATTCATCAAAAAATCACGCTGAAAAAATTCAAGCGCTGTGAAATGCATGTTTTAACCCCAGAGCGCTGGAGGCGATGTGTTAAAAGTAGTTTTTTAACCCCCAAACCAACATATTTTTTGAAACCAAAAAAAAAAAGTATTTTAAATAATTTAGTAATATGAATACATTAATATCAGACCTGTAATATCAATTCTGTACAATTTTTATTTTTATTTTTTTTCCCTTAAAAAAAATTATCTAAAATGGCAGAAGTGGTCACAGAATTTTTCACATTTAAAAAAAAAAAAAAAAAACATTAATAACAATTAATTATTAATATTTAAAAATTGTTCCATTGAAATGCATTGGAGCGCGCCAGGTAGCGAGAGGTCATACCTGTCGCTGTTCAAGGTCGGACGCTGGCGCTGTGGGCTGAGGCTGGAATAATGATGAATGAGTGGCTATATGGCGCTATCTCAGTCGCTAAGCAGGATTGGCTTGATAAATGTGTGATTGTGGTGGGGAGCCGGCGTTCTCGTGGCGGGGCCCGTCATTACCGGCCGCTCACCAGTCGCTACCTGTCGCTATTCCTTCATAAATAAGGGCCTAGGATTGCCTAGGCACGTGCCTAGAGGTGCCTGGACTATATTTAATGTAAAATTGATTTAACATGATTTCTTTTCCCCACTTTTTCTTGCCTCATTAATCTAATTTTGTCTCCCTCTCTGTTCCATCCCTCTTCTTTTTCTACATTCCCTCCATCTCTCCCCCTCTCTCTTCCATGTTTCTTCATTCTCTCTCTCTAGTGTCATATATTAGCATTCTCTTCTTTTAAACTCCCCTATTCCTTCATCTTTTTTTTTACTTTTTTCCTCTGTTATACATGCTTTGCTTCAGTCTTTTTCTGCATTCCCACATTCATTTGTTTCCTCCATTCCCATGTTTGCTCTGTCTTTCTGTTCTCTCCTTTCCTTCCATCTCTTTCCCTATAAGTATGAATGCGTGTGTCTGAGTGCATCATTTCCCCTAAGGCCAGATTGGCTGGGGTCACCATGTGGATTTGTATGTACTGTATGTACAACCCAATAAGTATCTCGCTAACAGCATTGTAAATTTGATTAGTTCTACTGTCAATTATAAAATACTACTTCCCCCCACTAATCCAATTTGTTATACTTCCCTAAAAATATACCTGTCTAGTTCAAGCATAAAGTCCTTTTTTTCAGCAGAAGCCTGAGCCTTTATCTTAAACTGAACCTTCAGCATCATTTAATGAAAAGCCCAAACTCTTAAAGCGGACCTTCACTCTGAATAAGAATCTATCTTATATGTTTCCCACACCCTGTACATACTGTCCACATTAAAAATCATCCTACCTGCATCTACTGCATGTTATGAGCCTTTAAACATCCAAGATGGCGGCTTATGGAGGCCGCCATCTTATCAGGCAGCCTGCAAACAGGAAGTGCCTCCTGACTGTGCTGCTCTGCATTCTGGGACTGCTGACCTTTACCTGACCCCAGCTCTGCTCTGTCCGAGCAAAGCAAAGCTATAACCCACCCCCCTGTACCTTATCCCACTCTCCTCTCCTCAGTAAGTGTTGATGCTTCTGAGTCAAGATGGCGGCGCCCGTATCCTAATTTCCTGAACAGAGTTGCAGCCCAGTGGGGGAAAGAATAATAAGAAAGTGACTAAAAACTTAAGATATATTAATTTTAGATGCTGGGGAACCTTTTTTTTAAAGTTTGGGCTTTTCATTAAATCACGCTGAAGGTCCGGCTTAAGAAAACTATTCCCCAGCATCTAAAATTGTATATAAATAAAATATATTTTATGTTTGTAGTCACTTACTTTTTATATTTCCCACACTGGGCTGCAACTCTGTTTAGGACTTTAGTATATGGGTGCCGGCATCTTGCTCAGAAGCATCACATACTGAGGAGAGGAGGAGGGGGCAAAAGTGCAGGGGGTGGGTTTATAGCTGTGCTTTGCACAGATGGAGCAGAGCTGGGGTCAGGAAAAGGTCAGCAATCCCAGAAGGCAGAGCGGCACAGTCAGAAGACACTTCCTGTTTTTCCTGATAGCCTGAGACTCCATGGGCCACCATCTTGGATGTTTAAAGGCTCATAACATGCAGTAGATGCAGGTGGAATGATTTTTAATGTGAGCAATCTGTATGTACAAAGTGGGGGAAACATATAAAATAGGCTCTTATTCAGGGTGAAGGTCTGGTTTAAACTCCACTGGTGGAATCTTGAGTGACACATTTGTCACCCAGTCACTAAAGCCCCCATAGTACCAAGGCTGCAGCAGTTAGATCTGCAGGACAGGGTTTCTAGCCCAGGAAAATAACTGCAGATGCAGGATTGGTAATTTTTTTTATCATGTAGTGTAAATAAGTATGTATAGTTGAATAAATGGGGGACGGGGGCACATGAGCACTAAAAGTGCACAGGGCAGCAGGAACTCTAAATACAACCCTGCCCCCAGACACTCCCATGACGCTTCCCTGGTCATCCGTCAGATGGCGGCAAGTGGCAACCGCAGCATCTCTCGCTCTGGAGGCTTAGAGGCTGATTCATTACTAATGCCAGGTACCAGCTATCAGCTGATGAGCGTCTGTATAGCGGCGCTTAGAACGACCCCTAGTAGACGCTTGTGTGTGGGTATCAGGCGCTGTAACAGAGCGCCTCAGTTGCTGGAGTAACCTGGTCGCACTGACGATGTATGTTGGGCGCTCTAACACCAGTACAGTGCTGCAGCGAGCGAGAGGTAGCGGCAGCTCAGTGCGACCAACTCTCTGCGCTCCGAACACATAAGCGAAAACACATGGAGTTACTTTGTTTTAACACTGTGACATTAACATTTTAGTGCCAGACCTGTAATGACAATTCTGCATAAAAATATAAAAAGTCAAAAAAAGTTTCTAAAAGTGTTTGCTTGCAGCCAGAAGAGGTCACAATGATTTGAGCACAAAATAAAAAGTGTCAAACACTGTTTAAACACAAGCAAATGAACGGCCATTGAAATGTATGGGAGAACGACACTGAGCGAAAGGTATTACCTGGCGCTCTGGAAGCTAGAGTCCTGGTGCTATACACTGAGCCGCCTGTAATAACACATCAGACGCTACATGGCGCTGTTAGAGTCGCTCACCAGTGTGGTTTTGTGTACAGCGCCCGGCGTTCACCAGACGCTGCCTGCCGCTACGAGGCGCTACCTGGCGCTATCCCTTCATAAATACCCTCCTTAGTTACCAGGAGTGATGCTCTCCCTGGGCCACTCATCCTGCAGTGTCTGCCATTGCTAAGCAACATCATCTCTGCCAGCATAGCAAGCTGGTTGGAAGGGGGGTAAGTTAAACCCCCCGGCTGCCAAATATGGCCCACACCACGTGTCAACAACCAGATGAGGGGAAAGGCAACAACAGAATTCAAACTGAGGCTACAAAGTGGACCAAAACTCACCAGTGCAAAACAAAATTAGCCAATCTGCTTGCTGATGGTCCCCTTTCTGGGTGGAACAACACATCGCTATTATTGATATATTGAAACCACATTTTTGATTATTCCTGGGCTCCAACATCATTAGATGAAAGAGGTCACATCATCACAAGATCTGAGTAACAGTTCAAATCCCGGGTGTAATCTGGGACATTATTGCTGGGACAGGAGAGTAGACTGGATGGTGAAACCATCAAAAAGGTACTTCCCGGGTGATAAGCGATGTGGTGGATAATAGTAAAAAGAAATGGGTTTTAGACCAATCTAAATTTTGTGCTAAATCTCTTAATTATAAAACATCCTAATGCCATCCGAATGTTATAGTCTAAAGCAAGGAGTATAAGACTGAACGAAAATAGGGATTGATTTTATAGAACTAAAAGTGGTAAAATAATTGTAGTCTATTTAGAGTTGGATAACCCACCAACAGCTTACTTAAAGTGGACCAACAGTCAAAAATGACTTAAACCAGACCAACAAAACAAACAGTGCTCATATCCAAGGCAATTTAGATTGCTACACATAAACATTCATTTACCCTTTTCTAACTCCCGTTGTAGCAAATTTTAGAAACAAAATGGCCACCTGCAAACAGTAAGTATTGCTGGGCTTCCTGTTACTGTGCATTGTCAGTTATGTCGTATGAATCCAGGCAGCAGCATGGCTGAGATGCTGGGAGAGGAAGCTTCAAAATGGCCGCTACTTTTCTTTTCCAACTGTGTCAGGCTGTTGGTCCGGTTTAAGCACTGTAAAGCTCCTACTACTTACCTGGTAGTAGGAGGCTTATACTGTTTAAGTGAGGTGCTGGTGGGTTATCCTACTCTAAATAGACATTTACTTAAAGGAGCAGTATCACAAATTTTTCTTGGTGACTTATATTTAAATGGTACTTTGAATGTAGGTAAGTGTTGGAGTAAGAATTACAAATGTAGAAAAAAATGATGTCTGTGTTGAGCAGCGGGAGACTAATAGCTCATGTTTATGTCTGATGAGTGTCGGAGCCCGACACTCTGGCCTGTTCCACGCTGAGGAGAGGGGTGAAACAATGTATCAAAGTTTCAGCTGTTCAGTGCTGGCAGCCATCCAGCATAAGATAACAACATTGCAACATTGCCTGGCCAGAACTTATATATCTAAAACAGAGAGAAAAGCTCTAGAAGTCATTTAGCTGATTTTGACAGTTTTCCCTTCATGTTGGCTCTGCTGCAGAATCTTTCAGTTTACCATTTTCTCTTTCATATTCTTATTTTTCATTTTTCCATATGATCTTTCTTTCAGCTTTGTGTATTTTGAGCAAAGCCCAACCCAGGATTTTGGATCTGGAGTTTTGTTTTGTGCCCCTAGGGGCATCCCGACTTGGGATGCCCTGATATGTGAAATCCCCAAGTTCGCCTGTGAAAACGTACCTTTCCCTGTCCCACAGCGCATGCGCGGGCTCTCATCCAATCAGCTCTGTTTGCACACAGATGGGGAGCCTGAGCAGTAACCTTCCTGGCCGCCCGGCCTGTCTAAATGACTATCTGCGTGAGCGCCCCAGAAAAATGGGGGGATCTGTGGTTATCCAGGGGTCGTTTCACACAGTGGGCATCCCGATTTAGAATGCCCAAGGGGGAAGATCAATGGCCGGGTCTTATAGACTTCAGGGTCGGCAACTCAGGCTTTTGTTCCACTTTAATACCTTATTAGATTTTCCTGCACAGTTATTCAAAGAAGAATTTCAGTCGTTTTCAGTCAGTTTAGTTTATTTTGTATAGATTTTACACATTTGAGTCACCTGGTCTCATAACAAAAGCAGCACCTCACACACACACAGCCGTTACCACTGATTACAGTGTCAGCCTCTGAGGTAAAGTGTTGCTAGGAGACCAGTGGGCTAAATGAAGCAGCTCACTAAATACAACCCAGCAGATCCCCCTATTCAGCAAATGGACTGAGCCATTGGCATTATACAATTTAAAAGAGAGGCATATATTTTTTTCTTTTTCTATCGCCAGATTATTTATACACATGTTAGAAGCTATTGTGTGGCTATTTAATTATTTATCTTTTTTAATGCAAATTTTGCGATACTGCTCCTTTAAGGTATCCATATAATCAGATGCAAATCACTCCCATTATATTCAAATTTATTTAAGACTCCTTAAGGGCATAATCTACTGGGTGGGGGGCAGTATATAAGGACTTTTCTCCTTTTAAAGAGGGACTATGAGCAAGTAACCACTTCCTCATTTGTGGTCTGCGGCCCAAAATGGCAGTTTTGTCACATGACTGCTGGTGACAAATTTGAATTTCCCAGTGCGCTTGCACATCCAACCTGAAGAGTTTCCGTTGGTCACGTTATTAACTAGCAGTTTGTGCCATAGACCATGTTCCTCTTTAATGTAGATCATTAAAATAATTCTAAAAATGATATCGCTGAATAGCTGGAACTGAAGAGAATCACTTGTTCCTTAAAGGGAAAGTCCACTTTCAATGGTATTTTTGAAAGTGTATCTTTTTTGTGTCTAAATGATGTCTTCAAGGTGCTGAGCTCATTTAGTATTCTTTAATTTTTTCTTATGTTAGCAAATGTGTGTTTTATGGTAGCAGTTTTCATTCCCTGCAATCTGTTGCTATTGGCAACCGCACACCAAGACCAAGAAGAGTAAAGCAAACTCTGTATAAACAGAACAAACAGCAACAAGTCTTGCTTGACTGGACTAATGAAAAAGCATGAAACCTATGCCAAAGGGTACAGGGACTAGTATACCACCATGGCTGAGGACCTGAGGATAACAGCTTCTATGCTGAGTGCACCAAGCCGGTAAACTTGGGAGGTGGGGCACCATTTAAAAGAAAATCAGGAAAACTTGGCAATATATGGTATATTTGGATTTGGGAAAATTCAGCTGAACTGCCTTTCACCCAAGCTGAGACAAGCTTGATTCACTAATAAAAAGTGATTGCCGCGACAAATAATGAGTAATACAATGACTTGAAAAAAGGGGTGAGGGGCACTAGCGAGGGACTAAGACCAGAGACACACCAGCACACAGCGGGTAACACAGACCAACCTGTCCTGCACTTTTCACTCCAGATTGGAGGGTAACTGGACGGAAACTGCACTGACCTGAAAAAGGTACATCTGACTAACTTAAATTATTATCAGTATCTTATAATATGAAATTGTGAAATACAAAGCAGCAATCTCACTTTATACTCGATCCTCTTAAAGGAGACTCATCATTACATTGATGCTCTGAAACTGCAATATCAACACCAAATCTACACCCGGAAATACGGGAAGGAGGCAACCTGAAATGAAATCAATCATTAACTGTAAGTAATTTACATTACTCCATTTGTACAACATTAGGCGAATATTAAATTAACTACCCTACAAACCCCACCAAGACACCCATTACACTGAGGAAGCACGAAGGGCTAAACGCGTCTGTACTGAACTACTTGCTAGAAACCAGGGTACTATGCTTGCTACAGATTGGACGGGACTACTTGCTATGAACATCAAACCTGTCAAAAACACAAGGACTTGATGCACTTAAATATCCGTGCCTTTAAAGGCACGAGTTGGTATGAGACCCTGAAATAGGGAATAATAACCAGGGATTTGTATATGTATGTTTATTGTTTAATGTATAGAGGTTTTGATTGTAACAAATAAATTCACAAACTATTACTCTTAAGCCATCTTCCAGAACCCGGCTGAGATAATTAATACCCATCCGTGGCACAGGGAAGGATCCCCAAAAAAGCCACATAATACAATGACTAAAATCAGGTAAAAGGTAAAACAAAATACAATAATGGAAGTATATCTGTTTGTCATATTTTGGTAGGGTTGAAGTTGGAAACTCTTGGGGTTTCAAACCCAATTTAACACGTATGAACCCCAAATGAGGGTTGTTGCCTGCGTTCTTTTCAAAATATCCCTAAACACGGCCACATTTTTGCCAGAAGCTTACTTTATTTAGAGAATAACTTAGAAAACTAGCTTTGCATACAAGAGGCCCTTGTGACGGCGCACTTACCTCCAGCCCGGTCTCGTGGTGTCCTGGGGCGGTGTGGGCTCGGGCAGCTGGTCGGGACTCCCTCCGCCCGGCAGCCACATCTACGCCGGACACCGGCTTAAGCATCGTTGGATTGAGTGGTGCTGAGTGTACCCGTCTCCTCCTTTTCCCTGGCTGTTCTGGGCTGTATTACACCCTTCGCTGGTGCTGCAGTCAGCCGCGTCTGCTGGAGGTTGAATTAAAGGCCCAATGTGCCCCGAGGTCACTGTGGGCGAAACGCCCCAAAAAGTTGAAACTGGGCAATCAGCCCACAGATCTCATATTAGCCAATGTGCTTTGTGCCTTCCGTCCTATCCAATACACCCATGTCCTATAAAGGTGTTCCCAGCTCATTTCAGTGGTCGCCCATGATAGTGTTTAGCTGGGTGTGATTTATCTTAAGTTTTCATGTTGTTCATCCATTGCCGACCTTGCTACCCTGACTATTCTGACTGCCACCTGTACCAGCCTCAGCCTGAATTACTACTATGAACCCATCTATTCCCTGGTGCTGCAAAGCTCTCCGATCTCCTGGTTTGACCCTTGGCATGACCTCTGACCTTGCCTGTTTTTTCCTCTGTGTTCCCAGAACTGTATTCTGTACTTACCTCAGCTACCCTATTACGCCCAGTCCTACCTCCGGTTCATCCGTCTTCACCCCCTGTGAGCTTACATCCTTTGAGCTGATAAGTCCCTGGGGGCAACCGTGTCCGGTGAGGAGTTTAAGGCGCCCTGGCAAACGGGGGCTTGGCTAAAGGTAAAGCTAGCTGCGGAGATTGGGGGTTGTAAACTCACAAAGAAGACGGGTGTCCCCGGGGTTTGACAGCCCTGACTTATTTGAGAAGTATTTTCATTTACATTTCTATAAACTACTATGCTATAGGTAGTAGGCCTAGGAGGACCGGAGGAGAACCACCATAATGTAGAAGGCAATAGACAACCCAAGATGTTTTTGTCCTTTAAGATGAAACTATATGTCATTAAATTACCTCCGGTCATATCTGGCCACCGTTTATCCTGTACAGAGACATATGTACATCTGTCACACTTATCATCTGGTTACCGTTCATGTGAAATTGCATTATTGACAGTAACCTAAAACCCATCTGTTGGAGATACAGAATAGTCCGAGAGTGTCCTCTATATAGCTTTATAAAGAACTAGTGTATGGGGGGGTTTGGCTATATATCTCTTTTAATTGTCAAGGAAGCCTGGAGACTCCTCAGTTTGGCTCATTCTGCTTATTAAGCTGAACAATGAGAATTATTATCAAGATTCAGTGGCAGCAGCAAGAGAATATGTAAACTGCTCACCAATATATAAAGAAATATATATATATATATATATATATATATATATATATATATATACATATATAGGTTTAACTTATGCTAAGTTACACTCACATTTTATTTAGGTAAGCATAGTACAAGCATTGTCGAATACCAAGATTCCAAATTGGATAAATTGATTGATAAATTGAGTTCAATCACATTACCCTTCAAACTACATGGCAAACTAATGATCTAAACACACTATGTTTACTCAATGTATATATCAAGGCATTAATAATTTCTTTAGCAAAAAGGAAAACTAATTTACGTACTTTAGTATATGTTAGACGGTACATTTCTCTGTCTAGCCATATTACAAATCTGTACATCAACACTTAATTAACACAAAGTCCTTTTGAGGTCACAACTCGTCGGCCTGATCCAGGTCACTTTCTTTTTAACCTTTGCAGGTTATATGCTTGTCTGAAGAATTCAGTTTTGAGGGCAAAAAGCTTAGAGGGTCGGGGAGTGAAGAGAGGGGCAGTGCATTCCAGAGAGGTGGAGAGGCATGTGTGAAGTCCTGAAGGTGAGAGTGGGAGGAGTTGACCAAGGAGGAGGACAAGTGAATGATTAGTAAGGAAATGTAGGGAAGGACCTGGCTGGAATGGTAATTACCCCATAACGTTTGGGTTGAACAAGAGGTTCCCACACATAAGACAAGGCCATCAAGGCATTTTCTTTTTAAACATTTCCAGCAAAATATATACACCAACAAAGGCTTCTTGAAGGACAGAGTGACTGGAGTGGTGGTAGCTTTAGAGCTTTTGATCCAATCAGCAGTTCTACCCATGCTGATCATAGATGCCGTTTCAATAAACAGATGTTCTGCTAGTAAAATGCCTCTAGCATATGATGTTTAAATATATAAACTGCTCTGACATTAGAAACTATGTTTTTTAATTCACATTTACTTTTTAAACCAGTCTGCACAGCTAACCAACAATGGTCATGAGGTCCTATGGAGTCATTACCCACAAATCTGTGCTCCCCTGGGATCATGCATAGGAAAGTCTTAAGTTAAGTTCTGATTCTATCAAAGATATTAACTATTAAGGTAATGAAACAGCTTGCCCTTCACAGTGACTGGTCCTGTCAGGCACGTGCACTCAGCAAGATCCGCAGACATTCCACAGAAAGGCTGGGAAATAAAGTTACCGATTAAACCGGATGCAGGGAAGTCATTTCACTTTCTTAAAACAAACCATCAGGGGATTTCATCTGGAAAGAGCAGTTTGATACACCAAGCATGAGCTTTCAGTCTATACAAAGTCCCCATTCCAGCCCTACCAAATGATGATGGGCTTTGCTCTTGAATTTGTTAAATAAATAATATATATATATATTATATATATCTCAATAGCTGACACCAGTGGGTGGCATGCCAACACCCCCCCCCCCCCCAATTGCCAGCTTCCCCTTCCCCTTCTGTGCAAAGGAGCCGTGCTGAAGGAAATAAGGGATGGCAAGCCTCTGAGCCCTGGGTTGCCAGCACATCCTATGCTGCTTGAGTCAGGGGAGGGGGCATTTTTTCAATTATGAAAAAGAATAAGACAAGGAATAAATCCCAGTCCCTTAAGTTGTATTGCAAATGGAAAACCTATGTATTGCCAACTGGGCAACAGGTTTAGCCCACAAATTAAATACAGCTTTAAAGAAGCTTTATTAAGTGATTGATATGATAAAATGCACTCACATGGTTTTGGTGCAGAGTGTGTGTGCTGGATGCACCTGAATAAAATCCAGGTAGACGTTTGTGGTGTAAGGAACTGTAAGGTACTGGAACATGAGTGCTGTAAGAGAGGGTCACCTTACATGGTGGATAACATAGACAGGAAAAAGAAGTCATAGAGATCACATCAATGTACAGGAAACACAACATGGAGTAGAGAATGTACAACAGAGACTACACATAGATATATGTAGCAGCGTCGTCTATTGTCATAAATGTAAACTGCATTAACCTAGCAATATAGATACAGTATCTCTAACAGGTTTGACGTCAACTGCATCAAAGTTAGTATAATACTTCTGTATAATCAAGGATAATAAAGGATAATCAAAGAAACTTTGTTTACCTCACCTGGGGCATACTAGGACATCATTCAATCCATTTAATCATCAACCACGGATAAGCCACACAGTGTAGATCAAAGGAAATCCAGTGGGACTCTTCAGCAAAGACTTGTGAGCATAAGCCATATAGAAAGGACATTTCCAGGTCTGATATATACCTAGGGTTCTCACTAGGTCCTGCAGCCTCCCTATTTACCCAGGCCAAACACAATTGGACAAAACACTAAGAACTATGAAATGCTAATGCAAAAGGTGCAGGCAACCGCAAGGCATTCACTAAACACCATAAACCAACCGGTGGTCCAGAGAATGGACCAAAACCCAGACAAAGTTGCCACACAACTGGATCATAGAATAGATAAAAGTAGATAAAACACAATTAACTTGTAATAATATAAATAGCCTATGTTAATTGACCAAATAACAAATATTATAACCTCAGAGAACATTCCAGTTAAGCCAGAAAACAGTTTTTGCCTTGGATCTCTGATACTACTCTAATGGTTTCTCTAGGTCAGTGTCTGAGGCCCACCGGAGGGTCCTCTTGTGTTGACACTGACTATGACACATGCTGCCAAACAGTCTCTCCAAACACTTTTTGTTTGTAATAGAACACGTTGTTATATAGCATTTAGGAACTTGCTATTGTTTAGTAAATGTTGTGGTCGCAGTTGTCATCTAGCATTGATATAGGTATGTCATCCCTACTAGATCTGACTTCATCAATATTTAGGCCCTTATTTATCAAGGGCTAGCGCCAGGTAGTGTCTGACGAGCGCCAGGTACCGCCAGCTAACGGCGGCTACCGACTCAAGTACGCCCGGCGGCGGTCACAATGACGCATTTATCACGCTAAATGAGGCTAGCGCCAGTGAGAGCGACAGCTAGCGCGGGATTCATCATGTAGCCGACTGCAACGAACAGCGCCGCTGCTAATCCCATCACAGCGACAGGCATGACCTGTCGCTCCCTGGCGATGTCCAATGCATTTCAATGGAGCAATCTTTAATTAATCATAATTAATTCCTATTAATGTTTTTTTTTTTTTTTAAATGTCAAAAATTCTGTGACCACTTCTGCGATGTTAGGATTTTTTTTTAAGGTAAAAAATAAATAAATTTGTGCAGAATTGATATTACAGGTCTGATATTAATGTATTCATATTACAAAATGTTTATAAAAACTTGTATAATTTTACAATCAAAAAATATGGTTGTTTGGGGGTTAAAAACTATTTTACACCCATCGCCGCCAGCACTCTGGGGTTTAGAAAAGGAATTCACAGCGCGAATAAATTCGGAGCGTGTTTTGTTAATGAATCTGCAGCAAGCCGTTCGCTCTGGCCATTCGTTGTCAGGCGCACCCATACAACGCTGAACCTATGAAACAGCGACCCCCCAGCCCGTATTCAACATTACCGCACACCGACTGAGTCGCTGTCAACAAGCAAACCCCGGCCAAGCACAGCGAATACTAGCTGGCGCTGAGAAAATCACGCTACTGGCGCTCATCTGTCGCTACCTGGCGCTATTAATGAATCGGCCTCCCCGTTCTTTAATTGTGCAGAAGGGAAATGTTGAGGTGTCTAAAACCTCTTGTATTGGGAGTCCAGTGGTTAGGTGCACGATGGGTTCATCCGTTCTTTACCAACATTGATGGGCTCTAGTGGACCTGACCTTAACGTGACATAGTCAACATCCCACCTCCTTTATTAGCATAAAGTTCACGGGATTCCAGACAGGGCCTGGTATTAACTACAGTATCTAGTGACTATACTCCCCATTCAGAAACTCAGGGACCTACAGCAACCTTTAACCCGTATGCCTTTTGGCTATCAGTTCATCTTTAACTTGCTTTACTATTCACAGTGGGCATTTTTGACTATATATATTGTGAGCAAGTTCCGTTGATACTGATAAAGAAAATGATAAAGAAAATGAAATTGGCGCGCTTGGAAGTAATCCAAACTTGCTCCATCTAAATAAAGTTAATTAAGCCCACTACGCTGATCTTCACTCTTTTAATGTCTTGATGACTAGTTTGTTCTTTCTGCTTTGGAAATTGAATTATGTAAATTATCCGTGTTATCTCAAAGCATCAAACTAAATGTCAAAGAGTTAAACTGTTTAAGGAAAAACTGTGTGTTTTATTGGTAGTTTTTATTGAAATAACATCTTTTTAAAGAAACAAATGCAAAAAAGTTACTAAAAAAAGAAAGAAATTAATTAAAGCAAAATGAAACAGTAATCTTCAAAGATTAGCTATGCTAATTAGTTTGGCCATTTCATAATTGATTTCCATTTTGTATGTGTGCGATGGAACTGAACTGAAGAATCTTGAATGAATGTGTTCATGTAAATACATTTCTCTGATTTTACTATGTAACATCAATAAATACGTGTGGCCTCACTTTATCACTTTATCAACCCCCCCCCCCAGCCATCAATAACAAAAGGCAAAGGTGGAGCACAGGAAAAACATCTTAATGGGCATTTCCACCTGTTTGGTCTCTGTACCACTTCAACTTTATCATGAGTGGGCAGATTCCTTTGTAATTGTAAATACTTTGGTTGGTACCTCGATACTTCAATGTAACCTAAGCGAAGGTGTTAATAGATACATAACATACGGTGAACTAATGGACCAACTAATGGGTTCACAGTATCTCAATTCAACCTAGGGTTAGAGAGATCATACCTGAGGGGTGGGCACAAACAGGCCCAGGAGATTCTCTCTCTACTGGCTGGTGGAAGCATCAAGTAGATCCTCTCCATTCTCATACTTCCTCCTTCCTCCAGATTGATTACCCCTGAAATGAATTTGCGCCACATGTATATAGTTTACTTAAACTGACCCAAATCCTCTTGTAACTTCTTGCAACAATGGTATCATTGGTGAAATGGGCCCCAGATATGGTCGCCAATTTTAAGGTCTGAGTTGGAAGTTGCAGTGCCAGGACGACTTGTAGAGATCAGTCCCTGTCCATTCAGGAGGGCCAGACAGAGCAGGTAATGTTCTGGGAAAGGGGGGCATGTATTCTGCAGGCTGAGCTGCATGGCATGATTAAGGGTGAAAACCCGAAACGCGTAGACGTGTGAGGACACCTTGTTTATGCTGCTCTTATCTATACCGCTGTGATGGACTTTTAACCAGTTTTAAATAAATGGACTTTTAAAATTTGCTCTACTACTATGTGGCTGGCTTTTCCATGGCTCTTGGATACTACCAAGTTTTGAGGTGAGCACTCTAGCCTTTGCCTGAGTGGGGGGCTGTATCTCCTGTCAACGAGCTGGCACTCCTGTCGTCTAATCTGAGCTGCATGGGAGTTTGTTTTTCTATTAAATTCTGGGGAAGTGTTATTTGTCTAATGCTGGGAGTTTGTTAATAATATAATGCCTATGGGTACTGCTGGGGGTTGTTATGTTTCTTAATGTTGGGATTTTGCTATTGATGAGGAGTATTTATTTAATACTGCAGGGGGAGTTGTTATTTATTTATTTCTAGGGGAGGGGAATGTACTAATGCTGTGGGGAGCAAGTATTTATTTCAAACTGTCGGATGGGGGGGTTATTTTATGCTCGTGGGAATTTAACACTGGGGACTGGAGTTTTATGGAAGTAGTGGGCCCTAATCTCTGTAGTGCTGAGATGTAAGAACACACCTCCTCCCAGTGACCCTGAGCCCCGCAGACTACAGTGGACCAATGCTTTAGTTTTGCCCCATCTGAAGGACCCAGAAATAGCTACGCATATGCATTGAGTATGGTGCTGCACTGTATAGCCATTTATCAGCCCTCTTTTGGTTGGAGCAATGAAGCAATGTGGGAGGGTTTAGGTCACCCTGCCAACCATTTTCCTACATCACCCAGTCTGATGCAAATCCCTCCAGATTAGGAAAATCACCTAACCTACTCTGGTGGCCCCAAGATACTCAAGTCCAACCCTGCTGGCAACCCTGTGCCAGTAAAGGTGGTTCACGGAGATTGCCTGCTGCAGAGATGCCATTAATAGGGGTAAATAGCTATTTTCTAACTACTGTCAGGCAGGTTGGCTGCTTTAGAGCATTTATTATTTTTTATGCAGTTAGCCAAAACTTTTTCTTGTTAGAAATCAGTGCAGTGCAAACCAACCTGCATGATCCCATTTACACCCTCCTGAATACTTTTTATTCCTACGGTTGTGTATTCTACAGCTGTATTTTTCCTTCCCACCCACCTTGTCCTAAGTATAGTTCACATACCTAAATGTTGAAAGGGTAGATAGATACCTGCTGACCTCAAATACCTATTTTAAAAATGACTTTAAATGTCATTCATACATCTGTTCTATAATTTACTTTGAGCTTGGAGCTCTCTATAATCCTCTTTAATTTAAGACTATATTTTGTCATTCCAATAGCAGCAGTATATTACCCTTTCTATTGTAAAGAGTTTAATTAGTAATTAGCTATTTATCAGAGGTTGACATATTTTGTCATTAATAAACCTGCCTAAGGTGAAACTGTAAAAATCCCAGAACTGCTCTATGACTAGAATCAGTATTGTGTAGGTGGATATATATATATATATATATATATATATATATATATATTACATTCCTGTATTCATCTAGAAAATATATCATAATGACAAGTCAAATAAGCCTTCTTACTGTCTCTTTTGAAGAGGATGGATGTGTTTTACTTTAGTCTTATATTGAAACTCTTATTTTCTGCTGATTTTCTTCAACATAATCACGGTCCACGATAACACACTGGACTCAATCACAAATTATCAGTGTGAATAGTACAGTATGAATAGTACACTTATGTAAGCTGACCAAAGAAATTGTGCCCCAGATCAACAACTGTGTGACCTCCACTATAAACTGTTGAGCAGATTCCTGCCAGATGCAATAGCCACCAAGCTTTACAAAGAACACCGAATCATAAAGGGAGGCACTCAAGAAATGTATCGAAAAAATAGATTTTATTCCATATCACTCAATTAATCACTGCACATAACCACTACACAATTAAAATCCCTTTAAATAAACATAATGAGACAATACATATAAGACAAACCAACATAAAAGTGTGTAGGTGATGGGGAGAGCACTGGCACACACAAATATCAATCAGCATATATATTTAAAACACATAAACACATGTTGGTTTGTCTTATGTGTCTTGTGTAGTGGTTATGTGCAGTGATTAATTTAGAGATATGGAATAAAATCTATTTTTTTGATACATTTCTTGAGTGCCTCCCTCTATGATTCTGTGTTCTTGAGGTGAGCTTTATATAGCTTTGGGAGTGGCACCTTTAGTGTTTATAGGGTATTGTGCAGATCCTCTTGCCTTTACCAAGCTTTACAAAGGACAGTGAGTCCCAACCAGTGGTACTCGTAAAACTGGTGGTACTTGCGTTTATCTACTGTGGTACTTCAAGGGGAACATCGGACCTAAAATAAAAAGGGGCTGATCCCCCCCCGTCGGCCCTTAATTATCTTTTGGATGTTGCCAATACCTACTGGGGAAGCATCCGGCTGCTTCAGTGCCTGACCCTCACCCCGCCATCCACTTAGCCATCCCTAACTGGCAAGCACAGCCTTGTGTCCCACAGCGATCTCGCAGCTCAGCGAAGTCTCACAGGATTTCAGGTGGATCCATTGCATTTCATTCATGGGCACTGTGCAGGTGTGAGATCGGGGTCCATGCAGAAACTGAGGGACCCAGAAGATGGATCCCCCAGCAAGGTGAGTAAATACTGCCCAAATGAAAAACCGGAGTGGGGGGGGGGCAGCAGATTGGTCAGGTTTGGGGGAGGTTTTAACTTCGCCTGATGTTCCTCTTTAAAGTAATCCAACAGTGAAATGAAGACACTTTATTAGAAATAAACACACCCGTGCTGTGCTGTAAAATTGTGTTATATGCTTAACTAAAGCTTGATTCACCCCAATTTTCCAGCTGCACCTCCCCGCTTCTGCATTTGTGGCCTGCAAAATCTGTAGGTACAGCATCCAACAATTTCCTCCACAATAGTTTGTTTGTATTTCCCCCACATTCACAAGTCCCTGCTATTGCGAGTCTTGTTGACAGGAAAGCTCAATAGGAAGGCTCAAGACTTCTAAGTGACTGGGAGCTGATTCTGTATGGGCTAAGCTGATTGGCTGAGAGGCTACACAGCTCCGCCCATACAGTATTGTATTTTGTATTGGATTTTTTACCCAGGGTAAACTTTGTTATAGTGTTATTTACATAGGCTGAGCAGTGTGCCTTTAACTGCTTTTGTCCCTTCCCAGCTCCCTTAGTCTTGCTGTGATGCAAGCATCTTCTCCCCTCTTCTCCTCTCCTCCAGCCAATTTTAAGTTTGCATCCAAGCAGTGCACACGTGCTGCTCCCGCCTGCAGTTACAGTGCTGCATTTAGGGGTTTACATCATATTTTTCCTGCTGTATTGAACGTACATTTCAATATCCCCACTGTAAAAAGTGTTTATTGCAAGATTTTGTACTGAAATAAAAATTCTGAAACGTATCTACATATCTTCATGACCAGCCAAGTAAGCTATCAGCCAAGCCTTATGGAGTAAGAACACATCTGTCACAGACATACTCAAGGAATGTGGAGCTGTCTACAGGATTCACATTACTGCCATCTGGTGAGTCAGAATAGGGGAGCAGCCATGTCCTCTCCACTGACTACAATAGAAGGGAATGTCAGGCCTCGGCAAACCCTCTCCATCGCAATGAATAGAGAGGGTATGGTAGCACACCTGTGACTGGTAATAAGGCTGCAAGCATAACACTCCATCAATCAATCCCAATCCCAAGCTCTCATGGCACATGGGAACCTCACCCACACATCCCCTGGTGACCCCCATCCATATTTGTACAACATTTTTTTGTTAATGGTTGTCCCCTGAGCCTTTAGCTACTGTATGTGATTTGTTCTGAGGGATGTGGGTTTCAGGGACCCAGGCTGGTACCATAGGTTGAGGGGAGACAAATGGTCCTTAAAGCGGACCAACAGGCAAAAATTACTTAAACCAGACCAATACAACAAACAGGGCAATTTAGATTGCTGAACATAAAAAAAACATTTACCTTTTTCTAACTAACTGTAATAAATTTTAGAAACAAAATAGCGGCTCATGCATTTGCATGCAACCTGCAAACAGGAAGTGCTGCTGGGTTTTCTGTTACTTTGCATTGCCAGTTATGTCAGTTGAATCCAGGCAGCAGCATGGCTGAAGCTCCAAAATGGCCGATACCTTTCTTTTCCAACTGTGTCAGGCTGTTGGTCCGGTTTCAGGTGTCAGGATGGATCAGAAAGGGGTTAAGCTAAATTCAGAGTGTGGGTGAACTTTCTTGCTTTTTTGTGTGTATAATGATTTATACTTGAAATATTTGTCAACCCTGTTTTTTTTGGTTTTCTTAATGCACTTCTTTTCCCTCTCCCTCCATACAAAATCAACCTCTACTTTTTGTTAGTCACATGACCAAATGCTAGATTTACATCTCTTCAGTTTGATGAGGCGTGAGGGGACATTTATAGTCTTACCACACATTGTAAAGCCATTTGGATCATTTATTTCCAGAGACCACAAAACACGACCCAATTTTGTTTCCCCATAGACTTGCATGGTGTTCCAATTACGGTCCTCCTGAAAATTTAGTTGAACTGCATCGGTTTATTGGTAAAATGATACTTGTTTTGCTGATATGGACCACCACCAAGGAATGATATGGGCCAAGGAATGAAGTATCCTTAGTTCTAATAAGCTCCTTCAAAATTTCCATTTCATTTTCTTAGTTTAGTTTTTCCAGACCAAATTTAAGCAACAAGAAACTATGTAAAACTGCTCATTCAAACATCCAAATTCAACCACAGACTTCTTTGCACCAGAAAAGCACGCATACATTTAGAAATGCTTACAGGAAAATTTGGGCACATCTTCCAATTTTTACGCTTACTAAAGCATTTTTTACTATCGACTCAAAAATGTTTTTAGTGCATTTTCTGTTGCAGTGTGAGTGCTGGGTGCAGTGGAGTCAAATCTACTGGCTGGCTTTACTGGAACATGAATACATTAACATGGGGGCTAATGCAGACAGGAAGGAGAAGTAATAGAGCACAGCTTAATATACAGGAAACACAACACGGCAGCAAAATGCATATAGAGACTGCAGTTAAGCATTGGTATCAGCGACATCTAGTGTCCTAACTGTATGCATTAAATCATACATAGAAATTAAATCATACAATCAGAAATAGACTAAGCTAGGGGTTGTATCTCCAACATTTACACACGCAATCTGATTTCCCGAGCGAAAAACAATTTTTTTCTATGTTTATTGAATCAGCCCAATCTCATATAGTGCTCCATCTGGTGACCAAAATGTGGCGAAAAGTTTGCTTTCGACAGCCCTCAGATCAAGAATGCCATGAGGGCAAAATGCTTCCTTACTTACCTTCGCCCAGTGCTTTGATGGTGATCGATCTTTAACAGCCTGTTACCACATTTTCACCTACCTTCCAGCCTGTAGATGGGCCTGTGCAGCATACAAGCCAGACCAAGGTCTCCCATTATTCTCTTCAGGTGAGCTCATACATAGCCGTACACCTGTTTTCAGATCACAGGGTAGAGAGGGGAGCAGGGCCGGCTCCAGGTTTGTGGGGGCTCTTGGGCAGGAGAGACTTAGTGGGCCCCAAAGTAGTGAGTCACATGATGTCACCTTTCAGCTCAGCTGCCACAAATGGGTCATCTTCTGCTGCTGATTGCCCTCCAGTCCTTATTGCCTTCCATATAGCCACCAATCGTCCTCCAGTCCTTGTTGGATACTCTACTGCCACCAAGCACCCACCAGCCCTTACTGCTTGCTCCGCTGCCACTAAAGACTCCATCATTGCTGTCAGTTGTCACCTGGTTCCCGCCACCTTCTGAGCTTCCATCAGTTGCTTTCCGTTACATGCCACCTTCTCATATGTTGCTGATCATCCCCTGTTTCTAAGGCCAGCCATGAGCAGGTCTGCACACAACCCGGCATTTGGTGGTTCGGGTCCACTGTAAAAAAATACCATGGCCAAGTGTGAGCCTGAGTGGGCCCCTGAAAATGCCTGGGGCCCTGGAAATAAGCTAACAGATCCGTTGGGAAAGTCCATGACATTGGACTTTCATTTTAACAGCTCTTTGCTACAGTGTGGCCCAGATTTGTTACCTTTTGAAAGCTTTTCTTGAACTAAAATCCTCCAGTGAGGCAAAACGCTATGCATTTCCTCCTTAAATCCTGGACGCTGTGTCATGATACAATCCGGCAATTGCTGGTCCTGCCACCTAAACTCCCAGCAATCTGCTGAGTGTGCAGAACTTTGGGAGAATTGCCAGCTCTATTGCTAGAAGAGCATGTCTGTCGGGTAAGGAATGTGAGGGATGTCAATCTAAAAAATGGGTTTAACCAGGAGAAAGTTGCATATTTAATACACTTCCTGGCCAATAAAAGGTCACATACATAGTGTTTTGTTAGACTGCCATTAGCTTTGATTGAGGCACACATTTGTCACCCAGTGTCATAATGTCCAGTTTTGCATTCATTTTTCCGAAGATCTTGTATTGATGATGGGAGATTTGGACGACTTCAAAAGCAAAGCCTTATCCAGCACATCTAATTTAGGTCTGGAGACTGTGGTGGCCAATCCATGTGGGTATTAATTCATAATTCAGCACTTCCTTTCCAATTAACTAGACACTCTTTCCAAAATTAAATGACCAGGTGCTGCAACCTTGTAAGGGGCTTCCACATCTTAAACCCCAAGCAAACTCTGTATATTATCCATAAAGGTGCGCACTCATTTACCAACTTAGAAATAAAGTAACTACAATAGTATCAAAAAGAATATAATTCATTTATTAAACACCATATTATAAAGACAAGACAATCCTTAGACCAACATATAATTAAAAACAAAGTCCATGCATCATCACAGTGCAATTTCAGGTATGCTTTAAGGTGCAGCTATAATGACATCCTGAATTCATAAGCGCTATATTTCATTTACAATATATAGCTAAAGTGCTTGTGTGCAAAGGAAATAGCAATATCATATCATCTCAATTGCAAGATATAAAGATTGTAACAACAGTTTACTATATTGCACAAGCCCAGCAGCAATACATTGTATCACCATTACTATCACATTTTACTAAGTCAGCAAACAAGTTGATATAATAGCACATGCATATTATGCAACGGACTCACAGACAACAAACAATGAAGTTCATACTTATAAACGAAATCCATGGTATACAGACATAACCTGACGGCCGTTTCGGGCGATCCTCGCCCTTTCTCAAAGGTATGCATCCTAGCCCTATCTGCGCGCTCTTTATACTGTTACCCAGCCTCGCTCCCAGGCGCCACGTGACTCAAAGTGACGCGGCCGCACGGCCGCGCCTCTGTGACTCACAGCCCGCCTACGTCAGTCCCGGCATGAGCGCCAACCAAGTGCGTGAGTAGGCTAAACAAAGCCAACCACACCATGGAGGCGCGCACGCGCACGGGGCCGGCGCCGGCGGGAATCGTCAATAACATCAATTTATAACTTGTTACAACCAAAAATGGTATAGTATATTCAAAAATGACGATCTTGAGAGAAGCTTCAATCCATAATCAATTTCTGGGGAGCTGGCTGTTTAGTCTTGCGTACCTACATATCCAAACATATAATATATACATATAATTAATAAACAACAAACAATCATGGATCATAATTATATTCTCATTAAATCTTACTGTGAGACATCAAGTCTCGCTTACAATATGGTCCTAATCTCAAAATAACATTTCAACCCTTCACACTACCATCAAGTGGACCCTAACTCAGCTCATATGGAAATCAACCTTGACACGTATTATCCTGTACATTATATGGCAACCCTATGATTATATCAACACTATCTTAGTATTCAATCAACAGATGTAATTCAGAATCCCAGAATTACATCTGTTGATTGAATACTAAGATAGTGTTGATATAATCATAGGGTTGCCATATAATGTACAGGATAATACGTGTCAAGGTTGATTTCCATATGAGCTGAGTTAGGGTCCACTTGATGGTAGTGTGAAGGGTTGAAATGTTATTTTGAGATTAGGACCATATTGTAAGCGAGACTTGATGTCTCACAATAAGATTTAATGAGAATATAATTATGATCCATGATTGTTTGTTGTTTATTAATTATATGTATATATTATATGTTTGGATATGTAGGTACGCAAGACTAAACAGCCAGCTCCCCAGAAATTGATTATGGATTGAAGCTTCTCTCAAGATCGTCATTTTTGAATATACTATACCATTTTTGGTTGTAACAAGTTATAAATTGATGTTATTGACGATTCCCGCCGGCCCCGTGCGCGTGCGCGCCTCCATGGTGTGGTTGGCTTTGTTTAGCCTACTCACGCACTTGGTTGGCGCTCATGCCGGGACTGACGTAGGCGGGCTGTGAGTCACAGAGGCGCGGCCGTGCGGCCGCGTCACTTTGAGTCACGTGGCGCCTGGGAGCGAGGCTGGGTAACAGTATAAAGAGCGCGCAGATAGGGCTAGGATGCATACCTTTGAGAAAGGGCGAGGATCGCCCGAAACGGCCGTCAGGTTATGTCTGTATACCATGGATTTCGTTTATAAGTATGAACTTCATTGTTTGTTGTCTGTGAGTCCGTTGCATAATATGCATGTGCTATTATATCAACTTGTTTGCTGACTTAGTAAAATGTGATAGTAATGGTGATACAATGTAATGCTGCTGGGCTTGTGCAATATAGTAAACTGTTGTTACAATCTTTATATCTTGCAATTGAGATGATATGATATTGCTATTTCCTTTGCACACAAGCACTTTAGCTATATATTGTAAATGAAATATAGCGCTTATGAATTCAGGATGTCATTATAGCTGCACCTTAAAGCATACCTGAAATTGCACTGTGATGATGCATGGACTTTGTTTTTAATTATATGTTGGTCTAAGGATTGTCTTGTCTTTATAATATGGTGTTTAATAAATGAATTATATTCTTTTTGATACTATTGTAGTTACTTTATTTCTAAGTTGGTAAATGAGTGCGCACCTTTATGGATAATATACAGAGGCCAATCCATGTGGGACAATGATGAGTCATGCTCCTTAACCACTCTTCCGGCATTGTTATCTTGGAATATGTCCAATATGCCAACAGTGAAGAAACAATCTATTGATGGAATAACCTAGTCTATCAGTATATTCAGGTAGTCAGCTGACCTCACCTTTGGACACATAACTATGCTGACCTGACCGACTGCAGCAACCCCCAGATCATTGCCCCTCTCACAGGCTTGCACAGTAGCTTGCACTAGACATGATGGGTGAATCACTTCAGCCGCCTCTCTTTACCCTGATGTGCCCATCATTCTGGAACTTGGTAAATCTGGACCACGTGGCCTTCTTCTATTGCTCCAGAGTCCTATCTTTATGCTCCCTATCAAATAAAAAGCCATTTTAAGGGGCTGGCCTCACTGGCAAGTGTTCTTTTTAAGGCTATAAATATGTTATGTCCACATCCCTTGGGTTCCCTTTGCATTGTGTGTGTGTGTGTGTGTGTGGAAATGCTCTTACTTTCACCATTAAACATATACCTGATTTGGGCTGCTGCTTTTCTACTATTTGATTTCAAAATAATCATGGTTTTTTTTTTTATTTCAACCACATTTCTATCTGGAAGATGATGTTTCCCAGCTGTCCTTCCACTTTTTAATAATGTGTTGGACTGTTCTTAAGCTAATTCTAGTAGTTTTAGCAATCTCCCTAGGAAGGTTGGGAGGCTGGTGTTTCTTTTTATTTTACTAGCCTGCCGGTGCTGGTATTTATGGTAATTCATTGAAGCTATTCTCTTTCTATCTTTAGCAGACAGAGAAGTGTGCAAAGCATCAGTCTGTGAGTAATAAATACTATCTCTGCTGGTAAAACACTGGCCAGGTGGCAACCTTACTTCTTAGATGTTTTTTCTGGTTGATGCTTGGCAATAATTTTAGCCCTTCTCAAACAGATTAACTAACTTTCCAATGAATATAATAGGGGGATCCTAGATTAATCCCCAGAAAAGTATCCCCATACAAAGGCCGCACTCAAAAGATAAAATTACAATATTTTTATTGTTAAATAAATACAAACTAATTAAAGAAGGACACCACATAACACATTACATAATTAAAAAACATATACACAAACACGGGGCATCCACCATACAAGGTGACTATTATCGTTTATGACGTATATAACATGTAATAAATATATTTATCAAAAATATTTATTAATTATAAACCTGCCTGATGGGATATGAAAAATAGCTAATATAGAAAAGTGAATAAAGTGCTGTACCCATTTAATTAATGATGCCTATGTGCTAAAATGTGCAAAATGAATCAAAACCTATATATATAGCTCAGCAAGAATGCTGAGTAAACAAATAAAAAACTACTATGTACCATTTGAAGGCTGAAATGCTTAGCCTAATGGCGGCCATGTTGAAAAGAAGACTCCATTTTGTATTCTATAATCTGATATTAAACTTAGCTATATAGATATACATGTAATGTGTTCTGGGCATAAAGCTAACAGACATTTTAGTGTTTAGGAATGTCCTTCTCTCAGTGATTTATCTAGATGTAGTTCATGGGAATCCCTTGAACTCCATTATCAGCAAATGCATAGGAAAATACTTTACACAGGAACCACAAGATTTATTGCCAGCTTTATGTGTGAAGGTTTTTAGTTATGTTACAAAGGTGGGGGCTAAATGCTCATTTTTTGTGTGTGACATTCTGTATAAATATGCATTGATTTCTGAATAAACTTAGATCAGTCTTTGAACCGTACCTAGTGTACAAGCTCGTGGTTCTTAGTATCTGATCTCAAGCAGCTGCTGACAGAACACTGACAGACCTTGGGCGAGGGAGGCCAGACAACCCTTAGAAACCCCAACAATCAATGGTGGCAGCGGTGGGATCCGCCGTGCAAGTCTAGGTAGGTGGATTCATATTTTCACTTACCGAGACCTCTGCCATAGGGCGGACCAATTAAGAACCTAGTGGGGTAAATTGGAAGGGTTAGAAACTGTCCCGAGAGACAGATAAGAGAAAAAGGGACTCTGAGAAGTGCCCTAAGAGAAAAAGGGACTCTGAGAAGTGCCCTAAGAGAAAAAGGGACTCTGAGAAGTGCCCTAAGAGAAAAAGGGACTCCGAGAAGTGCCCTAAGGAAAATAAGAGTAGCGCTACTAGATAAAAGGCTCCCTGACAAGGTGTTCAGTGTTCTGTCCCAAACTTTTGCTTTTTCTTCTCTGTCGCATAGAAGTGTAAGATAATTTGTCTTTGTTGTGTGGGACTGATAGGTGTGAAGGTGAGCACACCTTAAACCACTGTTACTGATAGGTGTGAAGGTAAGCACGCCTTGAATTACTGTTTAATATGGGAAGAATGATAGCAAATTTAAACCTTTGATAAGGGGAAACTTGTAAGAAATTTGTAATTAGAATATCAACGCCTGATTATTATGTAGATCCATGGGTAGCTCCCAGTCCATTCCCACAGGTTGGAGATAATGACAAGTTTCACATGAATATAATGATTCAAGTTTTATGTTTGGGTGATCAATAGGCGTTCCTATATTATCAAGGAGACCAAAATTGGGATAAAGATTTTATGAAGAAGGGAGGTGAAAACTGGCTAGAATATGCCCCCTATTGGTTTAGAAAGATGACTAAAAGTGCCAAAAGGACATCCAATTCAGGAGACAAAAGAGTCCCTTGGATTTCATGCCCTGGAACACAAGCTAGGAACAAATTTAAAATGTAAACAAAAGTCTAGGCCTAAAACTAAGGTCCCCTGGCCTTATGTACCACCTAAGAAAAACAGCCTCTATCCCTCTTTTACCGAGGAAGAGATGTTTTAATAAGAGAGTTTTAATAACCCCTGATGTCAGGAAACAAATGGGCAGTGATAGACAGAAGCTGTCTGTTGATCAGTTTATCAGCTAGGAATAGAGGAACCCAAAGAGTAAAAGGAGCTAGGTGAAAGTGACAGCTGGACTTTTTATGGGGGTCCCGCTGCAAATACTAGGAGCAAATTAGTTGAAAGAATTAATATAGAAGCCCCTTTCCCAACTGCCGAAAACGGTCAGCATACCATGAGGAAGATTAGAAAGGTTTGAGAGTGCTTCTCCACATAAATCTTCTCTGTCTACTGCCATAGCTAGTAAACAGAAAGTGAGAGTATCTGTCTCAGATTTCTTTAAAAGATTCATAGATGTATGGGCTACCGCTTCTTATTCAGACCTTCCTGGGTAATCTGAATCCGAGATATGTTTTAACTGTAAAACAACAAATCATAGATGCTTTGGTAAGATCCACATCAGTTTGGAATTGGGATAATGTCAAAATTATTTTAGAGATATTCCATGCTGTGGGAGCGTATGGGTTAAAAACACGCAAACTGGCAGGAATGAAATGTATGTGTGAAGGGGGGGTCACAGATGGAGATGAAAAGTGCAGAAATTTACAGTTTTTTTTTTACGAGGGGCTCAGCCCGCGCTACGCTTTGATAATAGAGCAGCATCAGACTGAGTTTTAAAGGAAACTGACAGTGAAAGAAGCTGCAGGATGATTTTGATCTCCCTAAATTAACCCCTATGATGAGGAAGGAATAATTAACCCTGCAGCCTCTGCACCACAGCCAGTCAGCTCTCCCCATGATGTCAAATAACCTGCTTAGCTGGCAGCAACACCGCCCTTACTGATTTCTGACCTCCTCCAGGCTAAACTGGGAATCAGACATAGTTTCAGACTTATTCCAGGGTGTCCTATTAACATCCTGGGCAAGGACCTGCTAGGCAAATCACAATAAAACTTAACAGGAAAGGGGGGTTGTATGCAGACTTTAACCAGATAAGCATATAGAAGGCTTGGATTTATTGCCTCTTGACAGATGACATGGACATAGATCCGCAGCTGTGGGCTGAGGGCTCACTGGATGTGGGATGTTTTCCCTGCACACACAAAGCCACATTGATTTGTCCTGAACCCCAGACCCATAAGTGGTCTAGTGACACCAACTGCCCCAATAGTGCCTGATGGTGTCTGTGCCATCTCTTCTCACCTCCATTTCTCATGACACGGGCTGGTAAGCGTCCCAGTGGATGAGGAGACAAAACGCACCTTTCAGGTCACTTTTGCCCCAGGGCCATGTGTATTGGCTAGTAGTTTTTGCAAATAGTCCTCCAAGCCACTCCTAAGGCCTGGACACTCAGCCATGGTTCCGTCCTACTGCAGACAGCCTTCGCCTCTGCAGTTTTGCATCGGGAGGCCACCCTGGGGAATGAGAGGAATATTGTCAAATGTCTTTTTGAAAGTGGTCATAAAGTGTCTAAAGAAAAGTTGCAATGGTGTCAGAAAAGTTTGAATACCTGGGTTTTCTGCTTTCCCAGGGAATACGAGAAGTGAGCCATGAGAGAGTAGCTGCTGTTGTGGGTCTGCCCTGCCTACTTACCAAGAAGGACACGCTAACCTTCCTTGGTATGATTGGTTACTGCCGCCAATTTCAGATTGTTCATAATGTGACAGCATATTCAGAGCTCAGATGCATGTTGATAAACCTGACACCCTGAAATGGTTAAATTAAATGGTTAAATGAAATGCTTTTGTGTATTTGAAAAATGCTATAGTGACAGCCCCTGGGGTTAGGTTTTCCCGATTATGGCAAGATGTTTCACTGATTTGCCAAGGACAAAATGTAAAACCATGGCAGGTGGTCCGTGCACAAGCGCATGGAGGTGCCCTGTTTTTTTTCTTTTTTCCGCGAAGGTGGTCCCTAGGCAGGTATAGGTCATGTGTGTCTCAGAGCCCTGGCCTCGTGTGCAATGGTGGTGGAAATGGCCACACCCTTTACATTGTGACATGTAAATGCCCATGTTAGCACCAGAAATACCCCTCCCTGACTAGACTTTGACTGACTTACAAAAATATGCTAGTACAGAAGGGAAAGGTAAGAGTGCACAAAGACCAGAATGGACTTTTGTGCAAAGAGGGGGAAACTAGTGAAAACTAGGGAAACCGTGCAACAGCTAGTACACCTCTTTTTATTTCCCAATATCATGGTGTAGGACACAGAGGCGGGAAGACGACATGTAAACATGAGCACCTGACATATCCAACAACCTGATTCACACATCTGCAGATTGATTTTACTCACATGCCTAGATTAGGAAAAGACAGGAGTACCTTTTAGTGAGCGTGGATATGTTCTCAAGGTGGGTTGAACTTTGTGTGATGACAAGGGAAGATGCCAGGACTGTGGTAAGTATTCTCACACAAGAAATTATTCCTAGATGGGGATGCCAGTTGCAGATAATTTTAAATTGCCTGTCCTTTACCATGAAGGTATGTTAGGATCTAGTAGAAAACCCTCAGGATAGAGTGGAAGTTTCACATCCCCTACCACCCTCAGAGCTTAGGAATAGTTAAAAGAATGAAAACCAAAAAGGAAAAAAATCAGAAAAGCCACAGGGGGGAAGGGAACTTATGCTAAATGAAAAAGGGTCCTTCAAGGAGTAGCATTGTCAGTAATTAGGATGACCCCTTCTAAAGTAACTGGGTATTCACCATTTAAGGTTTTAATGGTAAGACCATTACTCACCCCCTGGGTTAGGGTGCCCCTTATGTTAGAAAGAGGGGACTTAGACCTGATACAGGATATGTGAGGAAGCTGATTAAAACTTTGGATAATGTTAAACCGGACCTTCAGCGTGATTTAATGAAAAGCCCAAACGCTTAAAAAAAACGGTTCCCCACCATCTGAAATTAATATATTTTACGTTTTTAGTCACTAACTTATTATTCTTTCCCCCACTGGGCTGCAACTCTGTTCAGGAATTTAGGATACGGGCGCCGCCATCTTGGATGTTTAAAGAAATGTGGCTTGCACCTCTGTCTCGCATCTCTTTTTCTTCACAGGACACCACCCATCCTTTTGAAGTAGGTGACGCGGACGTGGTCCTGTAGCTGAATCGCAGAAAGAAGCAAGACTACCCCCTTGGTACCCCAGCCACGGTGATCGCAGTGACCAGAACCAGTTGTGGATACACGCTTCCAGAGTGAAGAGGATTCGAGAAGAAGGGTTAAACCGTGCTACCTAGAGCACAGGAAAAGCAGGAAAATGATGACCAATGCGGGGGATCTAGGGTCCCCGAAGAAGGAAAAACAGATGACGAAGCCCCAGCCCTTGACCAGACATTCTTTGTGGGACTGATATTGCTAAACTTTTGATAGCTGCATTTAACATATGTGCTTACTTCATGCATTTTCGACCCACATTTGTTAGGCCCCGATGTTAAAAAAAAAAAAAAAAAAAAATAGTTAGAGTAGGCCAGAGAGAGAATGGTAAAGCCTGGGATCAGTTCTCAAATCAATTCCAGGTTCAAAGTTGCTCCAATCATCTACTCTATTTCTCTCAGTGTTTATATTGGTCAGCCATCTTTTAAATAGAGTTTAGCCCTGACCCGTTGTCCGTTATAGCTAGTGCTGCTCAGGGTGTGACTTTATCAGTGCTGTACTTGAGATTGACCCGGCTTGACCTTTGGCTAGTATCTGACTACTCTTCTGCCTTATCCCTGAGAATAGACGTACTTTCAGACTGATTTCCTTCTATCTTCACTGTGAGCTGGCATCCTTTGCGCCTTTTAAGACCTGGGGGCAACCGTGTCCGGCGAGGCGTATCGTGCGTCCCGGTGAACGGGGGCTTGGCTATAGGCAGAAGCGGCGGCGGAGATTGGGGGTTGCTATCTCACAGAAGGTGAAAGACTCACAGGGCATTACATTAAATATGCATATGGCCAGAAATAAGGTTATGACAAGTGTTGGATCTGTATTAAATGACCCTGAATTTCACTCAAACTAAATGAAAAATGTGAGTTTTGCTAGTAGCTAAAGCAAAATGATTATGTTTCACACCCAATATAGGAAACACAACCCAGATTGGTGTTTTCAGGTTGGAACATCTAATAAGATTGAGAAAACATGTGCCCAATCCTAGTTTAACATCTCTAAGCCAACTGAGAAGGGTGGGATCTATTTTAAAACGAATAATGCTCAATACAATGCAATTGACTGGAATATAACCCTAATTAACCCACTCCTGACTCATTTTTCCATAAGATTTCTGGTAGAGGAGAAAGATATTTTGCCTTAAAATGGAGAACTTTTGGTAATCTAGGTATCTTTGGAGGAATTTTCAAATGGTTAAGAGATATGGCCATCAATGTTCTTGTAGTCATTTTTGTGATTATTATGCTTTTCGTTTCCTTCAAACTTATTATGTGCCTGATTGCAAGTTGTAGGACAGAGGGCCAAGCTGCCACATATATGGCTTACCTAGCCCATAGGCACAGAACGTGAATTAAGGAGATCATCCAGAGATGATCTAAGAGGGGATTTGAAGGCTGAAATGCTTAGCCTAATGGCGGCCATGTTGAAAAGAAGACTCCATTTTGTATTCTATAATCTGATATTAAACTTAGCTATATAGATATACATGTAATGTGTTCTGGGCATAAAGCTAACAGACATTTTAGTGTTTAGGAATGTCCTTCTCTCAGTGATTTATCTAGATGTAGTTCATGGGAATCCCTTGAACTCCATTATCAGCAAATGCATAGGAAAATACTTTACACAGGAACCACAAGATTTATTGCCAGCTTTATGTGTGAAGGTTTTTAGTTATGTTACAAAGGTGGGGGCTAAATGCTCATTTTTTGTGTGTGACATTCTGTATAAATATGCATTGATTTCTGAATAAACTTAGATCAGTCTTTGAACCGTACCTAGTGTACAAGCTCGTGGTTCTTAGTATCTGATCTCAAGCAGCTGCTGACAGAACACTGACAGACCTTGGGCGAGGGAGGCCAGACAACCCTTAGAAACCCCAACACCATTGACCAAACTAAACTCACAGCTGAAATCCTTAAAGTGCTAAAGTGCAATGCAAACAAACATGATATTGACCGATCAGGCAGAGTATGAGTTAATGCATAGAGCGCCACAGAATTAACAACAAAATAAATTTATTTACATTACCTTGTCACCCGGGGATCCCCCGCAGCAGCCTTCACCGACGCGTTGCGTGTCGTGATGACACTTCGCCAGGCTAACTAACTTTCCAAGACTATAGGATGTGCCCTTTAACAAAGCTACTCACTTTATCCGGCTAATTAACCTGTTGCCAGCTGAAACATCACCCATACAGTAATTATCCAATGGGAGGTACTTATCTATTAGCTAGTTAAATCTACTAGGTAACCATTTTTTAAAATATAAGCTATTTTTTAAATACAAGCTAGATATGAGTGTATAAACTTTGCCTACAACAGGACTTTAAAGAGGCATTTTTATTTGAAGACAATTGGCCACTAGGAGAGCACTAGCCAGAACAGCAAAATAAGTCAGCAAAAAAAACAGGTAGAAATAGAAAAGCGTTAAAGCGGACCAAAACCCACATTTCTAAAGCGGACCTTCACCCTGAATAAGAGTCAAAATTATATGTTTCGCACACCCTGTACATACAGATTGCTCAAATTAAAAATCATCCTACCTGCATCTACTGCATGTTATGAGCCTTTAAACATCCAAGATGGTGGCTCATGGAGCATCAGGCAGCCTGCAAACAGGAAGTGTCGCTCTGCATTCTGGAATCGCTGTCCCTTCCCTGACCCCAGCTCTGTTCTGTCTGTGCAAAGCACAGCTATAACCCCGTCCCCTGTACTTTATACCTCTCTCAGGTATAAGAGAGGTATAAAGTATAGGATATTTGGCGGCACCCGTATCCTAGAGTCCTGAACAGAGTTGTAGCCCAGTGGGGGAAAGAATAATAAGTAAGTGACTAAAAACTTAAAACATATTAATTTTAGATGCTGGGAAATTGTTTTTTAAGGGTTTGGACTTTTCATTAAATCATGTTCCGGTTTAACTAGCATCCCCTGAATTGCTCCCCCCACGAATAGTAACTTTTGCCTATTTTTACTGCTTTTGTTTCATTCTAATCCCAGATAATGGCGCCTATTTTAGCTGTAAAGCTCCGCCTCCTCCATTAATTTCCACTGTTGTCTGTGCCAATGATGTCATTGCCACACTTATGCAATGACTAATCACCTGCCATAAAAAAACAGCAAAAAAAACAGTGTTTCAAGGTTATTTGATAAGCAAAAATATCCATTTCTAGTTCTACACTCGAAAAAAGAGAAAGTATCAGCAGGGGCTTTGGCTAAATGTATTTCACAAGTTCAGTAGGTTTTGGTCCGCTTTAATGTTTTGTTGTTGTCCAGTAAGGGAACATTAGAGAGTTATTTGATACATAGAGATTTAATTTTTGCAAAAATAATGCTGTGACATTATAATTATTTTTTTTAAGATCTTTTATCAGAATATCTAACTTACAGTTATAATTTCCTCCTTTCTGTTTTTTTTTTTTTTTCCGAGGGAGATTTGGACCCATCTGCTGTTCACATTGAAATATATTCTCGTTCTAATCGCATTGACTGTATCCTGGCTAGTGGCGCTAAACCGTTTCTCAGTCTAATTCCTGTGATTTCTGTCGGCCATTTACCTGCTCTCCCTAAGGGGTGACAAAAATTAATTTAAATAGGCTGAAATTAAAACAAGGGTGTGTAGTTAAAGCAGGCACAGTTAACTCTGGCAGCCGTGTACTGCAGGGAATAAAATATGCTTTTGTTTAATAATTAGATTTATTGATTCCTCTGGCTACTAAGATAACAGAGGATCCTGTCATTTTTATTAATTCATTTATTTTCTAAAATGTTCTCGACAAAAAAAATATCCTGTGGCTAACAGGTTTTTTTTCCAACAGATTCATCTAAAGCATAAAAAATGAGTAGAGCCTATAAGCTTTTAGGTACCCTTAGCAGACATAATGATATATACGTCCCTAAGATCTTTGGCTGTTGGGAACATATCATACCAGCAGCTGAAAATTGCTGGAAGAGCAGTGGCCTGTTAAGCTCCGCCATTGTCAGTTGCCTGCATATTACCGTAAGCAAAATGCAGCATGGCCAGTTTTCAATTTGTCTGGTTTAAAAGAAGAATTTCTCCCTATATTACAGAAGAGATAGGTACCTGAGGGAGATGCTGAAGAGGTTTAATACAATGCATTAAGCCCCCACCATATTAAGCCTAAATAGGGTATCTTCCTAAGGGCAGGGATGATGTTAGGGGAAGGCAAACAGGACCCCCCACCATTTGAAGCCTAATGAGGGTATCTCTCTAAGGGCAGAGCTAATGTTAGGGGGTGCAACTTAGGCAATTGCCCAGGACCCCCGTCACCAAAGGGCTCCTGGTTTCAGTGCCAGAAGCTTGCTATTGTCCATGACATTGGGGGTGTTGTATTAAAGTGGACCAACACCCAGGATTTTGACTATCCTGGGTCTTGGTCCACTTCGGTGGGGCACCCCCGATCGGGGTGCCCCGCTGTGTGAAACCCCCCCAACCCCAAGAAAAACTCACCTCTCCCCGCTCCCAGTGCCGACGGACAAGCCGCGGACAAGCGGCTCCTCCGCCGCCGCCTCCCGAGCGTCACTCATGACGCGCGCGTGCCCGCGCCGGCCATTCACAGACGCGCGCACGTCTAGAGGGGCGCGAGGGAGGCGGTAAGGAGTTTGGGGGGGTTTCACCCCGCGGGACATCCCGATCTCGGATGTCCCGCGGGGAGGGAGGTGATCGGCCCGGGAATCTTATAGATTCCCGGGCCGATCACCCGTGGGTGTTGGTCCACTTTAAGCTCACTGAGGCCCATAGAAAGATGTTCACTGTAGCAATCACACTCGCTTTGGCACTGTATGAAGTCTAACTAGGGTCTCTCTCCCCAAGTTAAGGCCAACATTAGGCGATGACAGACTAGGCAATTGCCCAGGCCCTCTCTGCTACATGGTCCCCTGGCTTCAATGCCAGAAGCTTGCTATTGCCCAGAGGCAGTGTAAAGCTTGCTAGGGCCGCCACTCCCCTCAGTGTGCTGGTATTACCCCCGGTCGGTCACCGGCCATGCTGCTGTTGCCCCCGTTCCTCTGCTGGGGCCACCACTCCCCTCAGTGTGCTGTTATTACCCCTGCTTGATCACCGGCCATGCTGCTGTTGCCCCCGTTCCTCTGCTGGGGCCACCACTCCCCTCAGTGTGCTGTTATTACCCCTGCTCGGTCACCGGCAATGCTGCTGCTTTCCCGGTTCCTCTGCTGGGGCCACCACTCCCATCAGTGCGCTGTTATTACCCCTGCTTGATCACCGGCCATGCTGCTGTTGCCCCCGTTCCTCTTCTGGGGCCACCACTCCCCTCAGTGTGCTGTTATTAGCCCTGCTCGGTCACCGGCCATGCCGCTGCTTTCCCGGTTCCTCTGCTGGGGCCACCACTCCCATCAGTGTGCTGGTATTTTCCCTACTCGGTCACAAGCCATGTTGCTGCCGCCCCCGTCTCTCTGCCGGGACCACTGCTCCCCTCAGTGTGCTGTTATTACCCCTGCTCGGTCACCGGCAATGCTGCTGCTTTCCCGGTTCCTCTGCTGGGGCCACCACTCCCATCAGTGCGCTGTTATTACCCCTGCTTGATCACCGGCCATGCTGCTGTTGCCCCCGTTCCTCTGCTGGGGCCACCACTCCCCTCAGTGTGCTGTTATTAGCCCTGCTCGGTCACCGGCCATGCCGCTGCTTTCCCGGTTCCTCTGCTGGGGCCACCACTCCCATCAGTGTGCTGGTATTTTCCCTACTCGGTCACAAGCCATGTTGCTGCCGCCCCCGTCTCTCTGCCGGGACCACTGCTCCCCTCAGTGTGCTGGTATTACCCCCGGTCGGTCACCGGCCATACTGCTGTTGCCCCCGTTCCTCTGCTGGGGCTACCACTCCCCTCAGTGTGCTGGTATTTCCCTCGCCTGGTCACCGGCCAGTAGACTTATCTTGGACAGTGTAATAATCGCACTAGCTTTGGTACTATATAAAGCCTATTTAGGGGGTGGCAAATTAGATTTAGTGCTCTGCTGTAGAACCAAGAAATCCAGCAATTAAAACAGTTGATCGAAAAGTCAGAGTGCTGTACAAACTTTATGAGTATGGGGAAGGGGTTTAGACCCCACCGGTGGATTCCCCTGTTCCTCTGTGGGTCCGGCCAAACCTGGGTTGCCGGGGGGGGGGGGGGGGGATAGATCTGCTTTATCCGATGACTAAACAAAATTAAAAACAGATCAAAACATTTGCCTAGCAAACAAAATTCAGTCCCGTAATTTCTACAGATTAACAAAAGAATAATCAAAATAAATAATATGCAATAATTATTATTCTTTATCGTTAATTTTTAATATTGAAAATTAAAATACATTAAAATGTAACAATAATGGCTAGTAAAAAAGGAAAATGTAGATATTTCTCTAAGTACTTGATTATGATATGATTGAAAGGATGACAGTAGAAATATAGCTAGTAAGTTAAAACAAAAGGTTTGTCATGGTGATTTTGAGATGTTTGTATGGGTGACTAAAAATAAAATATAAAGATAAATAAAGAAATCTCTACTAAAGCAAAATGAAATAATACATCCAGATGTATAATTTCTACAGATATCACTGTAAGTATGTAGGAGCAAATTTTATCTGCCCGAATGGATGGCTTTAAAAAAAAAAAGCGATAGAGCCAACATGCAGCATGGGTCAAGTTCCTGAATTTCTCCGGAGGGAATTTCTCTCCTGGCGATGCTTTTTCACTTTAAGTACAGGGCCTCTTTCCCATGTGACAAGTACAAGTAGTTTAGGCCCTAACTGGATGTGAACATTGTCACAACGAATTTGGGCGAAAGGGAGGCATCTGTAGCTCTGTTCAGATCTTCCTCGGCACTGGGGCCACTTTTGCCAACGTGGCAGGGTGGCTGGTGGGCAGACACCCGCGCAGATGGGAATTTCACATACTGTACGCATCATAGCCGACGATAAAATCAAGTCAGAGAGAATCAGCTGCAGCGCGGTTACTTCCCCTGGAACCATCACATCCGATTTCCATCTCCCTGACACACATAGCTTACAGTGGGGCTTTTGTGTTCAGGCATTAGCACAGCATTAATGCGGCAGCCAGCTACAGGGCTGTCAAGGTGGGGAATGAAGCGGAGACTTAGGGCAGCGATCTGTAAGCACTGAGAGGACACCGTGCATGTGGGGCACATAGGACAGGGGCAGGATCACAATACTGAGCCCTTTAATAGCCATCTCTAGGAAGACCACAGAGCCAAACAAGAAAGCTTATTCTGTATATATATATATATATATATATATATATATTCATTTCTCATATATATATATATATATATATATATATATATATATTCGTTTCCCATACATATATATATTTATTTCTCATATACATATATATATATATATATTCATTTCTCATATATATATATATATATATATATATATATATATATATTCGTTTCATATATATATATATATATATATATTCGTTTCACATATATATATATTCATTTCTCATATACATATATTCATTTCATATATATATATATATATATATTCATTTCTCATATACATATATATATATATTCATTTCATATATTTATAATATATATATATATAGAGAGAGAGCGAGAGAGAGAGAGAGAGAGTTTTCGCACCTAGATTTCAGGAAAAGTGGAAAATGCACTAATTTGTTTCAATTTCAAAATCACCATCAATTTATTTCTCCAAGTATGTACATACAGTATAGCATACTAGAATGTTATTTCTGGCAAGGAGTAGGTGGCACACATGGGAAATGGATTTATATGGGTTTCCAACTAGTGGTACGGGGGTTCTTTAGGTCCTATCAGGTGGTACCCAACTGGGAGCCTGATTTATCAAGCATCAGCACTTAATACCACTCAGCACCAATATTTTTGCCTAAGCGGCACTTTTGCCAGCATGCGTCTAATTTATCACTAACACCAAACAGTTTACAGCGTTGGGCGCTATTACTAAAAGTGGACCGAAACCCAGCACGATCAGCCCTGGAATATATAAGATTCCCAAGCAGAAAAATTCCCTCCCCCTGGGGCATCCAAAATCGGTATGCACCACTGTGTGAAACCCCCCAGGTCGCCCTGTTCACTTACCTTGTTTCCCGGTCCAATGGTGCATGCATGAGCCATGGCTGCATCCCAGCTATCCCTCTAGCAGGGCGCGTGCCCATGCCAGGCATTTGTGAATGGCCGGCGCGGGACCGCTCCGTGTTCGAGGGAAGCGGGGGAAGCCGGAAACCTTAGATGCTGGCTTAGATGGCATGACACCAGCAGCTCCGAGCGTGCTTATTGGATAACCGGGCACGCATGCACCGTAGGACCGGGAAGAGGTGAGTTTGTTCGGGCGATCTGGGGGGGTTTTCACACAGCAGAGCACCCCCGATGCCCCGGGGGAAAGGACCAAAACCCAGGATAGTCAAAATCCAGATTTTGGTCCACTTTCAGCTGCATCGGCATATAGTGGCTCTGTAGGAGAAGATCCCATAGAGCACAATAACTGTATTAAAGTGTTTTATGCTTAGAATTATTTAGTTTTTTTGCATTGTCACTTGTCGATAATGGAAACACAGGAGCTAGATTTTCCCAAATGTCATTTAATTTTTTTCTTGTAAATTCGTTTTTCCTGACTTCTTTTTGTTGTAATTTGGACTTTTATGTGTAATTTGGACAACAGCTAAAACGCAGCCTAAACATACTGTAAAGTTTGCCCTTTGTCCCCAGCAGTGATATCCTGTAAGTGTATTGAAGCGCTGACCAGCGCCCGTAAACTACAGCGCCAAACTTTTCAGCATGGCAAAAATGAATAAATAAGCTGTGCAGCACCTGGAAAACAACGGTACAAAGTGGAGAATGCTGGCGCTGTTATTATCGGAATTCGGGTCCAACGGTCGCTGACACAGGCCAGCCAATACATAATACAGCAATCAAAGCTAGTAAGTGAATATTTCGTAGAGGGGCTCTCACTTTGTCTGGGAGCAGATTTGGAGGCATCCTCAGTTCCCTGGAGATACCTTGCTGTAGTGCCCCTGGTAAATCAGATCTCCTCAAAAGTAAAGACTGTCCAAAAATATTCAAACTAAAGCATCTTTCCTCGGACAGCTTGACATCCATTCGAGGGCCCCTGGTACATAGGGTCCATGTTTCCACCTCACTCTGTGCTTGGCCCTCACCTGGCCCCCAGGAGTCTGTCATTGCGTGGACTTTGCCCCAGGGCCGCAGGGAGCACCTTCCTGTCTCTCTGTCCCAAACAGGGAGTACTCCTCCAAACTGACCTCCTTGATCTTCCAGTTGAGCAATCTCAAATGCAAACTACAGCCCTCCAGGACAGCATGACCAATATCGCTGGCCTCCAGCTTCCTTTCTCTGTACTCTCTACTCACTGACTGCCTGTGCCTAAAGTTATAGAGCCAGGAACCAATCAGCAGCAGCAGGTGGATTCTTCCATGGTGCTCTGTGCCTAGACTCAGGGCCTTATTTATCAAGGGATAGCGCCAGGTAGTGTCTCACTAGCGCCAGGTAGCGCCAGCTATCGGCGGCTACCGACTCCAGAACGCCAGGCGGCGGACACAATCACGCATTTATCACGCTAAATGAGGCTAGCGCCGGCGAGAGCGTCAGTTAGCGCAGGATTCATCATGTAGCGGACTGCAACGAACAGCGCCGCTGCTAATCCCATCAGAGCGCCAGGTATGACCTCTCGCTACCTGGCGCTCTCCAATGCATTTCAATGGAGCAATCTTTAAATATTCATAATTCATTGATATGAATGTTTTTTTTTTTTTGTTTTTTTTTTAAATGTCAAAAATTTGGTGACCACTTCTGCAATGTTATATCTTTTTTTTTTAAGGTCAAAATAAAAAAAAAAAAAAATTTGTGCAGAATTGATATTACAGCTCTGATATTAATGTATTCATATTACAAAATGTTTTAAAAAACTTGTTTATTATTTTTTTCCAAAAATATGGTTGTTTGGGGGTTAAAAAACTACTTTTAACACATCGCCGCCAGCGCTCTGGGGTTTAAACAAGCATTTTACAGCGCGATAATTTTTTGAGCGTGATTTGTTAATGAATATGCTGGGAGCCGTTCGCTATGGGCATTTGTTGTCATGCGCTCCCATACAGCGCGGAACCTGTCAAATAGCGACTCCTAACCCCGTATTCAACATTACCGCACACCGACTGAGTCGCTGTCAACAACCGAACAACGGCCAAGCACAGCGAATACTAGCCGGCGCTGTGAAAATCACGCTACTGTCGCTCATCTGTCGCTACCTGGCGCTATTAATAAATCGGCCTCTCAGTCTTATCACAGCAAGGGCAAAAACTAGGGCCTGATTCATCAAAGTACTGCACCAGTTTTACACCAGTTTAAGCACACGGCGAGATGGTTTTGTGTACAAACTCCATTGCTCCATGAAAAAAACTCCATGAAAAAAAAAACCCTTACCTAGCTCAGGATCCTGTGATGTTCACCAGGCAATTCTGGTGCTGGGCACCACCATCTTGAACCTGCTGTCCAGAGGTTGCACAGAGTGGTCTGCACTCGTGCACGCCCATTCAAGTTGCGCACAGAGCGGGGGAAGTCACTCTGGGCCACATATACAAGATGGTGGTGCCCAGCGCCAGAATTGCCTGGTGAATTGCAAAGGATCCTGGGCAGGGTAAGGCGACTTTTTATTGTACCCCTCACGCTGCAGGGCACCCGATGACTGGATGAGCATCCACTGGCCTGGAGTCTATAGGGGTGGTGCTGTCCCTGTCTGCGGTGCATCCCTGTTTAGGATGTTCTGCTGTGTAAACCCCACAGTGTGACAAGAATATTTTCTTTCAGGAACTCCTGCATCCCTCTAGAGGTTGCACGTACCTTATGTGAATGGTTAGACCTTCCATTCAGTGGTCTAAGCTGAATGTGGATTTCACAGAGCAGGACATCCTAAATCAGGCATAGAACAAAAGGGCAGATGGATAGTACACAAAGTGGAAGAATTTTGCCTGGAAGCAGATTTGAAACATGAAGGAGGCTGTGAAAGGAACATCATGGATGAGCTGCACCTCCTAGATGGGGACCCATAATGTGGAAGATCATGGTATGGTGCTTACTGATGTCTTATAGTGAACCTATCCCTGCAATGTCTCCTGTGACAAGTATTCCTATGTCGCCAAGTCATAGTCATCCAGCTCAGCCTCTGTAGGAAAAGTTAGAACTGCTGGTTTGTAGAGTAAAATAAATATACATAAAGCTTGGCAACACCCATGTGCCGAACACCTGACTTACTTTATGTGCGGTGACCTAAGCCTGCACATGAGAAGTCTCACATGTATCTGGGGAATTACAGTTGTCCACAGTGCAATTTTTCTTATTTTTAATCGACTATTTATTAGTATCCACTCTTTCTGGAAAGTAAAACCCATCTCCATTACGCAGTCAAGCAGCTGTGTTCCAATGTGCTGAGATTCTTTACTGAGGAAAGTATTTCTCGCTCCACTGTGGGGGGGGGGGGAGGGGGTCCCCGGGTCCACCCCACCATCCAGAAGGGTAGAGAGGTGTTTGAAACATTTTTTTTCAATATCATTTGAGTCATGCACACCCCTGGTACAATAGTTTGATAAACTTTCTGCATTCAGGAGACCCTCAGTACATATATCAACAAGGGGATCTCAGACGCACACCATATACATGAAAATATGTAAAACATAGTCTGTGATTATCAATATGACAGATTGTAACACTTTCCAAGGGATGGTATCTTATACAGGCAGCAGTGTCTAATGTGTAATAAGACGTATGTAACAAAAATAATAAACAATAAACAATCCATTTGGAAAGCTGCCAAGCATCATGGTGTGATACAAGTAATACACTGATTCAGATTTTATGCAATGTATAGCTCCAAATTCACACTCTGGATATTATAATCCACAGCAGAAACACTATTTGTATTTATAATACCAAAAAAGAAAAGACTTTATACATTTTTTACAACTGCACCACTAGGGTTAAAAAAGGCGTCTATATACAGGGATGATATGAATTCCCTACATACAATTTCTTCATCACTCTCTATGCCCAATTAGAGGATGATAATAAGATACATGAGCTGACATCTACTTACTTATTAAGACCCTTTGGAGCCACATACTAACCTAATTCTGGGATCCCGCGCTGTTCAGATATGATCACGAGGAGTCCCACCCCCTCCACTATGAGAGCCCGGCTGGAAGACCCACAGAGAGCAGGGATACCACTGCAGAGGAAAGCCCCTCTGTTTGAAGTTGCATTTAAAAAGTGCAGGATCCAGAAATTAGGTTTGTGATTCAGGCTGTGGGGGGTGGGGGGGGTCCTTAGGGTTTTGGACTGTGGAGCATCCGTAATCAAAATGCCCACTAGAACTCATTCTATTTTGACTTTAAAGTAGACCAAATACTGTGACTTTGATTTGGGATGCCCCGCTGTGTGAAACCCCCTTGCGCTGCATGCTGTGCTGTGTAATGCACAGAGGACAGGGAGCAGACTGCAGGAGCCTGGGGATGAGTATGTCTGCACAATTTCCAGCTACACTCATGTGCCAGTTTATTCATAATGGGATCTGGCGGTCTGGGCATTGACAGCACTAGTGGGGCAGTAGCTTTTTTATATTGGGAGGGGGGTTGTTGGTCTGATGGAACTGTGTGATGATTACAATGTAGTTTTCGAGTGATTGAAGGGGTTATGCTGGGTGCTGCAGTTCTATAGGTATAGGTGATGCACCCATGGTGCATTGTGTATTGATCAATACTGGCTGTTTCTGATTAAGCCAAGGACGCTGTGTGTTGGTGACATGTATTATGTACTATGGTGTAGCTGTAGCTACACCATCTCATGTGATATGCCTTTTTGCATACTCAATCATCCTACATTGGGTGGGGCAGTCTCGGGATCATCCCGCCGTCCCGCCATCCCACAGTGTTACTTGGCTGAGAGGTATGCACTGGGGCCCCTGCTCTGTTATCCGAGGCAATGCCGTGCTGCCCCCTCCCCTGGCACAGGGCAGACCCCATTGTGCTGCTGTGCAGTCATTGGGGGCTCAGCAGATGACTCCACCCCCTCCCCTGGCTGGATCCTGTGCCTAGGCCACTTCAGTATTGTGGTGGAGGAGCATGTCTCTTCCAGTGTCTTGTCATGGACTGAGGTCTTAAATATTTCCAGGCTCAGGGTGTGTGTACACTATGGCGGCAACCCCCCACCACAGTCCTCTACCACTGTCCTCTTCCTGCTACCACTGTTCCTCCCCCCTACCACTATCCTCTACCATTCACCAAATTGCTTCACCCCCTGCCACTGTCCTCTACTCCCTGCTGCTGTCCTCTATCCCTGCCACTATCCTCTACCTCTGACCTAACCCCTTCACCCTCTGCTTATGTCCTCTACTTCTCACCTAACCCCCCTACTCCCCGCGGCTGTCCTCTACCTCTCAACTAACCCCTCCACCAGCTGCTGCTGTCCTCTGCCACTCATGTAGCCCCCCTACCCCCTGCTGCTGTCCTCTACCACTCACTTAACCCCCTCAACCCCCTGCTGATGCCCTAACCTAACCTAGCAGAATGCTCAGCAGCAGCAAGGGCCCAGCAGCAGCTGCAGCAGAGTAGGAGAGGGCAAAAACTGGAGGACCAGATGGGGACAGCAAGTACCAGAGGGCAATCAGCAGCAGAGAAGACTGGGAGACTGACAACAAGGATCTGGAAGTAGTGATGAGTACTAAGAGGCTGACCCACAATTCAGTGCAACACAGGTAACTAAAGAAGCCCGCCTTCCTTTTATCACCTAATAGCCTACCTTCCTTCTATCACCTAATAGCCCACCTTCCTTCTCTCACCTAATAGCCCACCTTCCTTCTATCAACTAATAGCCTATCCATCTTCTTTCACCTAACAGCCCATCTTCCCTCTATCACCTAATAGCCCGCCTTCCTTCTATCACCTAATAGCCCATCTTCCCTCTATCACCTAATAGCCCGCCTTCCTTCTATCAGCTAATAGCCCATCTTCTTTCTATCACCGAATAACCCGCCTTCCTTCTATCACCTAATAGCCCACCTTCCTTTTATCACCTAATAGCCCGCCTTTCTTCTATCAACTAATAGCCCATCCTCCTTCTATCACCTAATAACCCGCCTTCCTTCTATCAACTAATAGCCTGCCTTCCTTCTATCACCTAATAGCCCGCCTTCCTTCTATCACCTAATAGCCCGCCTTCCTTCTATCACCTAATAACCCGCCTTCCTTCTATCAACTAATAGCCCGCCTTCCTTCTATCACCTAACAGCTCACCTTCCTTCTATCACCTAATAGCCCGCCTTCCTTCTATCACCTAATAGCCCGCCTTCCTTTTATCACCTAATAGCCCACCTTCCTTCTATCACCTAATAGCCCGCCTTCCTTCTATCACCTAATAGCCCACCTTCCTTCTATCACCTAATAGCCCGCCTTCCTTCTATCACCTAATAGCCCACCTTCCTTCTATCACCTAATAGCCCTCCTTCCTTCTATCACCTAATTGCCCGCCTTCCTTCTATCACCTAATAGCCCCCCTTCCTCCTATCACCTAATAGCCCCCCTTCCTTCTATCACCTAATAGAACGCCTTCCTTCTATCACCTAATAGCCCCCCTTCCTTCTATCAGTTAATAGCCTGCCTTCCTTCTATCACCTAATAGCCCGCCTTCCTTCTATCACCTAATAGCCCACCTTCCTTCTATCACCTAATAGCCCCATTTCCTTCTATCAGTTAATAGCCTGCCTTCCTTCTATCACCTAATAGCCCGCCTTCCTTCTATCACCTAATAGCCCGCCTTCCTTCTTTCACCTAATAGCCTGTCTTCCTTCTATCACCTAATAGCCCGCCTTCCTTCTATCACCTAATAGCCTGTCTTCCTTCTATCACCTAATAGCCCGCCTTCCTTCTATCACCTAATAGCCTGTCTTCCTTCTATCACCTAATAGCCCGCCTTTCTTCTCTCAGCTAATCGCCCCCTTTCCTTCTATCACCTAATAGCACCCCTTCCTTCTATCACCTAATAGCACCCCTTCCTTCTATCACCTAATAGCCCGCCTTCCTTCTATCAGCTAATAGCCCGCCTTCCTTCTATCAGCTAATAGCCCGCCTTCCTTCTATCAGCTAATAGCCCCCCTTCCTTCTATCACCTAATAGCCCGCCTTCCTTCTATCAACTAATAGCCCGCCTTCCTTCTATCAGCTAATAGCCCGCCTTCCTTCTATCACCTAATAGCCCGCCTTCCTTCTATCACCTAATAGCCCGCCTTCCTTCTATCAGCTAATAGCCCGCCTTCCTTCTATCACCTAATAGCCCCCCTTCCTTCTATCACCTAATAGCCCGCCTTCCTTCTATCACCTAATAGCCCGCCTTTCTTCTCTCAGCTAATCGCCCCCTTTCCTTCTATCACCTAATAGCACCCCTTCCTTCTATCACCTAATAGCACCCCTTCCTTCTATCACCTAATAGCCCGCCTTCCTTTTATCAGCTAATAGCCCGCCTTCCTTCTATCAGCTAATAGCCCCTAATAGCAGAAGTGTGTTCTGAATATGCCGCTCTGCATTCTGGGATTGCTGTCCTTTTCATGACCCCTGCTCTGCTCTGTCTGTGCAAAGCACAGCTATAACCCTGCCCCCTGTGCTTTTGCCCCCTCTCATCTCCTCAGTATGTGATGCTCCTGAGGAAAGATGGCGCTCGTAACCTAGAGTCCTGAAGAGAGTTGCAGCCCAGTGGGGGAAAGAATAATAAGTTAGGAACTAAAAACTTAAAATATATTAATTTTAGATGCTGGGGAATAGTTTTTTAAGGGTTTGGCCTTTTCATTAAATGATGCTGAAGGTCTGGTTTAAGCTGGTGAGTTATCCCATTTTCAGGGTGGTGATGTAAATAGATCTCTAGCCATTTTTTTGAGGTAATGGCCAACATAGCTACTGCTGTAATGAGCAGGAATGAGGACAGGTATTCAATAGATGACTTTTGAGGTGAAAATGGCGTAAACACCAAGATTCCAGAGAAAAAGACATTAATCACAGAATCCTGAAATCATCTCCAATAAAATGTGAACATTATGTATAGAGAAAACAGAAAGACAATGCAGCGTATGCACAGAAAGTCTCCCCTCAGCATTAGCACCAGCAAGGCCTACTTTCCCTCCATTTTTGTTCTCTTAATAAAAAGCAGCGTCAGAAGGCAGCTGACAGGTTTCAATTAAAGCGGCTGCGGTGAAGCGCAGGTAGAAGTGACGCCGGCTTTGAACCAGCTTTCAAATGCCACATTATAGAAGGCGAAATGACGCCTTGTACTCCTGCCTGAAACGCATTTCGGATTTTTTAAAGCCTGCGCTGCTCCCATCAAGGTAAGATGGCGCCTTTTTTTTATTTTCAGAGGAGCGCCTCCAGCACGCGGCGCGAGCGTGAGGGAAGCTGACAGCTTGTAATAAGTAATTTTTATACAGTTACATTTATCACTCAGCCATCCTGCCAGTATTTTAAACACAGCCCTTAAAATGCAGTGAGGAAAGCTGCAGGCCCTTTTTTTTTCTACGTAGGAAACTTTTTTTCCTCCCCCCACCTTTCTTCTCGCAGCGGCTTCCTGTTAATGGTGCACTTTTTAAGATATGCGCCGGAATGCCTACACATTGTTAATACATCACTAAAGGTTACAAATGACTCTATTTAGCCCACAGGATGTTGTTTCAGGCTTTAATAAATTAAGATATCGCCACTTTTTTCAGGCAAAAATCAATTGCTTCAATTAAGAAATTTACAGCAATCCAAATATTTATGAAGTTGGCAAGACGGCGGCCACGGCATCGTGAGGAGGGCTTCCTGTTCACTCATTAGCAAAGATATCAGGAAAAGGGGAAACAACCTACTTACCTTCTGAGGGAGGAATTAGTGCGTGCGCTGCAATTTGCATATCAAAACACGAAGCTGGCGCTGCTGCCGGGATGTGTCTGTGAGCGGTGTGAAATAGCTGAAAAAAAGTGTATGAGGGTTATTTAAGAAGGGATAGCGCCAGGTGGCGCCTCGTAGCGGCAGGTAGCATCAGATGAACGCTGGGCGCTGTACGCAAAACCACATTTATGAAAGCAAATCTGGTGAGCGACTCTTACAGCGCCATGTAGTGTTCAATGTATTATTACAGGCGGCTCAGTGTATAGCGCTGGCGCTCTAGCTTCCAGAGCACCAGGTATTACCTTTCGCTCACTGTTGCTCTCCCATACATTTCAATGGCTGTTCATTTGCTTTTAAACAGCGTTTTTGACATTTTTTATTTTTTGCTCAATTCATTGTGTGACCTCTCCTGGCTGCAAACAAACACTTTTAGAAACTTTTTTGACTTTTTATATTTTAATGCAGAAATGTCATTACAGGTCTGGTTTTCGATTTGTTACTGGTGGATATGTGTTCAGAAACAGACTTTAATCACACAGCCTCTGGCGCCCTATGCTATAGCGACCATATTTAGAGTGCCGGCGCTGTGTGCGTCTCCTTTTTTGATAAGTATGGTGTGGAGCGTCGAGAGTCAGTCGCACTGTGCTGGCGCTACCTCTCTCCCTGCAGCGCTGTACTGGTGTTAGAGGGCCCAACATACATCACATTCATCAATGCCGGCCAGGTTACTACAGCGACTGAGGCGCTCTGTTACAGCGCCCGATACCTGCTTACAGCGCCTACTAGCGGTCTCTCTAAGCGCCGCAATACAGATGCTCATCTGCCGCTACCTGGCGTTAGTAATGAATCAGCTTCCACGTGTGTGTCTATGTGTATAGATACAATCATGGGACATAGGTAAGTCTAAATTGTAGTTAAAAAACAGAGCTTAAAGTTGGCCTAAACCATCCTGGCAGGCAGTTAGGGGCCAGGCCTGCATGAACCCTACCCAATGTCATATTAGGCCCACCAAAGGAAGTCTTGGGGCCCACACAAAAGCATCAGATCCCGCATGGATGGTCTGCCTAAAACACAGTGGCGCCATTCACTGTGCTTCTTTTCTCCCCTTTGAAATAGGCCCCAGAAACTATATAGGGCATAAAAAAAGAGTCTGTAAGGAGACAAACTAACCCCCAGGCTGTAATAGTCCGTGCTAGGCCCCTGATGCAATAAATGTTTTGGGTGGGCAGGCACTTTCTATATGCTGTCCCTTTCCTAGGATGTACCTGCGGTGGGGGTGTGAGTGGGTCTACAGTCAGATTTGATTGGAAGTCCACTTTAAAATAACAAAGCTCACACTGCTGCCATACATGAGTAGCTACCCCATAAGAGAATTGCTGGTCCTCTGGTGGGCTAGCTCAAAGCTGACCCCCAACCCACCTGGATAGTCATGGTAATTCTTCAAAACCTGAGTGTCTGATTTTGGTGTAAGGTCTGGGTAACAGTTCCCAATACTCACTGTACAGTCATGAACTAGGACACCACTTCAAAAAATCAAGCAAGATACAACTGCAGCACAATTCCAATATAGAGACATGTCAAGATGGTACAAATTCCTTTGCCAATCAGACTGGTCACAGACTTACTCTTATACACGAGTCCCCAGGCCTTTGGCTCCCACCCAGATGGCCACCAGTCTCCCAGTATTCTCAGTTTCTTTCTCTGTAGGATAGCCTTACTATCAAGTCTTACTTTTAGGGCTTCTCAGAAACAAGGCATCGTCTGTCTTCCTTAAATAACCCGTGGCACGTCCCCATCTAAACACTGAAACAACCATGTCACATGGCACACATGCACTCAACATTCTTAACATGTTCCTGAACTTCCCTGTTGCAGATTGTGAGTGCTGGGTGCAGCACTGTGGAATCCAGATAGACTTTTGTGGTGTAATAGGAACTGGCTTTATTGGAACATGAAGGCAGTAAGAGAAGGTCACCTAATTTAGTGGCTAAACACCGACAGGAAAATAAGGAAGTACCAATGATAGAGCAACTGAAAGCGCAGTAAATATAACACAGCAGTAAAATGCATAGACTTTCTTTGCTCAAGTCATTGTGTGACCTCTCCTGGCTGCAAACAAAAACTTTTATACATTTTTTGGACCTTTAATATTTTTATGCAGAATTGTCATTACAGGTCTGGCACTAAAGTGTTATTGTTCCAGTGTTAAAACGGTTTTCAGTTTGTTACTGGTGGATATGTGTTCAAAAAACAGACTGATTACACAGCGTCTGGCGCTCTGTGCTACAGCGTCCCGCTTTAGACACATTGAGCTGGCGCTACCTCTCGCTCACTTCAGCTGGCGCCCAACACACATCACATTCATCAATGCCGGCCAGGTTACTACAGAGACCGAGAGGCCGATTCATTAATAGCGGCAGGTAGCGACAGTTGAGTGACTGTAGCAGTATTTTCACAGCGCCCGCTAGTAGTCGCTGTGCTTGGCCATTGTTCGGTTGTCGATAGTCGGTGTGCAGTAATGTTGAATACGGGGTAACGAGTCGCTATTTGACAGGTTCCACGATGTATGGGTGCGCATGATAGTGACTGGTCAGAGCGACTGGCTCCCACCATATTCATCAAAAAATCGCGCTCAAAAAATTCTCGCGCTGTGAAATGCATGTTTAAACCCCAGAGCGCTGGCGGCGATGTGTTAAAAGTAATTTTTTAACCCCCAAACCACCATATTTTTGGAAACCAAAAAAAAAAAATTTTTAAAGAATTTAGAATACAATAATATCAGACCTGTAATATCAATTCTGCACAAATTTTATTTATTTTTTTTTACCTTAAAAAAAATTATCTAACATTGCAGAAGTGGTCACAGAATTTTTCACATTTAAAAAAAAAAAAAAACATTAATAACAATTAATTATGAATATTTAAAGATTGTTCCATTGAAATGCATTGGAGAGCGCCAGGTAGCGAGAGGTCATACCTGTCGCTGTTCAAGGTCGGACGCTGGCGCTGTGGGCTGAGGCTGGAATAATGATGAATGAGTGGCTATATGGCGCTATCTCAGTCGCTAAGCAGGATTGGCTTGATAAATGTGTGATTGTGGTGGGGAGCCGGCGTTCTCGTGGCGGTGCCCGTCATTACCGGCCGCTCACCAGTCGCTACCTGTCGCTATTCCTTCATAAATAAGGGCCCGAGACACTCTGTTACAGCACTCGATACCCGCTTACAGCGTCCACTAGTGGTCGCTCTAAGCACCGCTATACAGACGATCATCTGGCAATACCTAGCTTTAGTAGTGAATCAGCCTCTAAGGCTCACTTTTGAATGTACAAAGACCCATGTAAGCAAGTAAAAACTCTTATCTACTCCTCGAAAAAGGAGCCAAAGGTCTGCTATAAGCATATCTGATAAGTACTTTAAATCCACTGTACATTTCTCAGAAAATCCTTCCAGCTCCCCTATTGCTTCAGATACCCCAGAAACACTGCTTATAGAATCCTATGCCAAACCAAGTGGCTTCAAATCAAACACATGAATTGTAGAGAAGGACCCCAGCAAGGCACAGCAAGAATGACCCCGTTCCTAATATCCAAACATCTGGCATACGGCGACCTCACTGACCTTGAATGCTCCACGTCTGAACTATATATTTATATTTGTGAAATGCAATAAAAGCCCAATGTCCCATCATAACGCACAAAGAACCCATCCAGAACAACATACTTTGTCCATTTCAGACCGTCTGACATTTTTTTTTCCCATAGACTAGACAACAAATCACATAATACTATCAGATGAGGGTTTAAAATACTAATAAAGATGAAAGATATTTTCCTAAGAAAAGAAGCATCTGGTCACCCTGCCCTGAGGGTGTTATTATCTGCTGCTGCCGCGCATTCAGTTAGGAAGCTGCTCTCTCTTTCTCTCTATCTGAATTCACTTAGTGCTTCATGGCCATGTCCGCTTTCTTCTCCTGGACAAACGGACAAGTCTGTGTATCTGACATATATATAATAAATATATATATAAATACTATATACCAGTATATATAGGAGTAAATATCAAAGCACAATGTACTACTATAAAATGCTAACAAAACTAAACACAAGGCGTAACAATTATGGGAAATTATTTTTTACTAGAATTTCGTGAATTTAATTTTTTAGCCCTCCACATGTGCAAGGTGTTTTTGCTCCTATTTCTTTTTTTTTTGTTGTGCTTCGATATAAATAAACTTCCTGCTTATGTTCCCAGACAATAGAATCGACTCAAAACCCAAACCAAGCCCAAAATGAATTTGCATGAGCCTAGACGCCTGATTCAAAGCTTGGTGCGCAAACCGGGTGCACGTGTGGACCGCACCAAAAGGCGTGCACTCGCAGCAAGCACAAAGGCCCTTATTTAACAAGGGATAGCGCCAGGTAGCGAATGGTGAGCGAACGGTAATGACGGTCACCGCCACGAGAACGCCCGGCTCCCCTCCGCAATCACACATTTATCAAGCCGATCCTGCTTAGCGACTGACAGAGCGCCAGATAGCGAATCATTCATCATTATTCCAGCCTCACCCCACAGTGCCAGCGAGTGACCTTGAACAGCGACAGGTATGACCTCTCGCTATCTGGCGCTCTCCAATGCATTTCAATGGAGCAATCTTTAAATATTCATAATTAATTGCTATTAATGTATTTTTTTTTTTTTTTAAATGTCAAAAATTCTGTGACCACTTCTGCAATGTTAGATATTTTTTTTAAGGTTAAAAAAAAAAAAAAATTTGTGCAGAATTGATATTACAGGTCTGATATTAATGTATTCATATTACAAAATGTTTTGAAAAACTTGTTTTTTTTTTTCAAAAAATATGGTTGTTTGGGGGTTAAAAAACTACTTTTAACCCATCGCCGCCAGCGCTCTGGGGTTTAAACATGCATTTCACAGCGCGAGAATTTTTTGAGCGTGATTTGTTAATGAATATACTGGGAGCCGTTCGCTATGGCCATTCGCTGTCAGGCGCACCCATACAGCGCGGAGCCTGTCAAACAGCGACTCCTAACCCCGTATTCAACATTACCGCACACCGACTGAGTCGCTGTCAACAACCGAACAACGGCCAAGCACAGCGAATACTAGCGGGCGCTGTGAAAATACCGCTACTGTCGCTCATCTGTCGCTACCTGGCGCTATTAATGAATCGGCCTCAAAATTTCTCTTCAGGAGCCTTTTCACTGTATTCTCTGTCAGGTGACTCAGGTGACACTCCATACACTCCAAAAGGGAGAATAGAGATTTGCCTAAAACACAGAAGCTGGAGAGACAAAATCACAATTTAGAAACAATAAAGAAAGGGGAGAAAAATTTAGTACTCCTTATGTATTTCTCCTTATTTTTAGGTGTCATGTTTTATTGGGGATATCCTGATTCCAGGTCACATCTAGTGTTGTTTAGTCTTTACCCCTCCTGACCTGCATTGTCTTATTATTAGTGCTTAATAATTGTGCTACTAATTTTTTTTTTTTTTTTTTAATCGCTCTTAATTTTTGGTGCCCGATGTCCACCCTTTTGGTGTTCTTATAATTAAACTTTTTGAGATGTGACAGCTTTGACATCCTTTAACCCTCACTAAAACACATCCTTTTTTTCATCACTAAAACACAAAAAAGGGTCAAATTACTAAAATAAACTTGTGGCTGACACTTTTATTGCTAAAAAACATGCTGGATACTGCCGACATGTGTTTTAGGAATGAAATAAGCCTGTTAGCCAGTGAAGTTGGCCGTTTACGCCAGCTTTTTGCTGGGGGAAATTCACTCTGGAAATTGACACATTTGCACACGGTTATCTGCCCTCTAAACAAACATAAATCAGTTGTAGGCGCCTTTTTGGGGCGCCAAATTTGCACATGCGGTGAATTTCAATGGTTAGCTGATTCCAAATTGGAGTTAGTAGGGGACTCCTGCTCTGTCAGAGTGCAATCCAAATGTAAACGGGTAAAAGACACTCTTTTGGCCCCAGGGCACCACGATCCGGGATGCCCCGCTGTGTGAAACCCGCCAGGTCGTCCAATCTAAATCACCTTTCCCTGATCCTACATTACATATACGTCCTCTCATCCAATCAACATGCTCGGATCCGCTCCCACTCCATCGTCTAAGAGGTTGGGTATGCAAGTTGACTTGCGTGTGCTGGGTGGCCATCCCCTCTACACTCTACCCTCAATTTCATAAGTCTTGTGGTTTATTACAACAAAAGATTCCCTGTCAGAGTGAATGGAGCAGCTCACTCCAGACACTGATCAGGTGGAGGGCAGAGTCTCATCCACCAATAAGACTGTGAATATTGAAGCTCCTGCACAATAGGAATCAGGTAAGTATCAAATCATCAGAGAATATGTAGGCTTCTATGGGGAATAAAAGGTAAGTATTTATTTTAACTCTGTGTACCCCGACAGGCCCTTTATTTTTCTAGCACCTAGATGTTTCCTTTAAAAAGGATTTTCACTATCACGGATATTGTTCCTCTGCAGCGGGACATTTCAATTTGGGATGCCCCACTATGTCAAAATCCCCCAGATTGCCTACTATAAGCACCTTTCTACTAATCCAATGGCCAGCCAATCAGCGACTTGCGCTTTAATAGCAGAGAGGAGCAGTCTTTGTGGAACCCCCCAGGGTGACTAATAATATAACTGGAGGAAAGGTACTTAGAGGGGGAGTGCCAGGGAATCTCCCTCCATCTGGCCACAATTCGTCTTAAACAGATACTGTATCTTTAATGTGATTGGCCAACCATAGAAAAAAAGGGGTACTCATCTTTTGTCCCTCGCAGCTAATCGGTCCCACTCCATTAGCCAGCAACTCACCTGATCACTGGATCACATCCAAAAAGCAGTCAGTTGTGCCAGCTCGCACCTCCGCCATCAGTCACAGGAGCGCAACCTGTCCATTCATTATAATGGAAGGGGCGTGTCATGCCTCGGCGCACCCCCTCCATTGCAATGAATAGAGAAGGTGTGGCAGAGCTCCTTTTTCTGATGGGGGAGGTGTGAGCCCGACACTGATTCATTTTCAACTTCTGTTGGCTGCCAGGATGGATTTTATCCAGCGATCAAGTACGTTTCTGATCCCCAGAGAATAGGCTGCAGAGGACAAAAGCTGAGTACCCCTTTGTTTTTTATATGGGTGGTCAATCCCTTATTGATATATTGATGCTGACACCTGAACGTCTCAAAAGCTCATTTTGTTCCTTACGTTGTTCTGGATACAAATACATTTCATGATCTCCTCTTTAAAAGCGTAAAGCATCTCTCTTCTGTTTCTCAGTGAATAAATACAGTGTCTTTACAGTGACATTCTACATGTTTCCATTGATCATGATCTGTCTCGATCTCTCAGAAGCTGGCAGTTGTTGCTTTGGATGCAAAAGAAATGTAACTAAATTCTCCTTTAAAGGGTCAATCTTCTCTCTTCTATGTTTCAGTGACGTAAATACTGTATATTTATTCTCACATGTGACATGCTAATACTGATCCCGAGTTGTCCAGATCTCTCTAATACTGATTCTGAGCTGTCCAGAACTCTCAAAAGTTGATCTTGTTATATTAATTCTTTATGTTGTTTTGGGTTGCAATTACCCTATGTTTCGCCTTATAAGACGCACCGATGATTTGGAGGAGGAAAATAAGAAGAAAAATAATCTAAACCAAATGTTGTGTTATAACAAAAAAATACAGACAGTGTGGCATTCCCCCCCACTCCATTCTCCAAGGGCAGTGTGGCATTCCTCCTATCCCATTCCCATAGGCAGTGTGGCATTTCCCCCATCTCATAGGCAGTGTGACACCCCCCTCCCCTTCTTTAGTGTGGCATTTCCCCCCTCCCATTCCCATGGGCAGTGTGGCATTCCTCCCTTCCCATGCCCATAGGCAGTGTGGCATTCCCCCCCCCCGTTCCCATAGGCAGTGGGCATTTCCCCCTCCCATGCCCATAGGCAGTGTGGCATTCCCCCTCCTATTCCCATAGGCAGTGTGGCATCCCCCCTCCCATTGCCCATAAGCAGTGTGGCATTCCCCCTCCTATTCCCATAGGCAGTGTGGCATCCCCCCTCCCATTCCCCATAAGCAGTGTGGCATCCCCCCTCCCATTCCCCATAAGCAGTGTGGCATCCCCCCTCCCATTCCCCATAAGCAGTGTGGCATCCCCCCTCCCATTGCCCATAAGCAGTGTGGCATTTCCCCTCCCATTCCCATAGGCAGTGTGGCATCCCCCCTCCCATTCCCCATAAGCAGTGTGGCATCCCCCCCCCCCCGTTCCCATAGGCAGTGAGTATTTCCCCTCCCATTCCCATAGGCAGTGAGCATTTCCCCTCCCATTCCCATAGGCAGTGTGGCATCCCCCCCCCCCCCCGTTCTCATAGGCAGTGAGCATTTCCCCCTCCCATTACCATAGGCAGTGTGGCATTCCCCCATCCCATTCCCATAGGCAGTGAGCATTTCCCCTCCCATTCCCATAGGCAGTGTGGCATTCCCCCCTCCCATTCCCATAGGCAGTGTGGCATTCCCCCCTCCCATTCCCATAAGCAGTGTGGCATTCCCCCCTCCCATTCCCATAAGCAGTGTGGCATTTCCCCCCCCCCCGTTCCCATAGGCAGTGAGCATTTCCCCTCCCATTCCCATAGGCAGCGTGGCATTCCCCCCTCCCATTCCCATAAGCAGTGTGGCATTCCCCCATCCCATTCCCATAGGCAGTGTGGCATTCCCCCCTCCCATTCCCATAAGCAGTGTGGCATTCCCCCATCCCATTCCCATAGGCAGTGAGCATTTCCCCTCCCATTCCCATAGGCAGTGTGGCATTCCCCCCTCCCATTCCCATAAGCAGTGTGGCATTCCCCCATCCCATTCCCATAGGCAATGAGCATTTCCCCTCCCATTCCCATAGTCAGTGTGGCATTCCCCCCTCCCATTCCCATAGGCAGTGTGGCATTCCCCCCTCCCATTCCCATAAGCAGTGTGGCATTCCCCCCTCCCATTCCCATAGGCAGTGTGGCATTCCCCCCTCCCATTCCCATAAGCAGTGTGGCATTCCCCCATCCCATTCCCATAGGCAGTGAGCATTTCCCCTCCCATTCCCATAGGCAGTGTGGCATTCCCCCCTCCCATTCCCATAAGCAGTGTGGCATTCCCCCATCCCATTCCCATAGGCAATGAGCATTTCCCCTCCCATTCCCATAGTCAGTGTGGCATTCCCCCCTCCCATTCCCATAGGCAGTGTGGCATTCCCCCCTCCCATTCCCATAAGCAGTGTGGCATTCCCCCCTCCCATTCCCATAGGCAGTGTGGCATTTCCCCCCCCCCGTTCCCATAGGCAGTGAGCATTTCCCCTCCCATTCCCATAGGCAGTGTGGTATCTCCCCCATCCCCTTAGTGTGGTATTCCCCCCAACCCCCAGAAAAAAAAGTATACTTACATGAACGCCGTTCCTGCTATGGCTTCCAGCGCCACCACTGTCTCTCGGACTGGCACGCACTGACACCCGAGAGGCAGAGGAGGCAGAACGGGGACAGTGGGTGCGAGACTCGTGTAAGTATAATTTTTTTCTTTCCCTTTTTTTTTTTTACATTCGCCCAATAAGACGTACTGACATTTTCCCCCCCCCACTTTTAGGGGAAAAATAGTGCAGTGTTATAGGGCGAAAAATACGGTACATTACATTACATTCTCCTTTATATGGTGAATCTTTTCTCTTCTGTCCTGCATGTTATCTCTTTACATTCACATTTGACTTATACCAATATTGATCATATGTACATTTCAGATGAAAATACACACACATATATGTAAAAAATTGCACTCAGGAGCCACTGCATCACTGTTGCATAATACAAGTACATATCTTTTCAATTAAGTCTAAAAAGCACTTTCAACCGTCTTTTATAAATAGGCAAAAAAGCAAAAGTAAAAAAAAAAAAAAAAAAGAAAGGAAAGGAAATCAATAGCATGCTCTGAGTCAGTATTGTATCTCTCTAATGGAAAACGCACAATGGTCCCAGCAAAGTGCCCCAGGGCCTCCATCCTCCAGTGCAGATGCAGTCGATGAGAAATTTGCCAGTGTTCTGAGGCCTTTGATTTCTCTCTCTCTCTCTGTCCTATCTCTGCTCATATATGTAGAGATAAAACTATGTCCTGGCCTAAATATACACAGCAAATAACCCGAAGATGGGTAACAAACAGTTATAGGAAGTGTATCAGGAAATGTGTAATATTAAAAATCCATATATACACATTGGCTAATGAGAGGAGGGGTCACTTATATAAATAAATATATATATAAAAAAAAAAATATATATATATATATATATATATATATTATATATATAAATATATATATATATATATATATATATATATAAATAAATAAATATATATATATTATATATAAATATATATATATATAAAACTCCTGCCAAGCTTGTGTTTTCTCCTGGTAGGAATAAAATCCAGGGGGGACATGTTTGATCATATCAGGGGTGACAAAGCCGATTTAGGCCCAGGCTATCAGCCAGCCCTGGAGTCTTTTAGAATACAGGGCCATCGCTGAGGGTTTTGTCATTCTATAGGCAAAGGAAAAAAAACGCTATACTCACCTTTAATCCCCTGAACACAATTGGCAGTCCAGAGCTCTGACACTTACCTGATCCAGGTCACGCACACCTACTCGTCCACAATAGTTGATGGCGCTAATCATCAAATGAACTATGGGACGCCCCCTCATCTATTCACTGCATGGAGCCATTCCCATTGCTCTATAAATGGGGCCTAGAGACACCATTCAGTCTAACACTTATAGAAAAAGCTCTCAGCTGGCTCAGCAGGGTCTCTGTCATGCTCTCACTCTCTTTATCTCCAGCATTTTAGTTTTTTTCTATTGGTTTCTTCTAGTTTTATTTCCCTTTCAAAATCTCTATTCCCTTGTGTGCTCTCTACTTTTTTTATCTTGTTCTCTCTTTCGCTTTATCTCTCTTTGTTCCATCTATCTTTTTTTTCTCTTGTTCTCTCTATTTCTATTTGTCCTTGTTCTCTGTCTCTTTCTCTCTTGACATTTCCATCTTTCTCTCTTTTTCTCTTGTTCTCTTCATCTCTATTTTTCTCTTGTTCATTCCCTCTCACTCTTTCTTTTGTTCCATCTTTTTTTTCTAGTTCTCTCTCCCTCTTTATCTTGTTTGTTCCATCTATCTCTTTTTTTCTTGTTCTCTCAATCTCCTGTTTTCCCTTGTGTGTTCTCTCTCTTTTGTTCTTTTGTTTTCTCCATTTCTTGCTCTCTCTCTATATCTTTATCTTGTCCGTTCTATATATCTCTTTTTTCTCTTGTTCTCCTCATCAACTCTATTTCCTCTCTCTTTCCCTCTCTCTCTCTCTCTCTCTCTCTTTCTCTTTCCACTTTTCTCTACTCTATTCTGTATTATTTATTTTCTATTATTTCTTCTCCTTAACTTTTTCCCTCGTTCTTTTCATCTCTTTTTTCCTTCTCTTCTCTTTTTCTCTTGCTCTCTCTCTCTTTCTCTCCCTCTCTCTGGCCATGTTCTTCATATCTTTCTCTTACGTTCTTCCCATCTTTCTCTTTTTTTCTCTTGTCTCTGTCTTTTTTCCTTTGTTTGCTCCATCTCTTTTTCTCCTGCTCTTGTTTTTGCTCTTTTTCTCTATCTCTCCCCCCCCCATCATGTTTTTTCCATCTTTCTCTTTTTTTCTTATTCTCTCTATCTCTCACGTTCCCTTGTTCTCTCTATCTCCCTTTACCCTAGTTTGTTCTCTCTTTTTTCTCTTATTCTCTTCCTTTCTTTTTCTCTTGTTTTCTTTCTTTCTCTCTCCCTCTTTTTCTCTTGTTCTTTCCACATGTCTCTCTTTTTCTATTGTTCTCTTTATCTCTCTTTTTACCTTGCTCTCCCCTCTCACTTTATTTTCTTGTTCTCTCTTTTTTTCTCTTGTTTTCCCAATCTCTGTCTCTCTCTTTATCTTGTTCCTCCCATCTTTCTCTTTTTTCTCGCCATCTCTTTTTCCATGTGTTCTCTCTCTTTTTTTCACTTGTCCTCTCCATCTCATTTTCTCTCAATCTCCCGCTCTCTCTCTATTGATCTTGTTCTTTCCATCTTAATCTAATTTTTCTTATTTTCTCTCCATTTCCTTTTCTTTTGTTCTCTCCATCTTCTTTCCCTTGTTTTATCTATCTATCTATCTATCTATCTATCTATCTATCTATCTATCTATCCATCTATCTATCTATGTCACACTCTTTCCATGTTTCTTTCTTTTTCCCTTGTTCTTTCTTTCACGCACTATTTTTCTCTTGTCCCAATGGTTATTCATGTATTTTAATGTGTGTTTCTGGATATATATGAGTTCTACCAGTGGGCCCCAGACCCCCTATTCTTGCAATCTCATGGCACATTTGTGAGTGATGGCTGCAACCCAGCGCACCTCCATCTGATCCCAGTTTTGGACACCCTCTGGGGAAGGGAGTAAGCCTGCCCTGAGTCTCAAAAACTCCAAGGTGGGTTATGGTCCACTTTAACCAAATCAGAAAAGTAAAGAAATATGGTGATACCTTTTGTAGGCTAACTAGATATATTTTAAAGTGGACCAAAACCCACTGGGATCGGCCCAGAAATCTATAAGATTCCTTGACCGATCAATTCCCTCCCCCAGGGCATCCAAAATCGGGATGCCCCACTGTGTGAAATCCCCCAGGTCGCCCCATACACTTACCTTGTTTTTCGGTCCAACGGCGCATGCGCAAGCTGCAGCCGCATCCCTGCTATCCCTCATGAAGGGCGTGTGCCCGCACCAGGCATTTGTGAATAGAGGGTAGTGGGGAATGCGGGCTTCAGCGCGGCCGTCAGCACGCCTGGAGTGCGCTGATTGGACGAGCGGCCACACATGCGCTGTAAGACCTGGAGGAGGTGAGCTGGCTTCGGCGATCTAGGTCGTTTCATGAAGCGGGGCACGCCCAATCGGGGTTCCCCGAGGGCAAGGACTTAAACCCAGAACAGTCAAAATCCTGTATTTTGGTCCACTTTAAGGTGAGCTTTCGAGAATCCCTACAAAAGGCATCGCTTATTTCTTTACTTTTCTACTATTCACAATGGCTAACACTAGTGGCAGACTGGGGCTCTGGATTTTACCAGCCCCTGGTCAGCATGAGACATCCATGCTGAGCCCCCCCCCCCCCACCATGATGCTGGAGCTAAAGCTTTAGGGGCTGGGGTTCCTCGGCTTGTGGTTACAGTGGGGCTGGGTACAAGGGGACTGAGAGGGAGGCTAATGATTGAATGTGGGTGGTATGCGGAAGCTGTACCACCAGCGCCAAGGTGCCTCTGTGGGGTGCAGTCCTAATGCTAATCTCTGAGAGCCCCCTTTGGGACATACAATGCAATAGATAAATTGGGAGCAGGCTTACCTGAGGTTGTCCTATAACCTTGAGTGCAAGCCATGGGGTGGAAGGGTCGAAGACCTCGCAGTACAGCCTAGACCCCACACCCCATGTGCTTGCACAAATTCAGAAGAAACAAAGGAGGGGTGGCAGCCGCTCAGACCATTTTATAACTAACCTGGGAGGTGCACGTTAGCAGGGCAATTAGGATACAAAAGTCTTAAAGGAGCCACAGGACTCAAACCAGTTAGCTTGCAGACTGACCTAAAATCTGTCTCTAAATCTGGTAAAAAACAGAGGGCTCGGCCCCTCCAAAGAAGTGCGGGCCACCTGGCATTGTCCCGGGTCTCCCTATGGCCAGTCTAAGACGGTACAACACAATACTGCTTGTAACAACATCTGATTTATTAATAAAATAAAGATAAGTTACTATAGACAGAAAGGATCCATTTATACACTATGAGGTCTCACTATATGGTAAACAATTGCAGTAACATTAATAATGACCGGGAAGGGGGGCTTTTAATTCCACGATTGATCCCATTAAAGTACCAGGCACACTTGGACTAGCAATAATGATAATGGTGATAATAAGATCAATAGTAATAATAATGGTATAGAAAGTTAGCACATTAGCATTTCTTCCCAAAAGAATAGCTCTGTGGTCAACGTGGAGGTCAGAGGGTGTGCAGCTGCTCTATTTCCTACGTCCTCGGGGTAGAGAAGAAATTCCCAGAGCTCCTCCTTGACTGCGCCATTGAGCCTGAAGGGCAGCACACACCAGCGGAAGCTCTGAATATGCATTTCCAAGGGGTGTTTCTGTTTGGGCCGGAATAATCCCTGGTGTTTAAGTATTTATAAAGCACGTCAGGAGCCCTGCAGGGGTGCAACCACCAGAGCGGCTGAAGGTGGGAAGCGGTGCCCTAGGTAAAATCAGACCGTCTCTAATCTGGGTCACTTGGTGGGATCCAGGGCTGGGAATTTCGCCTGCCACCCGGTGCACCCGCTCCAGCCTAAAGGGATGATTGGGATGCAGTAGATGAAAGGCTGGCAGCAGTGCTTGTTATAAGCTCCACGCTGGCCGCATAGGTGGGAATAGCTTTCCAGGGTTTTTTCTCTGTGGTACTAATTAGAGGCGAGGCTCTACAATACCACTTCATCTACAGTCATGTCCAGTGTTTCTGTATAGCTTGGTTTGTGAACAATAAAACAGCACATAAAGCATTGTGCTTCCAGAGTTTACCACAATGGCTACAACAAGCAAGAAGGACAATAAGGTAGAAGAAGATAGTAGACATGGGCATCATCCATTTCTAAAAGGTTCCAAATAAGGACCCACACCTTGATTTTTGGGAGGCTCAAAGTTGTTGGTGTTTTTAGGTTTTAGGTTGATGGCTGCCGCACTCCTATCATAGAGGCCGATTCATTAATAGCGCCAGGTAGCGACAGTTGAGCGACTGTAGCGGCATTTTCAGAGCGCCCGCTAGTAGTCGCTGTGCTTGGCCGTTGTTCTGTAGTTGATAGCGACTCAGTCAGTTTGCCGTAATGTTGAATATTGGGTGAGGAGTCGCTATTTGACCGGTTCCGTGCTGTATGGGAGCGCATGATAGCGACTGGCCCTAGCGACCGGCTCCCACCATATTCATTAAAAAATCACGCTCCAAAAATTCTCGCGCTGTGAAATGCATGTTTAAACCCCAGAGCGCTGGCGGCGATGGGTTAAAAGTAGTTTTTTAACCCCCAAACAACCATATTTTTGGAAACCAAAAAAAAACAAGTTTTTTAAATATTTTTGTAATATGAATACATTAATATCAGACCTGTAATATCAATTCTGTACATTTTTTTATTTTTTTTATATTTATATTTTTTTTACCTTAAAAAAATTATCTAAAATGGCAGAAGTGGTCACAGAATAAAAAAAAAACATTAATAACAATTAATTATTAATATTTAAAGATTGTTTCATTGAAATGCATTGGAGAGCGCCAGGTAGCGAGAGGTCATACCTGTCGCTGTTCAAGGTCGGACGCTGGCGCTGTGGGCTGAGGCTGGAATAATGATGAATGAGTGGCTACATGGCGCTATCTCAGTCGCTAAGCAGGATTGGCTTGATAAATGTGTGATTGTGGTGGGGAGCCAGCGTTCTCGTGGCGGGGCCCGTCATTACCGGCCGCTCACCAGTCGCTACCTGTCGCTATTCCTTCATAAATAAGGGCCATAGATATAATGATGAGCTGGTGGGTGCATGGTTAGCGGAGACGCCGCAAATTCAAAACAAAGAAAAGCCAGTACTCCAGAATGATCTTCATAGATCAAACAAGTGTATTCATCTCAGGCATAATAAAGACAGTAGTCCACGTTTCGGGGGTGTGACAGAACCCCCTTCATCAGGACAAATAGCATCAACAAGAAGAACAAACAGTGTGACATATAAAGCTATACCCAATCAGAAAGCAGGAAAATCACGCCTGACGTCATCAGTGACATCAGCGGCGCCTCATGCATTAAAATGGCAGTGTTATATAAAGAGCACAAATCGCCACAAGTTGAAAGATTACACATATACATATCTAGTAAATGCCAAATATTACCAAGTAGCCACCCCCTTCTTCATCCGAGCCCGCCTGGCGAGCCCCAATTGGCGGCAGTGGGCTGTGCCATTTACAGAGTGTGGCCGGTTGCATAGCAACCAGCAGCCTCGCTCTTGACGGGCCAGGAGAAGGGACGGAACTGACGTCACCCAGCCGGATGACGCCAGGCGCGATTTTCCTGCTTTCTGATTGGGTATAACTTTATTTAAGTATGTCACACTGTTTGTTCTTCTTGTTGATGCTACTTGTCACACCCCCGAAACGTCGGCTACTGGCTTTATTATTCCCGAGATTAAAACACTTGTTTGATCTATGAAGATCGTTCTGGAGTGGTTTTTCTTCGTTCTATAAAAAATACATTCTCAATAGTTATTTCCTAATTCAAAGGCAGGGGCAAACTATCCATGGTAAGAACTGGTAGAATTCCCGGTGGGTCCCAGTGCTTTGGGCCCAACTGAGCTTGGTGTACCCTCACTTGGAGTCTGTGCCAGAGATTGTTCTCTCCTGCTAGCAAGTCCCTACATTCGCCCCTACACTCTCTGTCTCTAAAGTTTCCCTCCAGCTCGTCCCTTCATGTTTAACTCTATTGTACCTGCCCATCCCAGCCAAGACACCCAAGCCCATATTCTCCCACTGAAATGCTATAGCCCCATCATGGCTGTGGGGGGCCATACCCACCCCTGTCACATTATCTGCCACAAAAACACTAAAGCTTCAAAGGCAGGGACAAAATGTACATGGGAAGAACCGGTAGAATTGCTGGGGAGCACATTGAGGGGAGGAATGCTGTGGCCTGGCTGATTTTTGGCCCTGTTTTACTTTTGTTCCTGTTGTATATTGCTTTGCTCACATAGACAGGGTTTTTCTAGCCTGTGCTAAAGGAAAACAAAGGTTATGTTTTGTGGATCTCCGTAGAGATAAACAGAGGACAGAGTAAAGGCCAGCACCAGCACTTGGTGTACCGGGGGAAATGCTGGGGCCCAGGGCATCTTCTAAGTCCCACTGACCGCCAGTATGACCAGTGAGCTGTGCCACGGTCTGGGGGGGGGGTGAGAGAGACACACCCCATGGTTTCTGTTCTGTTCTGAGGCGATGCAAGACATGAGCAGAACATGTGGGTGCGAGCACTGCAGCACTGTATGGCTGCTAGTGAAGTTCGACTGATGAGGCAGTAAGAGATGCTCAGCAGAGGACTGGCGGCAGGTAGAATAAAAGAAACAGCAGCCATGTCAAATCACCCCCTTTTTCCCCCAAAGTCTCCCCAGTATTTGAATAGTTGAGCATCTAGAGTTACCCAATATCATTATTCATTAGAAGTGGAGTGAATATGCAAATAGTAATGAGCTGTTGTTTCTCAGCTAGATGGCAGCAGCAGTATCTGAACTCATTGGCTGCTTGTTTGATCTATTTTAACAAAGTTACAGACAAATTTACCTTTTTTTGTTGCTTTATTCCTTTTCCCGCCCTTTTGTCCCCATCTGCCTCATTGTCTCCCTCCTGTTCATTCATCATGCCTTTTTCTTTCATCTTTCTCAATCTCGCCATCCCATTTCCTCTCTTTTCCCTATACTACCTTCCTTTTGTCTCTTTTTTTTCCCTTTTTATTTTTCTCATTATTGCCTTTTTCTTCTCTCATTTTTTGACCTTTACCCTCTCTTGCTCGCCATTCTATGCCACATGTCATTCTGTACCATATACTCTCCTAATTCACAAATCACATGCTGGTGACCTGTAGCAATGGGCAGACAGCTCTATGCAATACCACAAGCCACGGCCATGGGTTCTGTGAAGTCAGTATGTGGCACTATCCACAAAGTTCAATAGAGATGCACTTTGTAAGACAGGGATCATGCTATCTGGGCCAAAACTTTGTTTCGAGTTTTGTCCCACCTTAAAGCCAGGTTGCTATAGGTGAATAAAGCCCCCAAATGCAGCATTTTGCCAATTCACACAAGCCAGCCATTATCTGGGGACACAGAAAACCACTGTGCACTACAGAGGTGATTGGTGGAGGCAGTTCTGCTGCCCAAGTTCAGGAGTGTGCTGCAGTTTCCCAAATCCCCATAAGAGGTTAGTTAGTCAGTATGAAAAGAGATGACTCCAGAGAGGGATTGAGTCTTAGTCAGAATAGGGCCAGGAGATGAGTCAGCTCCTCGAGGGTCACCAACAGTCTAGGTTTTGCCAGTCCTCCACACAGATGTTGAGATTAGTGCTCAGAGCTATAGACTCCACATCAGTGTGGAGATCTAAAACACATGTCCTGTTGGGGGGTAGCCCTTGAGAAGAAGGTTGAGAACCACTGGTATAAACAAAAAGCAGTTAGGACTGGATAGAACTGTTTTAGACAGGCCTGAGAAGACACTTGTACACATGTCAAGCATAATAAGTACATGTGAGCCATGTGACATGGTTGTCACTCTGTTTTAGAGATTTGTATACTAGCTGAGCAGCTGAAAAGCTGAAAAAAGTGTCTAGAAAAGTCAGAACAGCTTTAAAGGAGCTGTTTGAGAATAGTAAAAATCCTTATAAACATGTCAGCTAATGCGAGAAAGAGTCATTTTTGCACCCAAGCTGAATAAAACTCCTGTCTCCGTTTACCTTTGGGCACTAAATACTCCCCTAGCTGGGGGATCCTTCTTCTGGGTCTCTCGTATTTGGGCGACCTTCCAACGGGCAACACCATCTTGCATCCCATCAGGCACTGCTCGCGTCTGCACGGTGCCCATAAATGAGATGCAATGGGGCCGTCCGAAATCCTATGAGACTTTGCTGAGCGGCGCAGGACTTGCTGTCACTTACAGATGGCTAAGCTGATGCAGGGGCAGCGATTTGGCCCAGAAGCAGCTGGATGTCGCTGCAGCAGGCAGAAGCAACATCCAAAGGGTAAGTAGGGGCTGATGGGGGGGGGGGATCGGACCCTTTTCATTTATGGTCCGATGTTCCTCTTTAAAAGAAAGAAACAAGCCTGGCTGATTATTTCTTGATGCCGGTTGTATAAGTGACCCCCCTCCTTCTATCCAGCATATTTACATGGATTTTTATCATTGGGGCATTTTTTTGGACGATAGTGCTCCTTTAAAGTGGACCAAAACGCATGCTGTGAAACCCCCAGGTCGCCCCATACACTTACCTTGTTTCCCGGTCCAACGGCACATGCGCAAGCCATGGCCGCATCCCCGCTATCCCTCTAGCAGGGCGCGTGCCCACACCAGGCATTTGTGAATGGCCAGTGTGGGTTCGCTCCCTGTTAGAGGGTAGCGGGGGATGCAGCCATCAGCACACACTGATTGGACGAGTGTCCGCAAATGCGGCGTAGGACCGGGAAGAGGTGAGTTGGTATTGCGATCTGGGGGGTTTCACACAGCAGGACTTCCCCTTATCGGGGTGCCCCGGGGGAAAGGACCTAAACCCAGGATTTTGGGCTGCTTTAAAAGAAAGAAACAAGCCTGGCTGAATATTTCTTAATGCTGGGTATATAAATGACCCCTCCTCCCACCATCCAGTATATTTTTATGGATTTTTAGCATTTTTTTTTCGTGATTGAGTGCGTTTTTTAAGTGTGAACCTTTACCATGACCAGAAGCCATTGTGCTCTTCAATAAGAAATAAAGTATCATACTTAGTTATTAAAAAGTTTGAGTCGCTACTGATCTCATTTTTACTCAAAATCCATGGCTTTCTATGCATTATACTGATATATATATAAATATATATATACCTTACCCACAATGCAAATATACAATAAAAACAATAACGACTTGTTAACAAGTGCAGCAATTGATCTACAGTTACACTTACTCTTAAATGAGCCTTTCTGCCCAGGGGCCTCCACCACGCTTAATCCGGTCCTGCCAAAAGCACCTGCTCCTCACCACCCATCACTAGCTAGGCACATGGTGCATCATTATTTTGATCAGTCATATTTTTTTTAGTGCAGCATAGTGCTTTATACTTATTTATATGCCTATATGCATTTTAGCTTTAGGGATGGTAGACAGACACGTGGAAATCCTAATGTTAATAAATTCTTTAGAAAGGTAGTTGCGTTCCCAATGCTTCTCTAGGTAGGTTGATTCCTTCTCACCAGCTCATCGGAGTTACCAAACTGAACAGCTGTTTTCCCATACATAAACAGCACCTTAGGCCTGTTATCCCATTAGAATTTATGATTATTGTTTTGCAAGTCTTTTAATTGCTCTACATTTATTGTTTCATCAATGGACATTAGTACTGAGCTATGGATTAACAATCTCGATATTGATGAGCACGGTTAAAGCATACGCTAAGTTGGCCCCCCAGCAACCTTTTGCGAGCTGTATAGTAACAGTAATGGCCTTACAGTGTGTGCTGTAAACCCACATTGATAAAGATGAATGGCTTTGACCCTTTCTATGGCCATTCTCTAGTGGCTGTTGTACATAGCCAGAACTGAGCAGATCTTCCCAGTAATCCTGATTGCTCCTCTACTGGTTTTTAGATTTAGGCCCTTATTTAACAAGGGATAGCGACAGGTAGCGACTGGTGAGCGGCCGGTAATGACGGGCCCCGCCACGAGAACGCCGGCTCCCCACCACAATCACACATTTATCAAGGCAATCCTGCTTAGCGACTGAGATAGCGCCATATAGCGACTCATTCATCATTATTCCAGCCTCAGCCCACAGCGCCAGCGTCCGACCTTGAACAGCGACAGGTATGACCTCTCGCTACCTGGCGCTCTCCAATGCATTTCAATGGAACAATCTTTAAATATTCATAATTAATTGTTATTAATAGTTTTTTTGTTTTTTTTAAATGTGAAAAATTCTGTGACCACTTCTGCCATTTTTAATTTTTTTAAGGTAAAAAAAAAAAAAGTACAGCATTGATATTACAGGTCTGATATTAATGTATTCATATTACAAAATTATTTAAAAAACTTATTTTTTTTGGTTTCCAAAAATATGGTTGTTTGGGGGTTAAAAAACTACTTTTAACCCATCGCCGCCAGCGCTCTGGGGTTTAAACATGCATTTCACAGCGCGAGAATTTTTTTAGGGTGATTTGTTAATGAATATGGTGGAAGCCGGTCGCTCTGACCAGTCGCTATCATGCGCTCCCATACAGCGCGGAACCTGTCAAATAGCGACTCCTCACCCAATATTCAACATTACGGCAAACCGACTGAGTCGCTATCAACTACCGAACAACGGCCAAGCACAGCGACTACTAGCGGGCGCTCTGAAAATGCAGCTACAGTCGCTCAACTGTCGCTACCTGCCGCTGTTAATGAATCGGCCTCCCCGTTGCTTAGATTTACAAATCTATTGAAAATTGAGTTTTATAACTGGGCATCACTGGACAATTATAGTCAGGGACTTTCCCTAAGACCTGCAGATCTAAATGAACCATTTTTGGAGGGCCTCAAATTGGGACAGCATGGGTGTCAGGTGTGGTGAGGGTGTGGTTTAGAGATGTGGCTTATTTATGGGCTTTTGAGAAACAAATATCACAGCATTCTATGCTACTCATGTGTGTAAATAGGGGTAAGTGGCCTTAGGATGGAAGAAGTCCCCCACGAGGGTACAGGATGGGACCCCAAGACACACTTCTACGCTTTATCACTACTGGCCCACATGGTCGCTGTCAGCCACCTGGGTTCATCATAAGCCCCCTGCACACATAAAGCTTGACGCCAGGCAGAGGTACCTGGTCACAGAAACATTCCCTAGCTATTGGCTACCAGTTCCTATGTTCCATGTGACCATCCATGTGAGTGATGAACTGGCAGAGGGTTGGGGGGCAATGCAGAAGTGGGGGGGTGGAGTCCTCCAGTATCAGGCATGATTCAAGGGACTAGTGGACCAGCAGTCCTTTTTCACTACCAGTCCACTTCAAAGTGGACTAAAACCTGTATTTGTTGGCTCTAAAGTCTAAAAGACTTCCTGTGAGATGACTGATTTCCTATCCTTGTGGCATCCCAATGTGCAGGGGCATAGCTAGGGGGGGAGCAGGGGGGCACTTGCCCCGGGTGCTGCAGGTCAAGGGGGCCCTGAGAACAGATGGGGGCGCCATTTTGAATATTTGCCCGGGTGCCCAAAAAGCCTTGCTACTCCTCTGCCAATTCGAGATGCCCCACTGTGTGAGACCACCCAGGATCACAAGCAATCCTATAGTATCCTATATACGCTGGAGGAAACTGCTGCCCGCTGCTTCCCGCACTCCATGCCAGGCTCTGTGGACTATACATTAATATACACAGCACAGCTGATTGGATGAAAGCCTGCTCATGTGCCACGGGATTGCTTGCAATGTGGGTATGCCTGGCAATCCCAGAGGGTTTAACACAGTGGATGCCTCAGGGATAGTGAATGCAGCCAGTTTGGTCCACTTTAAGGAGCACAACAGAGGTTAGCATGACACCCCAACCCAACACTCATTCACACCCCAGTTGCTCCAATTGACATTGAGCCAGCAGAAGGGCAGCTAAGAGCATCAAACGGGTGGGTGCAGCTGTATGGCCTTGAACATGGTGCCCTGTGCAATGGCACAACTCGCACACCGGGCCATGGGCCTGCTGCCAATCACATGCTCCTGGGAAGGCGATAAAAGATGTTGGTTTTTAAGCTAATGCTTAGCCAATCCATGCCTTCAGCCACTCAGCAAAAAAGTCAGAGCATTTGTAAGCCAACCAGCCATCAGGCATCCTCTACGACTACTGTTAGTCGACCCTTTAACATCAGCAAAATGGGACATTTAGGTGTTCTCAGAGTTTTCGGAGGGACAAAATGCCTCTAAGTGGGACTGTCCCACTAAATGTGGGACATCTGGTCAGGTTATCCATATCAGATAGAGTCAGTGGGCACAAGACTCTCCAGTTACCTGCCACCCACTCCCATCACTCACCCACAGTGCTGAGTGGGCGTGGCCTGTGTATGGAGGTGCCCATTGTTCTCAAGAATAACTGATTAATTCCGATCAGTTCCTTTCCTATTGTCTCACTCAAACAAGGACTTGCAGCCCTAATCCATATCCAGGGTGGATCCTTCTTACCACTTATCTTGACAATCTATAACCCTTCCTCTAATTGCCACCTATTACTATATACCAATCAGTTACCTTCCTAAGTCATTTACCCGCTTTTCATATAAGACTCTGTGACCAACGGACATTTCTGAGTCGTGTTCCTCTTTAACAAAGTCATAACACCCAGAGGGGAATTTCCAAGTAGACTGTAAGGGCTGACATCAGTGGGACCTGAAACCAGCTATATGCCATCTATTATTGCTCAAGCGACCTGCTTTTGTGTTTGTGTGGGTCTGCTGCATCTGTTTGGTTTTCCCTTTGGATACTCCCAACTGAGTGAACATGTGCACTCCAGCCATTTGTAACTTGCCTTGTATATTGGGGCTCAGTCCCTCCATAGTAAGAATTGGGGCCTATGCCCTTCATAGTCTGTTCTGGAGCACCCAGTTGTCTGTACTGGGGCTCAGACACTCAGTTATCTGTACTAGGGTCCAGACCCTCGGCTGTTTGTACAGGGGGCCAGACCCTAGGTCATCTGTACTGGGGCCCAGACCCTCAGTTGTCAGTACTTGGGCCCAGACCCCCGGTTGTCAGTACTTGGGCCCAGACCCTCGGTTATCTGTACTGGGGCCAGACCCTCGGTTGTCTGTACTGGGGCCCAGACCCTCGGTTGTCTGTACTGGGGCCCAGACCCTTGGTTGTTTGCTGGGGTTCAGATCCTTCATTGTCTGTACTGAGACCCAGACCCTCGGTTGTCTCTACTAGAGTTCAGACCCTTCATTGTCTGTACTTGGGCCCAAAACTTTCATTGTCTGTACTGAGGCCCAGGCCCTCCATTGTCTTTCCATTTTGCTGTGTACCGGCTAGCCCCCATTTCCCAAGTCTGCGACCACCACAGAACTTGCCAAAGTCCAATGTACCATTCTGCTCACCTGTTCCCAACCTGTGTCTCTGCTTACCTGTTTCCAGCCTGTGATCCCACTCACATGTTTCTAGCCTGTTACTCTGCTAACCTGTTCCCAGTCTATTACTCGGCTCACCTGTTCCTAGCCAGAGACCCTGCTCACCTTTCCCCAGCCTGTGATCACTGCTATGACTTCAAGGGATGAATTGGCTGCCTGGCTTAGAGCTGCCTCTATCTCCCCAGTTCCTATACCTAAACCAGGAATTTCCCAAACTGCCCTGAGTGCCCAGTGATATAATTTGCATGGGCATGAAATGGACCTACTGTAAATAGACCTTTAACCAGTGGTATACATCTTTAGGTCCTCTTTAATGGTAGTACCCCATAACCTCTCCGTCACACTCTGGTATGTGAACTAAACTAAATAATGTAAGCCGACTATATAATTGAAATTTGTAGATATGTTTAATAAGCAGCCTGCTGCAAACTGACCCAGTGATTTTCTGATTTCTTAAGCACGACTTTGTCTCTCCACATGGTTCTGTTTTGCTCAGAGCTATGAGACAGAAATGCACTTTCCCTCCACAACCTTGACCTGCTTTCTCCAGCTCAGCCGCAGCAGCTGTGTCACAATGGTTTAGCATCTGCCTGTCAATCTAACTGCACAAACCTGCTCGCTGGTCCGGCTTAGCCTAGAATCAGCCAAAACTTCCCTGCGCCTACTCCGAGAACCGAACACTGCAATAAAAATATACACTAAAGCAGGGGTCACTGCAATATAGAGCTGCACACACCTGCTCGCTGGTCCGGCTTAGCCTAGAATCAGCCAAAACTTCTCCGCGCCTGCTCAGAGAACCGAACACTGCAATAAAAATATACACTAAAGCAGGGGTCACTGCAATATAGAGCTGCACAAACCTGCTCGCTGGTCCAGCTTAGCCCAGAATCAGCCAAAACTTCCCCGCGCCTGCTCCGAGGACCAAATACTGCAATAAAAATATACACTAAAGCAGGGGTCACTGCAATATAGAGCTGCACACACCTGCTCGCTGGTCCGGCTTAGCCTAGAATCAGCCAAAACTTCTCCGCGCCTGCTCAGAGAACCGAACACTGCAATAAAAATATACACTAAAGCAGGGGTCACTGCAATATAGAGCTGCACAAACCTGCTCGCTGGTCCGGCTTAGCCCAGAATCAGCCAAAACTTCCCAGCGCCTACTCCGAGAACCAAACACTGCAATAAAAATATACACTAAAGCAGGGGTCACTGCAATATAGAGCTGCACACACCTGCTCGCTGCTCCGGCTTAGCCTAGAATCAGCCAAAACTTCCCTGCGCCTGCTCCGAGAACCGAACACTACAATAAAAATATACACTAAAGCAGGGGACACTGCAATATAGAGCTGCACAAACCTGCTCGCTGGTCCGACTTAGCCTAGAATCAGCCAAAACTTCCCCGCGCCTGCTCCGAGAACCGAACACTACAATAAAAATATACACTAAAGCAGGGGTCACTGCAATATAGAGTTGAATCAACACCTGGAGAATTTGAATTTTCCCACTGATTTTTGCAAGAGTATACATGTTCGCATACTATTTTTCAGTTTTGCAATTCAGCACCAATTTTTTTCTTGCAAATGTATTTTTTGCGAATCAAGTGCGAACATGTATATATATATATATATATATATATATGTATCAGCATGTGAAAATGGCATGCATGGAATATTCGCCTAATTCAGCAGTTACCCGACCTTTCCCATGCAATAAAAGACATCAAGGTATGTGGAAATTGCTCTCCACCATTTACATGTGAAGTTTTCTCACATTTAGGCACACATTTCAAGCAAGGACACTGCTTACCCAAACACATGCTTAAGCTGGTCCCTCACCCTGAATAAGAGCCTATCTTATATGTTTCCCCCACCCTGTACATACAGATTGCTCACATTAAAAATCATCCTACCTGCACCTAGTGCATTTTCTGAGCCTTTAAACATCCAAGATGGTGGCCCATGGAGTCTCAGGCTGCATGCAAACAGAGACAAACCATCGACAAAACTGCCAGCTCACCAACCATCCAAATCGGCACTGACCAAGGAGATCCCAGGTAATACACAGCAGTGAGAAAAATCCAGTATGTTGTCCAGCCAATCGTGGATTAAAAAATAGCTTTTAATAGTTTAGCTTAAAAAATCATTGTCAGCCCGTATGGAATAAGCACATAACAATCCGCACCTAGTAGCTCAAGCAATGCAGATAGAGGACCATTTGTGACGCGTTTCGAGCCACAGCGGGCTCTTAATCATACAAACAGAAAGAGTCTTCTGACTGTGCTGCTCTGCATTCTGGGATTGCTCACTATTTTCCGGACCCCAGCTCTGCTCTGTCCTCTCTCCTCTCTCCTCTCCTCAGTATGTGATGCTACTGAGCCAAGATGGCGGCGCCCATATCCTAAACAGAGTTGCAGGCCAGTGGGGGAAAGAATAAAATGTAAGTGATTAAAAACAATAAATATATTAAGATGCTGGGGAATATTTTTTGTTAGGGGTTTGGGCTTTTCATTAAATTATGCTGAAGGTCCGGTTTAAATGCAAACACACAGCTGTAGCCACCTTTTTTGTGTGTGTATATAGTTATTATCATTTTTATATTTTATTTATATTGTACATAACGAGGTCTATTCAGCACCAGGAGAAAAAGTGCACTACTTTTTTGGAGAGAAAACTGTAATTTACTTGAATGTGACAGTTTTAAAAAGTGCACTTTTCATCTGGTACAGAATGAGCCCCATTGCCAGGAGGGAAGTATAGGGGGGGCATAAGTTAGCCAGGCACATTGGATAAGTTGAGGGGGACTCTTGGGTGACAGGAGGAACACAGAGGGATGAGTATTCATAAATGTAACACACAACAGCATTTTAAAGAGGAACATCAGGGGAAGTTAAAACCTCCCCAAACCTCACCGATCTGCTGCCCCCCTCCTTTGGGAAGTATTTACTCACCTCGTTGGGAGATCCATCTTCTGGGCTCCTCTGTTTCCGGGCAACCTTCTGATGAGTGGCGCCATCTTGCATCCCATCAGGCACTGCATGTGCCTCCCGATCTCGGACCTGCGCAGTGCCCATGAATGGGATGCAGTGTTAAAACAATGTCATTCCATGTGTTTTCGCTTTGTTACTGGTGGATATGTGTCCAAAAAAAGACTTTGATCCCACAGTCTGGCGCTCTATGCTACAACACCCAGCTTTAGAGCGCCGACGCTGTGTGTGAGTGGTTTTCGTTAAATATGGTGTGCAGCGCCGAGTGCCGGACGCGCTGAGCTGGCGCTACCTATCGCTCCCTGCAGCGTTGTGCTGTTGTTAGAGCACCCAACACACATCACATTCATCAATGCTGGCCAGGTTACTACAGCAGTCAATTGCCTATGGTGTGCTTTGTGACTCAGATGGGCAGGTTTGCTATATTCTGGATAGGAATCATAGGCCCTTATTTAACAAGGGATAGCGCCAGGTAGCGAATGGTGAGCGAACGGTAATGACGCTCACCGCCACGAGAACGCCGGCTCCCCTCCGCAATCACACATTTATCAAGCCGATCCTGCTTAGCGACTGACAGAGCGCCAGATAGCGAATTATTCATCATTATTCCAGCCTCACCCCCACAGCGCCAGTGAGCGACCTTGAACAGCGACAGGTATGACCTCTCGCTACCTGGCGCTCTCCAATGCATTTCAATGGAGCAATCTATTATTTTTTTTTTTTTTTTAAATGTCAAAAATTCTGTGAGCACTTCTGCAATGTTAGATTTTTTTTTTAAGGTAAAAAACATATACATACACAAATACATTTGTGCAGAATTGATATTACAGGTCTGATATTAATGTGTTTATATTACAAAATGTTTGGAAAAACATGTTGTTTTTTTTTTCTAAAAATATGGTTGTTTGGGGGTTAAAAAACTACTTTTAACCCATCGCCACCAGCGCTCTGGGGTTTAAACAAGCATTTCACAGCGCGAGAATTTTTGGAGCGTGATTTGTTAATGAATATGCTGGGAGCCGTTCGCTATGGCCATTCGCTGTCATGCGCTCCCATACAGCGCGGAACCTGTCAAACAGCGACTCCTAACCCCGTATTCAACATTACCGCACACCGACTGAGTCGCTGTCAACAGCCGAACAACGCCCAAGCACAGCGAATACTAGCGGGTGCTGTGAAAATAACGCTAATAGTAACCAAAGCAAAAGTCCAATATGACTTTTGGTGGCTGTCTTGCCACTGGACCACTGCTTAGGCCCCACTCCTTCTGCTCCCCAGTGATAAGTCCAAATTTTGGCATTAAAAAATAAACCTCTGACAAGGGTGCCTTTCCCTGGGTTACCGGTAGCAGATGCTGGCGAAGCTGTCATAGGCAGCTTCAGTAACCTTAAAGAGGAACAGCTCGGATGCTCCTCTGGTGGTTGCCTGATCGACTCACCTCTTCCTGATCCCTCGCTGCATCTCAGTACCGCGGCCCCCATCCCCTCTATACCTCTAACTAGGTGTGCTCATCTCTGAATGGCCAGGGTGGGCACGGCCAAAGCTAGGTGCGAGTGGGGATGCGGCTAGGCCTGCTCCATTCAGGAAACTGGATTGGCTGAGCAACCCATGCAGGTGCTGTGGGAGTGAGCAAAAGGTACATTTATGGGCCATCAGGGGAAATACATACAACGCATCACCCCAGCAGAGGAAACAAAACCAAAGAAAGTGAAAATCTTGGGGTTTGTTCCTCATTAAATCACTGTGAAGCTGATGCACCAGCTGCAGCACTGATTGGGTGACTCAGCTGTCACTCTAGCTTAGTGCGGCCGCTGATACCTGTTACACAGTGCTCGTCCTGGCAAAGCTTGGCCATCCACCACCATAAAGCTAAGTCCTTTTTTTATTTTAAACCCGACCTTCAGCATAATTTATTGAAAAGCCCAAATCCTTTTAAAACTATTCTTCAGCATCTAAAATTAATATATTTTAAGTTTTTAGTCACTTACTTATTATTCTATCTCCCACTGGGCTGCAACTCTGTTCAGGACTCTAGGATACGGGCGCCGCCATCTTGCCTCAGAAGCATCACATAATGAGGAAAGGAAGGGGGGCAGGCAAGTACATGGGGTGGGTAATAGCTGTGCTTTCCATAGAAAGAGCAGAGCTGAGGTCAGGAAAAGGTCAGCAATCCCAGAATGCAGAGCGGCATATTCAGAAGACACTTCCTGTCTGCAGGCAGCCTGCAAATCCATGGGCCGCCATCTTGGATGTTAAAAGGTTAAAAAAACATGACTGGTGCAGGTAGAATGATTTTTAATGTGGGCAATCTGTATGTAGGGGTGAGGGAAACATACAAAATAGACTCTTGTTCAGGGTGAAGGTCCGCTTTAAGGATAAAGTGCTTGGTATAACTGCAATGCCAAGAAGGAAATGTCCTACAATGATGGATATCACACAATTGATAAAAATAGAACAATATTCAACAAGCACAGAAAAACACACACTTACCAGCCTTGGGGGAATGCCACACAAATGATCAAGACTCTTTGCCATTTCCATCCAATGACATCATATATGTGCTACATGGGAGGGAGACACGTCCAGAGACGCTGCAGGCCATGGCAGCGGGATTAGGCCATGCAGGCTGCTCACAGAGGAATTGCCTTACCACTGGTTCAAATTAAGACCAAAACCAAGTCAATGTAGGCTGAGCTGTTAAAGTGGACCAACACCCAGGATTTTGACTATTTTGGTCAGGGGTGCCCCGCTGTGTGAAACCCCCCAGAATGCCCGTAAACACTCACCTCCCCATGCTCCTACGCGGGCGCTCCTCCAATCAGAGAGCTCAGAGCCACTGTGGTATGCACGTACAAGCGGCGTCCAACCACAGCAGCTCTGAGCGCTGGAGGCCACGTCTCGCGTTTCCTTCTAACAGGGAGCGCGCCCGCGCCGGCCATTCACAAACGGCTGGCGCGGGTGCGCGCCCTGCTAGAGGGAAGCGTGAGATGCGTCCGCGGCCCGCGCATGCGCCATTGGAACGGGGTTGAGGTAAGGTTTGTGGGCGTCCTGGGGGATTTCACCCAGCGGGACATCCCGATTTCGGATGCCCCGCGGGGAGGGATCTTATAGGGGGCCGATCCCCCCTCTGTGTTGGTCCACTTTAATGTACCTGAAATTAAGACAAGAGGGATCCGGCTTCCTTACATTATGCCAGAATTGTGGTAGTAGGAGCGGTATGACATTCCCTTGTGATGGCCTCTTTATGGCGTTACCACTGTGACCTCCAGACCGATATCAGGCTAAGGTACAGGTGGGACTCATCACTGCCCATAATAGTGTCAAATGTAGCGTCATGAGGTCAATAAATGAACTGGACAAATGGCTTCTTTTGTGTCCACATTGTTTGGATTGATCACTCTAATACAGAGAGCCACAACCACTGGCCCTCAGCTGAGACCCCTGGCAAATGAATAAAGGGGGGTGGGAGCAGCTCAATCACTATTTATACAAAATTATTATTATTATTATTATTCAGGGCCTGGAAACTAATTTACCGCCCAGTTTAACCCTCTCATCAACTAAATATCAAGCAACAAACATGTCTAGCTATGTGGAAAGACAGAGATTTGGTTGCATATATCTGCAGATACATGTGGAAGCCACACTGCCCCGGCAAGGCACTCTGTGTTTAGTGTGGTCCCTACTCTTAATTTTGAGACCCCTGGCATCCTTTTAATGAGTAGTAAATCTTAGATAGACTTGCCTGCAGCGCAGGTAGCTGGCCACTAAAGGCAGTGCAGTGCTAATTCCTAGAACAAGGCCGACCTAACCTCAGCTCTGCTTAGCTCTTCCTGTCTCACCTCACCTCTGTCTGTCACACATCTGCCCCCATAACCTCAGCTCGCCCCACCTTTGTCTATCACTAGCTATGTCTTTGCCTCACCTATGCCTACCTCATCTGTGCTCACCTCACTTTTACTCTCCTCACCTCTTCACACCTCTTTTCTTCCCTGCTCAGCTCTGCATATACATAAAAGCTTAATATTGCTTTAAAGTGGAACAAAACCTGGGAATTTGACTTTCTCAGGCTTTGTTCTATTCCCCGGGGCATCCCAAATTAATATGCCCAGCTGTTTTAAACCCTTAAAGCGGACCTTCACCCTGAATAAGAGCCTAACTTATATCTTTCCAACACCCTGTACATACAGATTGCTCTCATTAAAAACCATCCTACCTGCATCTACTGCATGTTATGAGCCTTTAAACATCCAAGATGGCGGCTCATGGAGCATCAGGCAGCCTGCAACAGGAAGTGCCTTCTGACTGTGCTGCTCTGCATTCTGGGATTGCTGATCTTTTCCTGACCCCAGCTCTGCTTTGTCTGAGCAAAGCACAGCTATAACTTACCCCCTGTACTTTATCTCACTCTCCTCTCCTCAGTAAGTGTGATGCTTCTGAGTCAAGATAGCGGCATCCGTATCCTAAAGTCCTGAACAGAGTTGCAGCCCAGTGGGGGAAAGAATAATAAGTAAGTGACTAAAAACTTTAAAATATATTAATTTTATATGCTGGGGAATCATTTTTTAAGGGTTTGGGCTTTTCAATAAATCATGGTGAAGGTCTGGTTTAAGAATGCCCAGTACAACTCAGCTCTTCCTTGTTCTTATGGCTTAGGCACGGGTGTTCAGCCAATGAGAGACATTTGCTGTGTTTACCTTTCACCAAATGGCTCTAATTGACTTTAATGGGGAGAGCACGCTGCCGCATCCTCCACCTTGTGCGCGCTCCCACCCCAGCCTATCTGAGAGCCGTGGGAGTGAAGAAAGTTGAGTTTTACGGACGCCGGGGGGGGGGGGGGGGTCACACAGCGGGGCCTCTTAAATCACGATGCTGCAGGGAAAAGCTAGCGGCCAGCCCTGGCATCTTAGATTCCAGGCCCGGCCACTTGCCTACCCTCGAGATGTCCTACACCAGATGCTACATTGTGTGAAACCCCCTGCGGCGCCGGTGATCCTACCTGATCCCAGTGGGTCATGTGACATAATGCGGGTCATGCCAATCTGCTCTTTGAAAACCAGGCCACCGCCGAGCCAACAGCAGAGTCCGGCTGCCTGGCTGGGGAGGGGGGGGGGGGGTGGGCGAGGGGCGAATAATAAGCGGCGGATCCAGAAATGGGTTTTCATTCGCTTTCTTGCAATAAATCGTTTGTACTTTTCCTGCTTCCATTTTATTGTGACCCCTTGAGGGGAAACCGTAGACCACAAAAGTTTGCGCACCCCTGTTCTAAAGCATAAACATTGTGCAGTACACAAACAGTACTTTTTAGAAATCCTCCAGCTCCTTTCATGTTGCTGTAGGCCTCTGTAGGCAGACACCAGTTTTCTTCTCGTCTTTTCATCAATCTTTGATAAACGTCCAATTCTTAGAAATGTCCCTGTTGTGCCCAATGTTGTCTATTTCTGATGACTGTCTTAACTGTGTTCCATTGTATATCTAATGCCTTGGAATTGCTGACTGATACATTTTAAAGGAATTGTCTAGGCAACTAAATAGAATGAAAAAGCTGTAAAGCTCCTAATGTTCTCAGTTACTTTTTCTCAAAATCCCCCCCCCCCAAAAAAAAAACTTATTTTGGAGTTTCTATTCACTTTTTAAATTTCCAGCCAGTGGGCATGGCTTCTCTCCAGGACAATAGCAGGCAATGTGCTTATAGCGGCATACTGTGACACCTAACCACAATGCTACAATGGCAGAGTCTATGATTGGTGGTCTACTGCTAGAGCAATCAGGGGAACTGCCAGATGGTAGTGCCAAGTCTCTGTGTGTAGGTGCTGCTGCAAGGTTACAGGAAGGGAGAGGCAGGTATGACAAGTTCAGCTTCCTCGTCATATTCTTTACATTTTGCCTGGACAGTCCCTTTAACAATGAAATCCCTTTGATGTGCTATAAGCTTTAGATTTGTGCCAACTATGTACTAACTACTATTTAACATGCGTTTCAATTTGATTGGCTTCTGAACACAACCACATTATAATTATAAGTCGATGTTCACACTTCTGCTACCTTATTATTTGAGGTTTGTTAGTTTTATTTGTTATTTTTATCCCCCCTCCCCCAAATGAGTTTGTTGTTGATTTGGATTGTACACATTAAACCGGACCCTGAACCTGCATTAGAGTCCATCTTATATGTTTCCCCTACCCTGTACATACAGATTGCTCACATTAAAAATCATCCTACCTGCACCCATTGTGTTTTCTGGGCCTTTAAACATCCAAGAATGCGGCACATGGAGTCTCAGGCTGCCTGCAGACAGGAAATGTCCTCTGACTATGCCAATCTGCATTCTGGGATTGCCGTCCTTTTCCTGACCGCAGTTTAGCTCTGTCTGTGCAAAGCACAGTTATAACCTGCCCCTGCACTCTTGCCCCCTCTCCTTTTCTCATTATGTGATGGTTCTGAGGCAAGATAGCGGTGCCTGTATCCTAGAGTGCTGAACAGAGTTGCAGCCATGTGGGGGAAGGAATAATAAGCGACTAAAAACTTAAACTATATTAATTTTAGATGCTGGGCAATAGTTTTTTAAGGGTCTTGGCTTTTCATGAAATGATGCTGAAGGTCCGGTTTAAAGGTGGAAAAAGTTTTAAAATGATTCGTCTTGGTCTGATGTCTAAAGACAAAAGCCTGGCATTGTAACAGGGGTGTGTCGATTTTTTATATCCGTTGTATATTAAAAATACACATGTATCCCGTAAATGGAGCACCAAAAAAATGGCCCAATAATAGAAATCCATATAGATATGCTGGATGGCAGGGGGGAGGGGTCACTTATACACCCACCATATAGAAATATCCAGCCAGGCTTGTTTTTTATTTATATTAATAGAAGGAAGAGGAAATTGGGTGACAGGTTCTGTCACCCCTGATACACTAAACCTGTCACCCCGGATTTTATTCCTACCAGGAGAAGAAAACCACAAGCTTGGCTGGAGTTTTATTCAGTTCGGGTGTATAAGTGACCCCTCCTCTCATTAGGTGATGTGTTTATATGGGTTTTTAATATTACACAATTCTGTGATAGTGCTCCTATAACGACTCCAGTGTGTGTTTGTGTAGTATGCCACTTTCATTCTTTTTAGGCTGCTAAATGCAATGACTCTCCACCCTGAGCTGATAGTTAGGAAGCCCCCCGCTGATCCACTTGTCAGAGTAAAGGGAGTATTCCCCTTTCTTGTAGTGCAGTGTGAACCCTTATATATACCCCACACCATGCAGTGTGCACATAGCTGTGAACATGGTGGTTGTGAAAGCGATACTCCCATGGGGGATGTAAATTCACGCCTGAATATCCTTAAACCAAAACCACATTTCTCTGGCAGAAAGGAAAATAAACATACGTGTGCAGTGGACACATTATAAAATAAGTGTTGATCAGCCCTGCGTGCTACTATATTGAGCAATAATGGGAATAGATTTAACCAAGTCCCCATGTGTTGGTGGTTTTCCTGTGCAGTTTCTGAAAGTTCAACCAATGTATATATGAGATCTGCAGAGTGCAAAGGTAGAGCCGCTACTTGATGGATTGCCTGGTGGTCCAGTGCTCAGCCAATTGACTTTCTCATACAGTGGGACAGAGTTCTAACCAGAAGGTAAAAGTATATTTCCTCTATGGGGTCACAGTTAACAGAAAGAAAACATTTTCAAACTTGTCATACGCTAGTATAGTGGCCACCCGGATAGGAAGCTGCTGTGGCTTGTACAATGAAATGAGCAATGTTCGGTAGACTTTTTTGTGTTGTTTTTCATGGTGTGCACTTTAAAATGGACCAAAACCCAGGATTTTGACTATCCTGGGTTTTGGTTCATGCCCCCCCCAGGTCACCAAAACCAACTCACCTCTTCCCGGTCCTATGGCACATGCGCGGCCGCTCGTCCAATCAGCCGATTGGATCCGCTGACATCATGCTGCCTAAGGCGTACAGGCATGAGCATGATGATGGCAGCATCTCCCGCTACCCTCTAACAGGGAGCGTCCACGCGCTGGCCATTTACGGGCACGCGCCCTGCTAGAGGGATAGCAAGAATGCACCCGCAGCTTGCGCATGCGTTGTTGGATAAGGAAAGAAGGTAATTGTATGGGCGACCTTGGGGGTTTCACACAGCGGGGCATCCTGATTTTGGATGCCCTGTGGGGAGCAAATCAATCGGCCCAGAAATCTTATAGATTCCCGGGCCAGTCACCATGGGTTTTGGTGTGTTAAAGGCGGTGTGCCGCAAAGCTCTGTCCTGGGTCCTTTTCTTTTAACCCTTTAAGTGCCAGCCTACCTGGAGTTTTTGTCACACTTTGTTGCCAGACCATTTTGCACTATTTTGCGCTCCCCATGTTCAAATGTGATTTTTGAAGGGATTTCCAGGGATTTCCCAGGAAAATTATATATTGTTTTTTTCAGCAGAGTCTGGGCTTTAACATGAAATGTCTTGTTTGTCATTGTTTAGGTGTATTCTCAATATTTTTGGGTGAAATATGTGCAAAAAAAAATATATATATATATTTTTTACAATTTGTAGTTTTTTTTTGTAATAAAAAATGTAAGTTTGTCAATAAAATCTTATTGCTTGTGAAATCCCAATTTCTCCCGGTTACAGCGGTACCACATATGTATAGGTAGACACCCTTTCCTGCCCAGGAGACTCCCCCAAACTGAAACAGCGCTTTAGGAGATTTTCAGAAAAAATACAACTATGCTATGCAATATGCGCACCTTGCAGTTTTTCCAGAAAAACAACCCTTTACATTTGAATTACCCCCAACAAACTATATATTCTCTGGAAGTACACACCTCAAGCTTTCTAGGTGTACCAGGCTTGTTGATGTGGCCATAGTTTTCTGGAAGTAATCCCTCAATGGATTCTTTGGTTGCAAAGAGTTTCCCTAAAAAAAGGATAAAAAAGCAGAATCAAAGCCACATTTTCCTAAAAAAACTATATACAAACAAGAAAAAACAAGTTTAATCTGAAAACGCAATATCCCCCGAACAGAACAACACCCAACATGCATTGCTACTGTCAAGGGAAGAGTTGCCAAACACCCCAAAGTAAAGCATGTGCGTAACGGTAATTTTACTTGAAAATTTCAGCTCTGCAGACAAAGTGCGCACCTTGCGATTTTTCAACCAAAACAACCCTTTACATTTGGAATATCCCCCATAAACCATATATTCCCTGAAAGTACACACGTTAAGCTTTCTAAGCGTACCCAGCTTGTTCTAGTGGACTCATCTTTCTGGAATTATTACCTCAAAGAATTCTTTGTTTGCGCAGGGTTTCCCTAAAAAATTTAAAAAATAGCTGAATAAAAAACACCTTTTCCTAAAATATAAATATGCAAACAAGAAAAAACAAGCTAAGTCTGAAAGCGCAAGGTCCGCCGAACAGAACAATACCCAATATGCAGAGGTACTATTAACCCTTTTAATTGCCAGCCTACTTGAGATTTTGTCACCCTCTGTTGACAGGCCATTTTTCCCCATTTTGCGCCATGTTTTGCGCCATGTTTTGCGCCATTTTGCTGGAACTTTCAGGAAAATTATATATATATTTTTTTGCAGCAGAGTTTAGCCTTTAACATGAAATATCTTGTTTGTAAATTTTTTTTTTTTTTTACAATATTATTAAGTAAAATAAATAAATAAATAAATAAAAATTTTTTTTAGAAAATTGACTCCTTTATTTTAAATAAAAAATTTATTTTATTAAGGAAAAGCATATTGCATGTGAAAGCCCCATTTCTACAGATTAGAACGGTACCACATATTTATCGGTAGCCCCCCGTTCCTGCCCAGGAGACCCCCCTAACTGAAACAAGTATTTTATAACATTCACAAAAAAAATACAACTACCATCCACACTACAAAGGGTTAAATCAAGAAAAAAAATGACATAGGGTCCCCCCTCCCAGGGGAGGGGGACCCCATTTTTTTTTTTATTTTTAAGGGTTAAAAACCCTTAAAAATCAAAAAAAAAATTGACGTGGGGTCCCCCTTACCCAAAGTAACCAGCCCGGGACCAGCTATGCAGGGCTTGTAGGAACAGGGCGCAGGGGCCAGCTTTTGTGGCCCCTGGCCCTGCAGGCTACAAGCCCGCATAGCCCGTGGGCCCGGGCTCTTCTGCCCCCCCCCCTGGCCTTTGGGGAGGCAGGTAATGGGGGTGCCAGGGGTTAATGGCAAGTCACCCGCTAGCGCAGGTGACTTGCCATCCCCCCAGCCTTGTGAACTGGTATAGGGGTCATGGACCCCTTACCAGTTCACAAGGGGTTAAAAGTAAATAATCACACAGACACAAGCAGAGAAAAAAATATTTTATTAATTTTTATTTTTTTTTTTTACACTGTACTCACCTCCCATCCATCCTGGAGCACTCTGTCCCTCGGCGATCACTGGCTTCTGCTCACTTGCTAGAAGCCTTTTATAGCTGCTGGATGACAGAACACAAAGGGTTAATCAAAAAAAAAATGACATAGGGTCCCCCCTCCCAGGGGGGGCGGACCCCATTTTTTTTTTTGATTTTTAAGGGTTAAAAACCCTTAAAAATCAAAAAAAAAATTGACGTGGGGTCCCCCTTACCCAAAGTAACCAGCCCGGGACCAGCTATGGGGGCTTGTAGGCACAGAGTGGTGGGGCCAGCTTTTGTGGCCCCCCCACCCTGCAGCCTACGAGCCCACATGTGGGCTTATGTGGGCCCGGGCTCTTCTGCCCCCCCCCTGGCCTTTGGGGAGGCAGGTAATGGGGGTGCCAGGGGTTAATGGCAAGCCACCCGCTAGCGCAGGTGGCTTGCCATCCCCCCAGCCTTGTGAACTGGTATAGGGGTCATGGACCCCTTACCAGTTCACAAGGGGTTAAAAGTAAAAAATGACACTGACACAGAGAAAAAAAAATCTTTATTTTTTTTTTTTTACACTGTACTCACCTCCGATCCGACGTCCCTCGCCGCTGTCCCGCGCCGATCATCTCACTGACAGATGCCGGTGGTGATCGGCGCAGGGCGGGTGACAGGTGAGGGGGCTCCGATCGGAGCCTCCTCACCTGACATCCGCCCTGCTCCGATCACCACCGGCATCTGACAGATGCCGGAGCTCGGAGGGGGTATAGGAGGAGCGGGATGACGTCATCCCGCTCCTCCCACAATGGGCGGAGCTAAGCGGCGGCGGCCATCGCCGCCATTACAAGAGGTGAGGACCTGGAAGAGGGTCCTCACCTGAAGACTGCGCAGCCCAGGGGGGGGATCGGACCCCTCCCTGGTGAAGAGGAGACCCGGACAGAAGGCTCGGGCGCGGAGGTGAGTAAATGACAGTTTTATTTTATTTTTTTTTACAACGGCGAGTCAGCGCTGGAAACGGGGGGGGGGGGCGGCTGGTTTCGGGCCCCCCCCTGAAGACGGAGGACGACGGGGGGGCGATCGGATGCACCCCCCAGGAAGAGGGGACCCCAAGCTTCACAGGGATACCAGAGGTAAGTGTTTTTTTTTTCTATCTTTTAACTGTTTGGGGGAAATGCCAGGCACGTAGTTTCTACGTGCTTGGCACTTAACGGTAGGAGAAGCAACCACGTAGAAACTACGTGCTTGGCATTTAAAGGGTTAAATATGTTTGTAAGTGACATAGGAGAAGACTCGGTAGGAAAAGTTTGCCTCTTTCCGGAAGATACAAAGGTTAGTAATAGGGTGGACACTCCTGCAGGTGTCTGCGACATGGAAAATGATTTAGCTTTACTGGATAAATGGTCAAAACTGTGGAAACTGTGACCCCCCAGGTCACTTGAACAAACTCACCTCTTCCCAGTTCTATGGCGCATATGCGGCCGCTTGTCCAATTAGCACGCTCAGATCAGCTCGAGCCACTTCCCCCAGAAGCTCGTCTAATACGAGTGAATCTGCTGACGGCGCATCCCCAGCTACTCTCTAACAGAGAGCGTGCCCACAATGGCCATTCATAAATGCCTGGCACGGATACGCATCCTGCTAGAGGGATAGCGGGGATGCGCCATGGCTCTTGCATGCACCGTTGGACCAGGAAAGAAGATAAGTGTATGGGGCAACCTGAGGGCTTTCACACAGCGGGGTATCACAGCAATTTTGTATGCCCCAGGGGGGGAAGGGAATCGATCGGCCCAGGAATCTTATAGAACAGGAGCTATCCCCCCTGCATACATAAGCATTGGTGTGACCCACACAGTCTGATGCAAAAGCAGTAAAGATATGTCCACCTCTAAATGCTAAAAATAGGTGGTCATGAATAAATAAAATCCAGGGACTGGGCTACAGGATGGGAGCTAAATATCAACAAGTACAACTTTATTTACTAGGGTGAATCCTCTGCATGACAGATAAGCAAACGATGATTTGTCTTTACACTTCGCCTGGACAATCCCAAAATGTGGAAAGTTGTTACACCGATATATAGTTAGAATATTTATGTTGTAATGTGTGTTGCTGGTCCACTGCTTCCTGCCCCCGTACACACATTCTTTTTCTAATGTACATACAGCAAAGCCACCCACTGTCGGCGATTCGGCACTTTGAATAAATGAGAAATATGATGTGAGCAGTGGCGTCCATCTAACACATTACAGCTCCTATAAAAGGGAACATGACACGGAATCTTGTTAGACCGCGGCCAGTGGGGAAAATACCAATATGTCAAAAAGCCTTTTGCGCAGAGGTCATCTATTTGAATCTAATAAAGCCAGGTATTCCAGCAGATCTCTGCGCACAATATGTCATGTCCAATCACATCATGTCATGTGACAGGAGCGCGCCTTGACCCGTGTAACGCAATTGGAAATCAAGCAGCAGCACAGCGTAGGCATTTAAAGGAGCCCAGATTTATATTACATATGAAAGCCCAGCACAGACCTTCTGAAGAGCAACGCGGTAACTCAACACAGACGCACTTTATCTCTTCGGAGAGCTCACATGATAAAATATAGAGAAACACAGATGCAGCCATAACTGCTACAGCAGTATAGTAACAATTGCAGCATTTTGCAGCATTCTTAAAGTGAACCAAAACCCAGGATTTTGACTATCCAGGGTTTTGGTGCTTTCCCCCGGGGTGCCCCGATAGGGGGTGATCCGGAGCTTACACTCAAATCCCAAGGCAAAGGTAAAGTATTTGTTACAGTCACCACTGCCACCATTTTGGATATGGACAGGTGACCTCTGCTGGTTGGGGCTTGTAAGATCTCGCAGGATTCAGCTGCAGGAGGCTTGGGGGCGGGGCCACTATAAAAGGGGTGGGGTCAGGACACCCTGGAAGCTAGAGCCAGAAGAACAGAGTGAGGGGGGCTGCTGAAGCAGGACCTGCTGGAGAAGGCCTCAAATCAACCTGGGGCTGCTCTAAAGCCAAGGAGGACCGCTCAACTGGTAGTGCTGTGCAGGGAAAGCGAGGAGGAGCGTTTCCCTTCCCCTGTGAGTAGCTGGATGGCAGAGAGTCCAGCTGGCACCCTGAAAACACTATGTGCTGCTGTAGCCTGGTAGCTATTGTGGGCCCACCACTGTGGGGAGGCCCAGAACTAAGAGTCCCATGGCAAGTCCTCGAAATTACACTTTTTTTTAGCCTTGCCGTTTGCATAGTTATCCTGGAAATGTGTTACTGAATATGTGTTCTGGATGACTTCTGTAAAAAGTTTCAAATAAATCCTATACTTCTTTTTGGAATACTTGTGTGGTGGTGCCTTCTACTCAGCCCTGTTGCCTCAGGGGGGCACTGAAGATAAACCAGGAGAGTGTGCTCCCACAGTTTGTTTCTTGCGGTTTATACCTCTTTGGTACTGACCATAGGAAATCCAAGGTTTACACCTGGAATTGGAGGAGTTATTGATTGGTGGAGGAGACAAGGCTTGTTAAGAACAGCTTATTTTTACGATAAGGAAGGCCTGATAACAATATAACAGCTGAAGGATCGATATTCCATGCCAGCATCAGATGACTTAAAAGCCTTCCAGATACTTAATTTTTTATGTAAGAGGGCGATGGAGTTATGAGGCGTACTAGAATATACGTCTCTTGGTTAAAAAATATTGTATAAAGCATCTGGGAAGACCAGGATTGTTATCCTTGATATACTCTGCCTTGCTTCCGACTGCTATATGACAGCTTGGGAGAGGGGCACAGAATCCATGGTGGGGTAGAGTGTTTTTAATGCAGGGAAAGGCTTAATAAACACAAATCTGATTGAAGATACCTTGAAAATCATGGTGGTATAGGGTCCCTGTTTAAAATATATTCAAATACCAAATACCTCCCAAAACAGCTTTAGAGAGTGCAAGGTTACTAGGTGACATGTGGCAGGTATGGTGGCTATGTTTGAGAGTAAGAATGTTTTGGAGTCAGGTCAGGTGTATAAACTTACTAGCAGTGTATTGGGTAAAGAGATGGTATGCGATCCAGAGGAGGCATGCTTGTTTAAAGAGGAACATCGGGGTTAAAACCTCCCCCAAACCTCACCGGACTGTCCCCCACCGGTTTCACAATTGGGCAGTGTTTACTCACCTCGCTGGGGGATTCATCTTCTGGGTCCCTCGGATCCCTCCCATCTTGCATCCCATCATGCACTGCGCACGGCCCCTGATCTCAGGCCTGTGCAGTACCCATGAGTCGGATGCAATGGAACCACCAAAAATCCCACAAGACTTTGCGAAGTTGCGAGATCGCCGTGGGACATTGACAAGCATGGCTAAGGCCATTTATAAGTTTCAGGGAGCCCCATAACAAAGGGTTATAGTGTGGTCCCCCAGGGTAAGCAGAGGTTCCCCGGCCCTAGATGCACCACACGCCAGGTCAGTGCCACTTGGTCCAGTAGTGGCCCCCACCTACCATCCAGACACAGCGCTTCTCAAACGCCCCCCGAAGCTGTTCACTGCCCCCCGTCCTCAGATGAATCTCTGCTAAGAAATGTCATTCTCTTGCTTTTGCAAGGATCACTGATGGCGTGAGGGGTTTGGTTAGCTCAGTTTAGTGTTCCTGTGGACCAGACTTGCTAAATTAGCTTTAGGTTCACTTTAAGTTACATGGGATGTATACATTTCTATAGGCCACTGTGCCTACACCCAGGGTAAAGGCTTATCATTTCTGGGTCCCCATGCAAAGTTGTATCTGGGGGTCCTAATCAAAGACAAATTTTGTATAGCGAAATACAATATTAATACACCTTGTCAGGGATGTAGCCACGGCCTGCTCATGTGCTGTGGTAGCACAAGTGAACCCGGGGTTTAACACAGAGGGGCATCCTGGCATTGTCCGTCCATGGCAGAGGGAATTGTCTGGGAATTGCCAGTCGCTGTGGGTTTTGGTCCACTTTAAATTGTTACACCCACCTAACCTTGATCCAGTGATGCATGTGCAGGTCACAGCCTCATTGTACCTTTAGCTAGAGGCATAGCCTGGGCAGACCCCCAGCTAGAGGCAACCAGTGCACCAATCAGCTTGCTAGCTGCTGTGATGTCACAGCATCTTGTATAACTGAATGGAGCCGAGCGCACTGATTCTGCAGCAGCTGGCTCATGTAAGTTTACAGTGGCTTCCTATCTGCTGCACACACTGCATTGTGTTAAAGTGGACCAAAACCCAGCGTGATCAGCCAGGAATTAATATTCCAGAGCCGATCGATTGCCTCCCTCCGGAGCATCCAAAATCGGGATGCCCCGCTGTGTGACACCCCCCTGGTCACCCCATGCACTTATCTTGCTTCCAGGTCCAACAACACATGCACAAGCCGTGATCGCATCCCCGCTATCCCTCTAGCATGGTGCGTGCCAGGCATTTGTGAATGGCCGGTGCGGGCACGCTCCCTATTACAGGGAAGCGGGAGATACGTCCGCCAGCACGCTCGGAGCCGCTGACCTTAGATGACGTGACGTCAGTGGCTCTGTGCGCGCTGATTGGACGAGCGGCCGTGCATTTTCCATAGGACTGGGAAGAGGTGAGTTTTGCTCAGCGATCTGGGAGGTTTCACACAGCAGAGCACCCCCGATTGGGGTGCCCTGGGGGAAAGGACCAAAACCCAGGATAGTCAAAATCCTGGGTTTTGGTCCACTTTAAAAAGCACCCCTCATTCGCCACAGCTCACTCTCTGAGTGCTGTTATTTATTTATTTTTTTAAACAAAAAGCATCTGATCTGCCCCTGGCTCTGGGGGCCCCCTGGCAGGTGAGGGCTCCATGCATTTGCGTGGTATGCATGGTGGCTAAGCACGTCACTGCCTACGCCTAAGTATAAATATATAAATTCATCCCAGTACTCTGGCAACATTTATCTTTAATAATCTTGGATGTAGCCAGTGTTGGGCTCAGTCTGTGGTCGTGGGTCCGGCACACGTGGGTCTACATATAAAGGGAAGCGTGGGAGCTGCAAATGCTGCAAAATGTATGATGGAAGAAAGTTTTCCATTCTGGAAATGCAACGCTTCCTGGCATCTGATTGACCTCAATTGTATCTATTGAAATTTCCTGTCAGCCGCAGACAGATGGCTTCACAGCGTGAATTGTACACAGAGAAAGTGAGCGGAACAGAGGGAATTTCACCCATCCTATTAAGTCGTGCAGCCTCCGCTGGGCCTCGCTGCCATCAATCCACTCATGTCTAATTGCGCTGCGCCACCCCACTCCACGGCGATATACGTGACGCTGGATGTGTGCATCATGATTCCAAGTGTCTAGTATTCATCTAGTATTCATTTATCTTTCGCCTTTATCCTGCTAACGTACTGACATTGTAATAATGAGCTGATCCATGGCATTCCGCTGTAATCATGACCAATGGGTGGACCAATCAGTTAGATAAAGTTTGGGCCACTTTAGTTTTAGTTGGTTTTAGTATCGGGATTGCAGAGGAGGTAGATAGAAACTAGTTGTTGCCCTCACTACATTTCTGGAGAGATAGGCACAGAATAGGGAAGGGCCCCACCCGTGCCTGCTGATTGGTTCCCGTGTCCCGTGGCTGGTGGCCAGAGCTATCCAGAGTGACTGGTAGATGTCATTGAGGGGTGCTGGATATTCAGACTGAGGAGTACCCCCCCCTCCCACAAACGTAAGAGGCAGAGAGAAAGGCCGAGATTGATGTCCTCTTTCCAGCCCTTTGGGGAAAGAAAACTGTGGACTCTGAGAGGGTGGAGAAGGTAAGTACCAACCACGGGACATGGTTCCAAAAAAAATGTGGAATTAGGAAGTTACTTGTTTGAGCATTGGACTACTGGTGTTTTTTACTTTCAAGTAGTGGGAGCCGTCTGCTGGCTTCCCTCGCCCCAGGACGCCAGGAGTACCTTGCCAGCCCTTCCCCTAGCCCAAGGAGAGTCCCTTTACAAGCCTGGCCCTGTAAAAGTGTCCCTTCCAGCCTCCTAAACTTCACAGGGCTTCTATGTAACCAGGGCCGGCGTCCGCACTCGGCAAGCCTGGTCAACAGCCAAGGACCCCCACCCCCCAGGGGGGGCCCACTGACAGATGGCAAAATGTGGATAAATATTTGCATCAGACCCCTGCACTGCCTCCAGTTCTGCCCCATCCATCCCTGTCCCCTCAGCTCTGCCCCATCAATCCATGTCCCCTCAACTCTGCCCCATCTATCCATGTCACCCCAGTTCTGCCCCATTCATCCCTGTCCCCTCCGCTCTGCCCCACAGCCCTGTCCCCTCAGTTCTGTCCCACCCACCTGTCTACCCTCAGCTCTATGCCTCTCCATCCCTGTCCTCCCAGCTTTGCCCATCTACCCTCTTCCTTTCAGCTCAGCCAGTCTTTCAATCTTTCTTCCAGCTCTGCCCATCTAAAGACCCCCCCACCAGCTCTACCCAGCCATTTCTGTGGTTTTCATTTTGCCCATTTATCCTTCTGCTCAGCTATCTCTCCATCCATTCCTGCCTTTCCTGTTTTGTCCATCCCTCTTCCTCAATACTCTGCCCATTCATGTGGGGCCAAACTAAAAAACAGCTCCAATAGAGGTTTGGAGGGCAAGCAGCCCTTCTTAGTTTTGGGCATGGAATTTATAGACCCCTGACCCAAGACTCTCCACTGCAAAGGGGCTCACCAAGACCATGCTGTCAGAGGGCCCACATAAACCTGAAGCCGGTCCTGTATGTAACAATGGTTACCTCCTTGACCCCTTACACATCTTCCCGATTACATTGCATAGGAATACTGTAACATGACAAAGTCGAGAAGAAAATCCAACCCATTGAAATCATTTGGCTCCTTCACATCGATGCACTGCAGTGTGGTGCATTTAGGCAATGTTGTATCCATCTTTTTCCTTGGATGCAATCACTGCACAGCCCATAGTTGTCTATAGGCGCATGTATTGCACTGTGTGTGTACGTCACCACCCAGGATACTAGATACTAATTGCCGTCAGGTCCACCACTACCTCTGCTAGGTCAACCGCCAACCATGCCTGGTTCCCTGCTACCTCTACCAGTTCCAACTACAAATCTCCAAGTTCACCGCTACCTCCTCCAAGCCTGTGTTCTTCTACCATGTTTGCCGCCTCCTGCACTGGGTCCACCACTTCTCCCGGCTCAATAGTTCTCCTTTAATGGCGGCAAAGTGTCGGAAAATGTGCAAAGCGGGAGAAACGCACAGTTTAAGGGTCTTAGACTATAGGAAACTGGAATCTGTACATTTTGATTTAAAAGTATTTATAGGGCATCTCACCTCGCTCCCATGCTCCCCCGGCACATGCACACAAACTCTGAATAGTTTGCGTGCATATTAAAGTGCCACTTTGGTCGACAACTACCTCATTCATTGTATGGCTGTCAATCATGTGACTATCGTAACCATTTGGGTTCACTCAGTGGGCTTGCACATCAATCCTCAATGTTTGCTGGAGGTCACATGCTTGGCTGCCATTTGCTATCAAAGAAGATGATTCAACTGTAGTGTCCCTTTAATGTCCAGCAATCTTTTCTGGATGAATGGATTGCCGGATGCGTCCTGCTGGCTGCTCCCTGTCACCAGCCATTTAGATAAGCCTGAGGGTGCATGCATTGAATAAAGGGGTGCTGGGGATGCCACTTGAGGTCCGGGCATGTGCCATGGGAGTGGGCTCAAGCTAAAATTACAGGTGATCCAGGAGGTTTCAGACAACCATGAATCCCAAATTGGGACAGACATTCGCCCGCCCCTGGAGCCTTAGAATTTAGAACAGGGTTTTAATCTACTATATAGGCCAGCTCCGACAGGATGGATTGTAGTGTGGGTCTTTAAAGTGGACCAACACCCAGGGGTGATTGGCCCGGGAATCTTATAGATTATCCAAGATCGGGATGTCCCGCGGGGTGAAACCCCCCCCCCCCAAAAGCCCCAGAAAACCTTACCTTATTGGCGTCGGATCAGCCGCCGCTGCCTCCCGCGCGCCCCTCTAGCAGTGCGCGCGCCCACGCCGGCCGTTTGTGTATTTGACTTCCCTAACTCCAGCATTTGAATGATAATAATCTAGAGAAGCATGTAAAGTAGAAAGCTAAAAGGTTAGATGGTAACAGTAGGCTTGGAGGTCAAGCATTAGAGATATGTATGGATTAAGTAAGGTGTTAAGGTCAGGTTAAGAGACGGATTACGTTCAGTGGTTAGGTTAAGTCTAAGAGACAGATTTATGAATTAAACTGAAATTCCAACTTCAAAATAGGTTTTGAGAATTTAGTAGGGCGCCAAGTTCAAACTTGCAGTCAAACAAAATGTTCTCCTGAAAGAGGAGGTCAAACATAGGTCACAGCTCAAAAAGAAAAAAACTTTCAAAATATTGTATTTTACAAAGACAATTTTATATACCGTTCAGAAGCGAGTGCAGAGGTGAGTCAAACTTCAAAATTACGTATAGATGGAGGAGTACCTGTATGTCCAGTGTTGAACTGGCCTACCAGAGAATCCACTGGTGGACCCCTGGCAATGGCCCCCAGTATAGGAGAGCCATAACTAACACTGTTTTTGGCTTGGCGGGAATGTTTGTCACATATTCAGTAAGTTACTTTTGTTGTTTAAAGTGGACCAAACCCTGGGATTTTGACTATCCCCAGTTTTGGTCCTTTCCTCCAGGGCACCCCGATTCACCTGCTGTGTGAAGCCCTCCAGGTCGCCTAGTAAAATTCCCCTTACCCCAGTCCTACAGCGCATGTGCATGCTCTCGTTAGATCAATGCCCTCGTCAATGTCGGCTAAGACTCAGCTAAGGGCGGCGGCTGCATCCCCGCTACCCAATAACAGGGTGCGCACCCGCGCCGAAAAATCACAAATGTCTTGTGTGGGCAAATGCACAGAGGGCAAAAGTGCAGGAGGCGAGTTATAGCTGTGCTTTGCTCAGACAGAGCAGAGCTAGGGTCAGGAAAAGGGCAACAATCCCAGAATGCAGAGCAGCACAGTTAGACGACACTTCCTGTTTGCGGGTAGCCTGAGACTCCATGGGCTGCCATCTTGGATGTTTAAAGGCTCGGAAAATGCAGTAGGTGCAGGTAGGATGATTTTTAATGTGAGCAATCTGTATGTACAGGGTGGGGGAATCATATAAGATAGGCTCTTATTCAGGGTGAGGGTTCGGTTTAACTAAAGTTGGAGACATATGCAGAATGGAGGATATTAAATGCAATGATCAGAGACAAAGCAGACAAACACTGGAAAACCTGGCTCACCTCAGGACAAGTTAAGCTCTCCCAGGACTACCCTCATCTTCGTAAACTTTAACATAGACATAGGTTTACATCCTCCAAACACCCCCCGCCCTTTCTGGGCCCCATTATTTAGCCAAATTCTGAAACTTACAGTTTCTGCTCCCTGTGTTTAAATGACCCAAATGACCTATAAACTCACCTCTCTCTGGGTTTCCATGGTGCATGCATGGGCCAGCAATTACCTTCAGTATTTAATGTGAGTTTAGAGAAAGACTGAATGAAGCGTGAGTCGCTGGCTGCTCCTCCATATACCCGCACCAGCTATTCGTAAATGGTGCATCTATGCACCTCAACTGGAATTCAAAAGTGAATTGACAGGTGATCTGGGGAATTTCACACAAGGATGCCCACACATAGACAGACCACCTGCCCTAGAGTGTTATAGGCTCCTCTTTAAACGGGACCAACAGTGTTGCACAGCTGAAAAAAAACTCTCCAAAACTCACCACATCTGCCTGCATGATACTGAACCATTGTCTGCACTTACATTTGCTCCGGTATCCACTCAAAGCTGAAACATCTCCTCATCGATTTCTCCTGAAGATGGCCATCTTGGAGCACCCAGGAGGCATCCTTCTTTTCCCAGAATCCAAGCCGTGCTTCTGGGCCCTGCCTAGGCAGTGCTGCTGACTGCTGTCTAGGCTTAACCAACAAAATCCACAAGGCAAAGCAGAAGGAAACCCAGAGGCACTTCCTCTTTTTCTGGTAGATCTAAAACGTCACTGAGGGAGGAAAATCAACCATGGCAGGAGTTACAAAAATGAATTCATTTTTTGTAAGGATGTAGGTCCAGTTAATATAAGTGACCCAGCCATCCCATTATAGGTTATAGGGGCCAAGAGACAATGTAGGCTGTATAGAGTCTGCTCCTCTGGATGGCTGGGACCCTAGGCAAACTAACCTGATTTTCTTTAGGGCCCATTTAAAACTCAGGGTCCAGTCATCACATTTGGGGGTGGGTAGACATCCTCAATTTTCAGCAGCACCACCAGTAATATTGTGGCTACCAGCAGTGTTTCCATCAGGGCTGCCTGTCTGAGTCTTTATCTTCATGGCCAGGCCCCTCTGGCCCCATGCTGGATGAAGTCTGGCTGTTCTGCCTTGATGACTAGAGATGAGCGGATTTTTGAAAAATTCGATTCAAACGATTCGGCACATTTTCCACAAAAATTTGGTTTGGTCCGAATTTATTTGCGGCGAATAACGATTAAAAACCGGCTATTTCTGGCCTACAGAGAGCCTCAGTAGGGTTGTAGAACACTTTGCCTTGCTGTAACACGCATAGAATACGTGCTGGGCTAGAGAAATAATACTGTTATTCAGTATGACATACAGATCAGAGGCATCACTATTAGAATCACTGGCCCAGAGCAGCACAATTACAGAGTCTTGAGGTGGCATCAGCATGAGAAGCCCATATAGTGGCTAAATGACACAGCGTGGAGGTGGCGGCAGCATGAGGAGCCCATATAGTGGCTAAATGACACAGCGTGGAGGTGGCTGCAACATGAGGAGACCATATAGTGGCTAAATGACACAGCGTGGAGGTGGCGGCAGCATGAGGAGACAATATAGTGGCTAAATGACACAGCCTGAAGTTGGTGGCAACATACAGTGCCTGAATGACACAGCCCAGAGGTGGTAGCAGCAGCATCAGGAGTCGTATGTGGTATGCACTTATGAAGGGAGTTCAATCCGCTCCAGTACACTTAAAAGACTATTTGTCTACAACAGCAGCAAATGTGTACTTTTGGGCAGGTGTGTAATTTTGTCAGGCCTTTCACGGGAACTTGGCCCTGAAGAACAGTAACAAAATGGTTCCACATTTAGATGTACGCAGAGGTTACACTTAATAGAGGACTGCTCACCCTAACTGGCTGGCTACCATTAGCTTTTCAGTTTTTGATCGAATCATGGCGAATTTTGATTTGTTGCAATACGATTTTTTTCCTGAAATTCATAACGAATTCGGATTCGTCAGATTCGATTTACTCATCCCTACTGATGACGATCCTGCATACCAACCTCTATTAGTGTTTAGCCTGACCTTCAAAAGCTTTAACAACAGAGGCAGTAAACCACGTAGACAAGTAGGTTGTGTTCCTCGGATGTGTTCCTGCAAACTGTTCTGAACTGAAGAAATGTAGCTAACTGAAGAAATTTAGGATTTCAACAAGAAGGACCTCAAAAGCCCAAAAAGGGGCCCAAAACACATTAAAAAAATAATTTACTGATTTACCAAAAATCTGTACACCGACTCAAAAACAAATATAACATTCACCAGGCCTCCAGAGTGTCTTGCAATGCCCCAGACAGTTAGCAGTTAATTGTTGTGGACCTTAGTGATTAGTTTAATAACATAAATGTAACAAGCCAGCAACTTGGGTATGATGGGATTTGTTTCTTGTTTGTTTCAGGTTCACCTTTGCAGCAAAAAAAAAAAGCAAAGAAAATCCAAGGGCGGGTTATTATTATTAACTTACATAGTTATTCTTTTTAGGTTCAGTTACAAGCACACTACATAGCAAATTGTTCATTTCATGGTAATTGATAATAATACATGCTTTGCCAGATTGATTTGGCTTTATCTACACTGATTCACCATTTTTATTGTAAAGGAGAGTATATGGCTGATTCGGCACCATGAGAATTTTTTTCTCACTTTTTTTCTCTCAGAATTGTTTTTTAGCTGTGCAAATTATTCAAACATTTGCAAAGCTAAAAAATTGTGCTGAACCGCATCAAGGGAAAAATCTTTTTTATTCTCACAAAAAAAGCTAAAACATGCCCCTGAAGTAAGTCGCATTCAATAGGATTTAAAATTCTATAACAAGCCTTTATTTGAATAACAACATTACATACTCAAACACAAAAAGACAGTAAAAAACAGATAAAGTGCTTTGGAGGTGGACCCTTCAATTGTGTGGCTCTAATATTCGTAAAGGTATATAATCAATTATTACAGCAAACTAATAATAAATACAGTCTAAAGGTGCTATAGTGCTAAACAATGCAAAAATATTTACTTAAACCAGTGAGGAAAAAAAATGTATTATGTGCAAAATCTTATTTGAACAATGAAAACAGTGATGATCAGTGTTAAATTGCCAATAGTGCCAAAAAGACAATATAAAAAGTAAAGTGACTAGCGCCATATATAAAGTGCAGTTGAAATGTGCAAAATGACTGAATAAATGTATATCACCAGATCAGTAGGGCAGATCAGCAGAGCCAGGTCCCCTCACCAGTCACTCCTCACATCGACGCGTTGCATGGTGGTCCCCCCACCACTTCGTCAGGATGTGTCACATTTCACCTATTGGTGGTCCTCCCCTATTAGCCAGCACCAACATCACACTATTGTAGTTGGTTTGATTCAGCTGTGCGGGACATTTTGCATTTTTTTCTAGATTTTTTTCTACAAAAAAATGCGAGAAAAAGTATTCTCAAGGTGCCCAATCGGCCGCTATTTTTTTAATAAAGAATGGGGTCGATTCAAAGAAACATGTAACAGCTTTGATTTTGGTGCCGATCATCCTATTTTTCCCGTCCGCTCGTGCGTTCGTATGAACTTGCGAGTGATTCTATAAGCTAATACGTTTCTATCCTAAAATGTACGTCCGTTCGTATGGCAGTTCGGGAATCAGACCTATGTCAGTTTCCATCCTGAATTTTCCGTTTCATTTCTCAGGTTGCAACATTGGTTTTGCCCTTTTTCCTTTTTTGTCTGGACGTAAATCCTTCTGATCTTGCGGCTGTGCACTACAAACTTACCTCATTAAAGTGCATTCTAAATATTTGGTCTTTTGTTTTTCTTTATTTCATTCATTTTGTAGTAACCAACCATTAATGAATGCATTTGCATAAGTAAATCTTACTTTGTTTAATTTTTAGTTAACTTGCATTTTTTACTTGTGGATTTAATTTTAATATTTTGGCTTCAAATGGTACAACTTAAAATTTTGTGTGTGGTTACCCACACCCTCTCCATACAGATTGCTCTCAAATATAAAAAAACACCCAGCAACTTCTGCATGTTATGAGTCTAGAAACAGCCAAGATGGCGGGTCAGGTATTATTGGGCAGCCTGCAAACAGAAAGGACCTTGTGACTGTGTTGCTCTGCATTCTTTGATTTCTGACCTTTCCGTGCCCCCAGCTCTGCTGTGTCTGTGCAAAATACAGCAGTAACCCACATCCTGCACTTTATCCCGCTCTCCTCTCCTCAGTAAGTGTGATGCATCTGACCAAAGATGAGCTAAAATAATTCAACAAAGCAAAGGTAAACAACTACACCAATAAATTCAATCTAAAAATATTATTCTAGTACATCAATGTAAAAATAAATAACAAAGGACATAAGTTTCTTTAATTAATGCAAATAAAGGTTTACATGCAAAGGACTAATTAAGGTCCACATTAAAATGCTTTTATAAGGCATACATGAATCAGGTATGCATTGCCATACAATTTATGGGCTCAGCCATGCTGATACATGCAGTTCATTGGAGCTCCAGACGTGCAGACTCCTCCACATAGCCAAAAAACCTGATCAAGAACAGCAATCCGACTGCTAAAAGGTGTCGGCTGTGGCTTTCTTTTAAAACGGATTTAGAGGTTGGAAAATTGCTCTCTGAATCACACCTAAACACATCCGATTATCCTAAGTTTTACGTTTTGATCCTAAGTTTTAGGATTTGATCCTAAGTTTTACGTTTTGATCCTAAAATTTAGGAACGAACTTCCGATGATCGTAAGAGCATATACGCATTCGTACGTAGGCTCGTGCGAGTCGGAAATGGCCAAAAAAACAGGAAAAAATGACTAACACCCACCCAAACTTACCAATCTCGATCCGAAATCAATTAACTTTTGCTCTTTGAATCGAGGGGAATATGTTCATTTCTTATGCAGGCATGTCAAAATATTACTCACAAAAGAAGGAATCTGTAACTAGCATCCAAAATCGGATAAGCAGGCAATAGAGAATCCAAAAAGGGCCCCTTTAATAGAGGGTCAGCTCCTCTATAAAATAATTAATTACAAACCCTGTTACTAAACAAACCACCCAGACAGAGTTTACCCAGGCATGGTGATTACAATGATCGCCCGCAATGCCACAGGATAACTTTCATTTATGCTTGGAACTAGAGATGAGCAAACTTCTTGAAAGTTCGATTTGGCCGATTCGCCGAATTTCCCCAAGAAATTCGGGTTCGCCCGAATCAAACTTTCACAAATCGATCATCTGAAAAAATGCCGGCATGGTGGGAGCGGGCAGGCCGGCTACGCTGCCCGCTCCCACCATGCCGGCATTTTTTTAAAAAGCAAACACTTACCTGCATGGTCAGAGCGTGGAGGCCGGCGCCGCTCTCAGCTGTCATCAGAGGGCGCCTGAGAGCGGTGCCGGCCTCCACGCTCCGACCATGCAGGTAAGTGTTTGCTTTTTAAAAAAATGCCGGCATGGTGGGAGCGGGCAGCGTAGCCGGCCTGCCCGCTCCCACCATGCCGGCATTTTTGTTTTTTTATTTCAGGGAAAATTCGATCGGCACGAACCAAAAAAAATTCGGGTTCGTGCCGAAACAAATTTTCCCTGAAATTCGGAGCGAATTCCGGTTCGTCCGAACCGGTTCACTCATCCCTACTTGGAACCTGGAAGAGTAAAAGAAACGGGATTCATATAATCCTACAATCTAAAGTCAGATCAACTTGTGATGTACCCTTTCCTTTTATAGTCTCAGGTTGCACAATTCATTCATCTTAAAAGGATTTTTGTTAGTCTGTGGCAGAGGGTGTGAGAAGCGAGGGGGGACCTAGTGTGTGGTGTCACTTGGTTGTGAGGTGTAGATGAGGTGCACCTACAGGCTGATTCATCATTAGCGGCAGGTAGCGACAGATGAGCGTCTGTAGCAGGCATTTTCAGAGCGCCCGCTAGTAGTCGCAGTGCTCGGCCGTGAGTTGCTACTTTATAGCGACTCAGTCGCTGTTCAGTAATGTTGAATACATTGTGAGGAGTCGCTATTTGACCAGTACAGCGCTGTATGGGAGCGCATGTTAGCGACTGCTCATAGCGACCGACTCACACCATATTCAGCAAAAAAACAGCCTCACAAATCTCTGGCGCTGAAAAATACTTGTTTGTAGCCCAGAGCGCAGAAGGCGGTGTGTTTAAAGTGTATCAACTAGTAACAAAGCGAAAACATATGGAATTACATTGTAACAACATTGTAACATGAACACTTTAATGCCAGACTTGTAATGTCATTTCTGAGGAAATATATAAAAAATGAAAAAAATATGAAAAAACTGCTTTTTCAATGCCAGAAGAGGTCACAGAATTATTTGTGATTTTTTTTGAAAAAAAAAAAAACCCTGTTTAAAGAGAAAAAAAGGATCGTCCATTGAAATGTATGGGAGAGCGTCAGGTAACGAGAGGTCATACCTGGCGCTGTGCAAGGCTGAACGCTGGCGCTGTTCGCTGAGGCTGTGAAAATGATGAATCAGACGCTACATGGCGCTATCCCCATAAACAGATTCTGCTTGATAAATGTGTAATTGCGTGCCATGTCCGGCGTTCACCAGTCGCTATCTGTCGCTACCTCTCATTAACCAGCCACTACCTGACGACATCCCTTCTTAAATTAGGGCCCTAATTTTAGATGAAATCCAGAGATGACTCCAATGAAGTAAAATCAAGGATGATCTTTATTTCTTCTTCAGTAACAACTTCAATGACAGGTGCTCAGATTCTCTACAAGCCTGACTTCCCTTAGGGCTGTTACAGACTACCCCTCACTTCTATGCTGGTGCCAGCTCTTGCTGGCTTCCTTCTCCTCTCCAATATTAACAAGGATTTCTCATCAGATGGATCAGCTTTTAAGAACTGAGAACAGAACTCCCCTTAAACTGGACCTTCAACCTAAATAAGAGCCTATCTTATATGTTTCCCCCACCCTGTGCACACAGATTGCATGTACATCCTACCTGCATCTACTACATTTTCTGTGCCTTTATACATCCAAGATGGCGGCCTATGGAGTATCAGGCTGCTTTCAGACAGAAAGTGTCTTCTCACTGTGCCGCTCTGCATTGTGGGTTTGCTGTCCTTTCCCAAATCCCCAGTTCTGATCTGTCTGATCAAAGCACAGCTATAAACCCCCCTGTACTCCCCCCCCCCACCTTCTAAGTATGTGATGCTTCTGAGGCAAGATGGCGGCACCCATATCCTACCAGAGTTGGGGGAATGAATAAAAAGTAAGTGACTTAAAACGTAAAGTATATTCATTTTAGATGCTGGGGAATAGTTTTTGTAAGGGTTTGGGCTTTTCATTAAATGAGAAGGTTTATACCACTGCTTCTACACGCCATCCAATAGCCATGTCCAGTCATATGCTGCACATAGACCAAGCCACATATTCAGTGTGGTCTGATGTTACCATTACTAATTCTTCTTGAATTCTTCCTGTTTGTCAGGATTTTCCCTCCAAAACCAAAGGGACCTTTCTTTGACACTTCCCTTATGCTGATCTATGGGGCCTCTTATTCCGTATGGGAGTGATCTCACTACTACCAGCATGTCTACAACTGTTACTGAGTCTCCATTGCAATGTATGGTGGTTCTTAATTAAATCCAGTAACTGCTAACTTTTCAAACTATTTCACCAAAAGGGTTTTAATTGTTCCTATTTGTAGTTCTAACCACTTTCCAACCCTTCACATTTGTGAACTGAAAGTCGAAATTCAACTAACCCACCCTTTCCTACAATTATCCTTGATTTGGCTTAAAAATGACTTACCTGGTCTTCATAATCAGCCTGTTCCCTGTCAAAACCTGCACCCCCTTATTATTATTAATATTATTATTATTTACAAGGAGGAAATTACAAGGGGGAGGGGGGTAGACAAGTAAAATGCTTATATTGACAACAATGCATATAATATATGCTGTATTATGAATCAGATGTAACAGAAGAGTAGCTAAACACATAGATGCAGGAATAAATTAGGAGAGAGAGCCCTGCCCTTGTGAGCTTACAATCTAAAGGAAAGGGGGTGGAGACAAGAGATCGGGTCATAAAGAGTGTTTATTATTTCTGTTAAAGCGGAAATAAACCTGGGAATATGACTTTCCCGGCTTTTGTTCCGTGCCCCTGGGGCATCCTGAATTTGGATGCCTCGCTGTGTGAACCCCCCTGTTCGCCCAATAAAACTCTCCTCGGTCCAACAGCAGAAGCACTGCGTCTTGTCCAATCAGAGCCCTTTTGCTTGTGTTTACATGTAGGGATGAGCGAATCGATCCGGACGAACCCGGATTCGATCCGAATTTCATGACAAATTCGATTCGGATCGAATCCGAATTTCCCCACGATTAGATCGAGCTACGTTTTTTTCTAAAATCCATTCATTTCAATGACAGGCATTCTAGGATGGTCTACGTGACATGTCCAGACATGTAAGCTGGGGCAGTGTATGCTGGGACAGTCACATGCAGCCTATCAGCAGCCAGCAAGCCCGGTGACGTCACAGCGCTATATAAGGCGGCGGCCATCTTGCTTTTGCGCATTTGTCTATTGCATTCATGAGAGCCAGGACTCAGGAGGACACTGCAGACTGTATTCAGGGAGAGATAGGTAGAGAGTTAGGGACAGCCAGTAGACAGCCAGTAGACAGGCAGGAGACAGGCAGGAAGTCAGGGAGAAGCAGGGAAAGGTAGGAAAAGAACGGATGCAGTGACAGGGATTTTTTTTTGTTTTCCTGCAGCCTGAGTGTTACTGCCTGGGTCACTGGCTTTGTTAGCTGTTTCACCCTGGTTAACCACTGTTGCTTTGCATAGTACTACTGCTCCCAGGTGCACTGCTGTTGTGGCATCCCATTCTGTGACTACACCAGCCTCTATTTACTATAACCCTTTGCACTTATTCTAAAAGTAATTTGGCCTGATAAAGACACTATTGCTGTGCATAGTACTACTGCTCCCAGGTGCACTGCTGTTGTGGCATCCCATTCTGTGACTACACCAGCCTCTATTTACTATAACCCTTTGCACTTATTCTAAAAGTAATTTGGCCTGATAAAGACACTTTTGCTTTGCATAGTACTACTGCTCCCAAGTGCACTGCTGTTGTGGCATCCCATTCTGTGACTACACCAGCCTCTATTTACTATAACCCTTTGCACTTATTCTAAAAGTAATTTGGCCTGATAAAGACACTTTTGCTGTGCATAGTACTACTGCTCCCAGGTGCACTGCTGTTGTGGCATCCCATTCTGTGACTACACCAGCCTCTATTTCCTATAACCCTTTGCACTTATTCTAAAAGTAATTTGGCCTGATAAAGACACTTTTGCTGTGCATAGTACTACTGCTCCCAGGTGCACTGCTGTTGGGGCATCCCATTCTGTGACTACACCAGCCTCTATTTACTATAACCCTTTGCACTTATTCTAAAAGTAATTTGGCCTGATAAAGACACTTTTGCTTTGCATAGTACTACTGCTCCCAGGTGCACTGCTGTTGTGGCATCCCATTCTGTGACTACACCAGCCTCTATTTACTATAACCCTTTGCACTTATTCTAAAAGTAATTTGGCCTAATAAAGACACTTTTGCTTTGCATAGTACTACTGCTCCCAGGTGCACTGCGGTTGGGGCATCCCATTCTGTGACTACACCAGCCTCTATTTACTATAACCCTTTGCACTTATTCTAAAAGTAATTTGGCCTGATAAAGACACTTTTGCTTTGCATAGTACTACTGCTCCCAGGTGCACTGCTGTTGTGGCATCCCATTCTGTGACTACACCAGCCTCTATTTACTATAACCCTTTACACTTATTCTAAAAGTAATTTGGCCTGATAAAGACACTTTTGCTGTGCATAGTACTACTGCTCCCAGGTGCACTGCGGTTGGGGCATCCCATTCTGTGACTACACCAGCCTCTATTTACTATAACCCTTTGCACTTATTCTAAAAGTAATTTGGCCTGATAAAGACACTTTTGCTGTGCATAGTACTACTGCTCCCAGGTGCACTGCTGTTGGGGCATCCCATTCTGTGACTACACCAGCCTCTATTTACTATAACCCTTTGCACTTATTCTAAAAGTAATTTGGCCTGATAAAGACACTTTTGCTGTGCATAGTACTACTGCTCCCAGGTGCTCTGCTGTTGGGGCATCCCATTCTGTAACATACCATACCCCTCTTTATTTACACTAAGCAGCTCTCTTATTTACACTAAGCAGGCCTGTTGGAGGCTGAGTGTTACTGCTCACTTTTGGTGTGCATTATATTCTGTTTCATATAGACCCACCGCTGCCTGGGGGTTCTTAAAATATCACCTACTACCACGCCAGTTAGACTATGTCGGGCAGACAAGTGCCTGGAAGTGGAAAGAGGAGTGGCAGAGGCCAAGATTCCGCAGGCAGAGGTCGCAGCAGACTGGGGGCCAGTAGCAGCAAAAGTCACGCTGAGAGGCCTAATCTGCCAGTATCTGCTAGCGGTCGGGTCTCCACCAGTAACGCATCTGCCGTGGTAGATTGGTTAACGCGCTCATCAACAACATCATCACAACTTACGTCTGAGACCCCCAGTCTAGGGTCGGTAGGTTCCTCTGACACAACCCTGAGTTGGCATCCCCCGAGAGCAGTCCCTGTCCTCCCATTGCCTCTGTCCTACGCCGTTCCCTCCCCCAGCGACGTATCCTATGCTTTGGGTTCAGCTCCACTCTTTAGTGAGGAGGACGATCAGATAGAGGACAGTCAGCAGCTACTGCCCAGCCAAGAAATGGAGGTGGCTTCTTTAGCTAGGCAGACAAATAGTGATGTGGACAGTGTCGTGGGTGCTGCGAGCGTTCCAGCTCCTGCGCCAGACACTGTTGACGAATCCACGAACATCAGTGACGTACAGCCACAACTCGGTGATAATGATGATGACGATTGAAGCCGATCGCACTTGGGAGCCGGGTGATGAAGGGGCTTCATCGTCATCATCAGGAGAAGAGGGGCGCAGGTTGCCCCGGAGTCAGCAGCTCAGGCAGCAAGGTGTTAGCAGCATGGTTTGCAGGCAGCATGGGGGCACAATTGTAAAGCCTGGAGCCAAACAGGGCCGGGGCCAGGGTAGAGCACCTGCTGCGCGGCAGGCTACCTTATCGGGAGGTAGTGGGGCAGGGGTTCCTGGAGTTGGCGACAATAGCAGCGAATCAGTGAGGCCTGTTGGTGGGAAAAGTAGCTACTCGGCAGTGTGGCAGTTTTTCCTGAAGCATCCGCAGGAGGGTAACATGGCCACATGCAAGATATGTAGGCAGAAGATGAAGCGTGGCCAGGGTCCAAATGTTGGCACCACGGCCCTGCGTCAACATATGCAGCGTCACCATAAAGCGGCCTGGGAGAACCTAGGCTCCGGAGAGGTGGGCCAGACTGCTTCCTCACCGAGTGGCACGCCGCTCCCAATTTCTGCCAGCCAAGGCTCCAGCACCTCAGCCGAAGGCAGCGGTGCATCATACCCATCCTCTGTCGCTCCTGCTCCTCCTCCTCCTTCAAGTCATGCATCCCGCCAGCAATCCATCAGCGAAGCCATGTCCAAGAGACAGCAGTATGCGCCCACTCATCCTACGGCGCAGAAGCTGAATGTGCTCCTGTCCAAGTTGCTGGTGCTGCAGTCGCTCCCTTTTCAGGTGGTGGGCTCTGCACCTTTCAGAGAACTGATGGCTTGTGCCGAGCCGAGGTGGAGAGTCCCAAGCCATCATTTCTTTGCCAAGAAGGCAGTACCAGCGTTGCACACTTTTGTTGAACAGAAGGTGGGCCAGTCCTTGAGCCTGTCAGTGTGAAGCAAAGTGCATGGCAGCGCCGACGTCTGGAGCTGTAACTACGGTCATGGACAGTACATGTCGTTTACAGCCCACTGGGTGAATGTGGTCCCTTTGCAGCAGCAACTTGGACAGGTCACGCCGCTTCGACCTCCGCGTTCCCTGCCCGTTGGGCCTGTGACACTGTGCGACTCGGCCTCCTCATCCTCCGCCATCTCCTCACCCTCCACTGTAGGCTCAAGTCTCAGTGCCCCTCCAGTCTACCAGGTGTGCAGGGCACGGAGGTGTCACGCAGTGCTTCACATGGTTTGTCTTGGCGAACGGAGTCACACAGGGGAGGAACTGCTTAAATTTATTCATCAGGAAATCCAAACATGGCTTACTCCAAGAAAACTTAAAATGGGAATCATGGTTACCGACAATGGGAAGAACATTTTGTCTGCGCTGCACCAAGGAAGCCTGACCCATGCCCCCTGCATGGCTCACGTCTTCAATCTGGTTGTCAAGCGGTTTCTGAAGTGTTCCCCCCATCTGCAAGACATCCTAACAACTTCAAAGAAACTTTGCATGCACTTCAGCCACTCATACACCGCCAAACACACCCTTCTTGAGCTACAGCGTCAGAACGGTATGCCCCAACATAGTCTGATTTGTGATGTTTCCACCCGTTGGAATTCCACCCTTCACATGTTGGGCCGATTATATGAACAGAGAAAATCCATCACGGATTTCCTGATGATCCAAGCAGATAAGGGGACTCCCCTGTGTAACTTCAATGTCAACCAGTGGCAGCTCATACGTGACACCTGCCGTTTGCTCAGGCCCTTTGAGGAAGCCACTTTATTTGTCAGTCGGCAGGATTACGGGATGAACGACGTGATTCCACTGCTTCATGTACTACAGCACATGTTGGAAACCATGGCTGGTCAGGGCACTGGAGACATGGCGTCTACATCTTACGGCCACATGAACCCCGTTGGAGCTGAACTGGAGGAGGAGGAAGAGGAGGAGGAGTTGCCCAGCGAAACACAGTTTAGGCTTGGCGAAATAGCTGGTTTATCTAGTCAGCGGACAGGAGAGGAGGAGCAGGAGCAGCCAGAGGAGCTAGAGGTTTTTGAGGAAGGCGAGAAAGAGGACCCGGGCACACCGTGGCAGTATGCAGTGGAGATGGAGACAGGTAGTCCATCCGAGTCACAAATGGCAGGAAGCATGCTCACGTGCTTGCGTAGTGACCCCAGAATTGTTTCTATCTGTCGACAGGATGACTTCTGGCTGTCCACCTTATTGGACCCTCGCTTCCGGCACAAAATGGGGGCATTTTTTAAAACTGAACTACTACAAAGACATTCTACGTAGGTAGTTGGCCGATGCCTATCTGCGCCATGGTCCATACTCTCGCAGGTCTGACTCGAGGGGACCTCTGCGCTCACCTTCCACTGTCATGGCTGCTGGGGGGGTTGGCAGGAGCAGCAGCAGCAGCTCCATCAGCAGCAGCCTCAGTCTCCAGTCGCTAATGAGTAGCTTTCTACACCCGCATAGTGAGGCTACTCATGAGCAGCAGGAAGACCTGGAGCAGGACCTGAACCAGCAGGTCATGTCATACTTTGACATGACCATGCCAACACACCTTGAGGATCCGCTGGACTTCTGGGCAGCCAAACTTGATTTGTGGCCGCAACTAGCAGAGTTTGCCCTGGAAAAGCTGTCCTGCCCGGCAAGTAGCGTGCCATCTGAGCGGGTGTTTAGTGCGGCGGGGGCCATAGTTACGGCGAGGAGAACTCGTCTGTCAACTAAAAATGTGGAGAGACTCACCTTTGTCAAAATGAATCAGGGATGGATCAGCCAGGATTTCCACCCACCAATGCCTGATACATGCGACTAGATTCAGCATGGTGCCACGTTTTACACTTTCCAAATGGTGCAAAACATATTTATGTCTTTAGGCCAATTTTTGGGCTCCTGCTGCTGCCAACTCCAGGGTGTGATTCATCCAATTTTTGGGCTCCTGAAGCCAACCCCAGTGTCTCTTTAAAGTAATGTTTGGGCTCCTGCTGCTGCTGCTGCTGCTGCTGCCAACTCCAGGGTGTGATTCATCCAATTTTTGGGCTCCTGCTGCCAACCCCAGTGTCTCTTTAAAGTAATGTTTGGGCTCCTGCTGCTGCTGCTGCCAACTCCAGGGTGTGAATCATCCAATTTTTGGGCTCCTGAAGCCAACTCCAGTGTCTCTTTAAAGTAATGTTTGGGCTCCTGCTGCTGCTGCTGCCAACTCCAGGGTGTGATTCATCCAATTTTTGGGCTCCTGAAGCCAACCCCAGTGTCTCTTTGAAGTAATGTTTGGGCTCCTGCTGCTGCTGCTTGCAACTGCAGGGTGTGATTCATCCAATTTTGGGCTCCTGCTGCCAAATCCAGTGTCTCTTTAAAGTAATATTTGGGCTCCTGCTGCTGCTGCTTGCTACTGCAGGGTGTGATTCATCCAATCTTTGGGCTCCTGCAGCCAACTCCAGTGTCTCTTTCAAGCTATGTTTGGGCTCCTGCTGCTGCTGCTGCTGCTGCTGCTGCTTGAAACTCCAGGGTGTGTCAGTCAATTTTTGGGCTCCTGCTGCTGCCAACTCCAGTGTCTCTTTCAGCCAATGTTTGGGCTCCTGCTGCTGCTTGCAACTCCAGTGTGTGATTCATCCAATTTTTGGGCTCCTGCTGCTGCCAACTCCAGTGTCTCTTTAAAGCAATGTTTGGGCTCCTGCCCCTCATAGTGATGCCACTTCAATTCTCTGCAATTGTGCCGCTCTGCGATTCTATTAGCGATGCCTCTGATCTGCATGTGATATTTATTTACAGTATTATTTAACTAACCCAGCACGCATCCTGTGCGTGTTACAGCAAGGCAAAATGGTTTACAACCCTATTGAGGCTCTAGGAGGCTCAGAAATAGCCGTTTTTAATAGCGATTTGTCGCGAATAAATTCGGGTCGAAACGATTTTTGTCTGAAAATTCGGCGAATCAGTCGAATCTAATTTTTCAAAAGTTCGCTCATCTCTATTTACATGCTTCGGTCCAGGGCTCTGATTGCCTTCATTGGGGAGCAGGCGCTAACTCATTCCCAGTGCTCTATCTGAATGGCTGGGGCAGGAGATGCGGCAGCACGTGCCTACTTAAAGTGGACCAACACCCAGGATTTTGACTATCCTGGGTTTTGGTCCACTCCGGTGGGGCACCCCAATCGGGGGTGAAACCCCCCAGAAAGCCCCAAAAACTCACCTCTCCCCGCTCCCACGTGACCGCTGCAGCCAATCCCCGCCAGCGGACAAGAGGGAGGCAGCGCCGGACAAGAGAGCGTGCCTGCCGCCGCCTCCCGCGCGTCACGCTTACAGGGCGCGCGCCGGCCATTCACAAACGGCCGGCGCGGGTGCGCGTCCTGCTAGAGGGATGCGCGGGAGGCGGCGGTGGGCGCTGCTGGATCGAGGAGCAGGTAGGGATTTAGGGGTTTCTGGGGGGTTTCACACAGCGGGGCACCCCCGATCGGGGTTCCCCGCAGTCAGGGAGCTAATCGGTCCGGGAATCTTATAGATTCCTGGGCCGATCATGGGAGGGTGTTGGTCCACTTTAACATTAGATTAAAGGCCTAGACACATTAAAAGGACAGGGACTGAGCACATTGTGAAGGATGTCAAGAACTGGACATAGTGGAGGATATCAGGGGAAGGGAGGATATTAGGAACACTTGAAGAATCATAGCAGGAACTTACCACAAGCTGTTTATAGAAATAGTTACTATTACAAAACTTTAAGTTTGCCCAGGGCCACATTTTGTCTAAAAACGTCCCTGGCTGTACCCCACTGTGCCCTGGGAGGGGGAATATAAGGGAATACAGAATTTATAGGGCAGCCTATGCTGACTTGAAAATGTAATAATATGCAGTAAAGGTATCCACATGCTTCTCTTTATAATTCCAAAGCTAATCAAGTGAATTCCATTTATCCTTATCGCAATACAGAATAAATTCCCTGTCACCTGTAGAGATTAAAATGAAATGTCACCGGGGTACATGTCCACAAGTAAGAAAAAAACATGTCTGCAAATACTTGATAGGAGCTCAGCAACGTAAAACTCTGGATCACAATCAGGGACTATCGAGGGCAACACCATAGTCTGATGTGTAAATGTCACTAATGTCCAAGCATGTAATTTACTAAGCAGCAGTCTTGGCCCAAATGGCTTGCCAAGGGCCAGAAAGGTCACTTTGGCTGGAGAATACAATCCACTATCAGAATATATGAAAATGTTTTACAAACTAAAAAAAAACACTGAGAATCTACAGTGGCGCCAAAAGCGTACATACCATAGAGACAGGAAAGGCAGATGCTACAAGGCCTATGGCACACAGGGGCACTGTGTAAGTGCCTTCCAGTGCTTGAAGCATCTGATCTCCAGTGGGCCCCTGATAGTGGCAGACTGGCCAACAGCAACAGGACCAGGATTGGTGATGGCAGGGCACGGTCGCCATTGGTGGGCCAAGGTTAGCAGGGATTCATACCCCGGGCACTTCATTCTGCCCCATCATACATCAGCATATAACATGAGGGGGCTGAGAATATTGGTTCCCCAGTGCAAAACAAAGATGCCCGTAGCTTGTTTCCTCCAGCACCCTTTACTGACTCTATTGACTATCAAGCACTGTGGAAAAAATCTGCTGCCACTGCTGCCATAATGTATGCTGGAATACATTGTTTTCCTTTCTTAATAAATAACACATTTCATTTAGGAAGCTCTAGTTTGGTCACATCCATCTACAACACATTTTTACAGTAGCCTTCTGGCCTGTTAAGAGACAAAGCAAAGAAAAAAGTCAGCTCTACCTTATAATATTATCCTCCTGCCCAGGATATTCGGAAAATCGGCATGGCTAAGAGCGCTCAACTCCAATTATGCAGATCACAAACAGGTATCCAGCCAGAAGTTCCCATAAAATCATTATTCAAAAAAATCAATAAACATCACATGAAAGGCAATTCCCAGTAAAAGATCAAACATGCCAACGCGTTTCAGACCGCGAGGAGTCCTTAATCATCAATTCTGGCCTGTTAAGCTGAACTTTAGCAAACTACAAATGAGCAGCATGTTCTTTTTTGAAAGCAGCAGCTTTTTCTTTGCAATCCTGCCATGCACACCATAGTTGTTCAGTATCCTCCTTTACCAATAGATTATTTGAGACAGGCCTTTAATCGAGTTTCCCTCGAGCTACTTTCCTATGCCTGACTTTTGGTATAATCTTTTCGTTACTTTAGGTCAAGCGCCAGTCATGAGTGCAATTTAAATCTAATAGAGAGAGACAAGATGACGGGGAGGCCGATTCATTAATAGCGCCAGGTAGCAACAGATGAGCGACTGTAGCGTGATTTTTACAGCGCCAGCCAGTATTCGCTGTGCTTGGCCGGCGTTTGCTTGATGACAGCGACTCAGTCGGTGTGCGGTAATGTTGAATACGGGCTTAAAGGTCGCTGTTTCACAGGTTCAGCGTTGTATGTGAGCGCCTGACAACGAATGGCCAGAGCGAACTGCTTGCTTCATATTCATTAAAAAATCACGCTCCGAATTTGCTGGCGCTGTCCATTCCTTGTTTAAACCCCAGTGCGCTGGCGGCGATGGGTGTTAACTAGTTTTTAACCCCTAAACAACCATATTTTTTGATTGTAACATTATACATGTTTTTTGAATCATTTTGTAATATGAATACATTAATATCAGACCTGTAAGATCAATTCTGCACAATTTTTTTTTTTTCATTTTTTTTACTTTAAAAAAAAAAAACGAACATTGCAGACGTGGTCTCAGAATTTTTGACATTAAAAAAAAAAAATAAAAAAAAATAATACCAATTAATTATGATTAATTAAACATTGCTCCATTGAAATGCATTGGACAATGCCAGGGAGCGACAGGTCATACCTGGCGCTGTGAAGGAATTTGCAGCGGCGCTGTTCGTTCCAGGCGGCTTCATGATGAATTCCGCGCTAGCCGCCGCTCTCGCCGGCGCTAGCCTCATTTAGCTTGATAAATGCGTCATTGTGACCGCCGCCGGGCGTACTTGAGTCGGTAGCCGCCGATAGCTGGCGGTACCTGGCGCTCGTCAGACACTACCTGGCGCTAGCCCGTGATAAATAAGGCCCAAAGACTTTTTTTCATCAAGTAACACTTTTCATTTTCCAATGATAGCAAGTACCATCAGTGTGGTGCATATAGGTTGTCACTTAAAACTGTTGGGGTACAGGACATATCCCAGCTTTGCAAAGTGCCACCTCACAGGATCTTGATTACCACCAGTGGTACTAGTACCCCTGCTCCCAGCCAGTGATACTTGGGCCCTTATTTATGAAGGAATAGCGGCAGGTAGCGGCCGGTAATGACGGGCCCCGCTACAAGAACGCCGGCTCCCCACCACAATCACACATTTATCAAGCCAATCCTGCTTAGCGACTGAGATAGCGCCATATAGCGACTCATTCATCATTATTCCAGCTTCAGCCCACAGCGCCAGCGTCCGACCTTGAACAGCGACAGGTATGACCTCTCGCTACCTGGCGCTCTCCAATGCATTTCAATGGAACAATCTTAAAATATTAATAATTAATTGTTATTAAAGTTTTTTTTTTTGTTTTTTTTTTTTTTTAAATGTGAAAAATTCTGTGACCACTTCTGCCATTTTAGATAATTTTTTTAAGGGAAAAAAATTTTAAAAAAATTGTACAGAATTGCATTACATTATTACAGGTCTGATATTAATGTATTCATATTACTAAATTATTTAAAATACTTTTTTTTTTTTGGTTTCCAAAAATATGGTGGTTTGGGGGTTAAAAAACTACTTTTAACACATCGCCTCCAGCGCTCTGGGGTTTAAACATGCATTTCACAGCGCTTGCATTTTTTGAGCGTGATTTTTTTATGAATATGGTGGAAGCCGGTCGCTCTGACCAGTCGCTATCATGCGCACCCATACATCGCGGAACCTGTCAAATAGCGACTCGTAACCTTGTATTCAATATTACGCCACACCGACTGAGTCGCTGTCAACAACTGAACAACGGCCAACCACAGCGACTACTAGTGGGCGCTGTGAAAATACCGCTACAGTCGCTCAACTGTCGCTACATGTCACTATTAATAAATCAGCCTCTTAGAGAGAACAGTCACCTACCTACAAAAGGATATTTGAGGCTGCATTATTTAGAAAACTATCCAAAAATGAAGGTCTAGCCCAGCCTGTAGGTGGGCATGTGTGTTGTGCAAAGCCAGAATGAGATGCCCATTATTAAGAGAGACACACAGCTTCAGATATTGAGGCTGCCGGAGAGTGATTGCGGCCATGGGACCAGGTGAAGGTAGTCAAGGGCTGGCAGCCCAAAACTTTCATGGATTTATCCTTGATTAAGAGAAAAAACTACCCTGATTGTTCTAGAAATGTATATTATGAAACGTTATTTCTTCTTGTGTGTCCTAGGAATCTGCCAGTGGTATAGAAAGTGCTATATTATATACAAAATTGCCTCTCTATATAGAAAGCTACAGAACTCCTTGATGGCTTTGGCACAGCGCATTTACATTTACTAGCAAAAAAAAAAAAATAGACTCAGACTAAGTACTTTTGTTCTGTGGTTCCATCGGCATTAAACCAATTAAGCATAACATTAGATTAGCGCAGACTTCAAGCACTAATCTGCTAACTGCATTATATGCATTGGCGGATAAATAAACCAAACGAGGATTAAGCAGTGAGCCGTGCCGCTCGTGTAACAGGCATGTCTTTGGCCCAGTGACTCAGTTCCGCCTCTACATTACAGGTAATTGTCCAGGTGTTCCCTGGCAGGTGAGTAAGCAGCATGAATGATAGCATGGAGTTGCTACATATGAGACACAGTGTCTCTTCAAGACTGCAAGGAATGTAGCAAACAAAAGAAATATGGCTAACCGTGTCAAGAACAGCAGAATGCCTATTATATTACCTTCTGTGTTGCCCCTTACAAAAATACACAAGAAACTTCCAACTGACACATTAGTCTTATATATTAGTATTGTCGGGAGACATTTCACAGGTGGAGGGCAAGGCAGAGCCTAGAAATCTGAAACCTGCAATGGAGACAGATATTATAGATACAGGTGGTAAGGCAGAGACATCTTGAAAAGTGTCTGGTTACTTAACTGGTGACATATAAGTCCTCAAACCAGGTTCTTCAGTGCAGTGATAGTAGGATCAAAATACTTTTGAATTGGGGTTGAATCAGTGGTTTGCGCTCTTCAGTAGCCTAAAATGAAAGCCCAATGACCCTCACAATTCAACCTATCGCAGGTGACTTTTGCGAGCTGTTATATTTCCCATTGCTAGAATTAAGTAGACAAACCAAGCTATAAAACCTTAGACCACTAATAATCAACCCCCCAAAACTTTACAGCTTGCAATATACATGGTGGCACTTTCCTGTCATCAGCTAAACATGCGGCTCAGGGAAATATTTTCCACGTATAATGATGGTGAGCATGAGAACACATTAACATTGCTTGGCATGGGATATTATAATCTTAAATTTGTATTCAGATGCTTGTGGTGAAATGTTGGTCAAATGTGGCTTCTAAATGCAATTTTGATTGGGTGCTGTAAACCACATCATACAGTTTTTATGTTTAACATATCAGCGGTTTGCTTCTATAAGGTTGTGTAGTTAAGTGTTTTCAAACTAGTGCCCCTGGTGACATTTGAAGCCATCACGGAGGACAGGAAGTGCTGAAGACAAGCTGCTGCACTGGGTTGAGTGGTGACAAAAGGGGTTTCTTTGTCCTGTGGCACAGACTTCCACTGCTGCTTATTAAAAATCCCCCTTCTGCGTGCTCATTAGTGCATCTGTCTTTAAAATGGATATTCTGTAACTCTACCTGGCCCAGTGGGGCAGCCTCTCCTGCCAGCAATGCCAACATCCCAAGATGCTGCATGACCCTCAAGATGCTCCTTCAGAAGGTGTGCAGCATTCTGAAATGGCAGCATTTCTGGCAAAAGAGCTTGCAAAATTTAACCAGCTGGAGCACCTACAGTGGATATTGCCAAAAATGTGGGCCTACACCCACTTGCGGAAATCTTTTGCAAGCAATAACTGGAAAATTGAAAGTGGTACACCAGGACTACCAAGGGAAAGCAAGCCTGGTGTAGCTTATCATGTCGTGGGTTCATGGCAAGTATAGCAGAGCAAAAAGTTGAGGGTCTGGTTTGTTGCAAAGTGCTAGGCCACAATGAAAGTCAATGAGCTCCTCTCGAAGAGCCAATGCAAATGGGTTTTCTACATTTTATGATCCTGTTAGTAATTTATAGCCACAAAAAGCGAAACCTCTCCATTACAAAGCAGCGTGACATCTGTCTGGCATGTAGAATATCCAAAAATGATTAAGTATCCCCTCGCCTCTGTTGACCACGCTTAGGCACGATGTTCAGGTGCAGTATTTAACATAGTTAGAACACTGAGAAAAATATGAATATCAAATAAGTTGAATTCATTGTTAGTTTAAATTCTGTCTTGGAGCAAAGAAAAGACCAAATTTGTTATGGAGGATTAGGTGAAATGTCCTAGAGCTGCAATTAATCTACAGCTGCGCATATTTGAAGGAAAAGCAATGCACTTTGCTTTTTTCCTGTCACAGGAGTTTAAAAGTGGAATTTTTTAGATAGTGCACCTTTAGACCTCTCCAACTCTTTAAAGACTTGATCTGTTGATGGATTCCATGATGGCTTAGGACCAGCTAAGTCAAAAATGTGGAGACCCAGCTTTATATTTCATGCAAGAAGGCCAGGGGGCAGTTTCATGGCTTTCCAATCTGATAATTTGCTTGCTGAGTGGAGTAATCCTTGATGTAGCAAGTCAAAATTGCAAGGTTAGCCCTAGGCTTAATTGTTTTGCTGAATTATTGAGTTTTTCAAGTCTTACCTAACTGCTGTGTTGTTTAGGAGTGGGTTGCTTTGTTGTCTTTAAGCCAAAGTTATTTTTCCCCTTTTTTCAGTTCGGGGTGAGAAGGACAGGCTATATTGAAAATATATTCAATTTTAAAATTTATATTACACTTGGAAGGAAAAAGAAAAATGGCAATTTTCCAAACAGGTCTTGTTGGCCAACTTGTATTTAAGAAAGTTGTTTTATACAAAGTAATCTTATTTTTGGAACATTATTCCTAAAGTGATACAGCCCTATACCAGACAAAACTTTTAGTTTAGTTTTAGGACTTAAAGGGCACCTATACTCAGAAAGGAAGTTTATGTGGTCGCCTTCCATCCCCAGCCCTGTGCCCCAAAACAGCCTGTGTTTCTTTTACCTCAGCCTTTGCTCAATATCCATAAACACAACAGGAAGTAGTATTACGAGTGACCTGGCATATGCTAATTTATTTAGTTACAACCAAACTGTCACATAACGGCAGTTAGGTTGAAGTGCTCCCCATTGCTGAGCTGTGTGTAGTCTAATTGACTGCATCATCACTGGGGGTGGGGCTGCTTAGCCAGGGAGCAATATGGCTGGCTGCACCCAGCTTGTGGTGTTAGGAATATTAGGCAAAGGCTGAGGGTAGAAGGTGACTGCCTCTTCTTTAAAGGTGCACTTTAAAGAAGAGGTACAACACTGTTAGTTTCATTTTTCTGTCTGTGATCCTGTGTTGGAGATCTAGCTTCACTTGCTCTTTGGCCATAGGAGACAGGTACATTTAACTAAAAATGAAGCAATGAAACACAAATAGTTTCCTTTTTGCTGTCTGTAATATAATGCTGTAATATCATGCTGGAGATATAAGGGGCATGCTAAATATCTGGTGAGGCCAGTGACTTGCAGTGTGCATTGCGGTGCGGACTGTAACCTGCATCCCGGTGAGCTTTTTAACTATAACACACAAAAAGTGTTTAATATATTTCCCAAAAAAATCACATGTACATGTGACATTTTTACAATTTTGGTCCATTATTTTTCCAGTGATGTAAGGATATATTTATAAAGTTTGGAAATAACAGCATGGGCTATGCTAACAATTTCACCATTTTCTTCTGCATAGCCCACAGGGATCTGTTGTTTCCAAACTTAAAGTGGACCAATCACTCCTGCGGCCTGTCTGGAATCTAAGCCTGTGGCTGGGGCATCCTGTATCAGATGGATCCATCCTAGGGCTCCTACGTTTTCAATCTACCTTTATGGCTAAAACATAAAAACATGCTGTTTTTATTTATCTGAACCAAATGGCATAGGCAGTGGCAGCACAATCCAGGTAACAATGGGGGGGGGGGGGAACTGGCAGTGTGTAATGGCCGTGGCTCACGGTTGATCGATGACCGCTGGGAATGAGCAAACGTACTTAGAAACATAGAAACATAGAAACATAGAAGGTTGACGGCAGAAGGAGACCATACGGTCCATCTAGTCTGCCCTTATGTGTATACTGTATGTACTCTTTATCTTAGGATAGATGAGTGCTTATCCCAGGCATGTTTAAATTCAGTGACTGTTGATTTTTCAACTACCTCTGCTGGAAGTTTGTTCCAAGCATCTACTACTCTTTCTGTAAAATAATATTTTCTAACATTGCTCCTGATCTTCCCCCCGACTAGCTTCAGGTTGTGTCCCCTTGTTCTATCATTAAGTTTCTTCTTAAAAACACTTCCCTCCTGAACCTTATTCAATCCTTTCACATATTTAAAGGTCTCAATCATGTCCCCCCTCTCCCTTCTTTCCTCCAGACTGTACAAATTAAGTTCTTTAAGTCTCTCCTGATAAGTTTTACGTTTAAGTCCTTCCACCATTTTCGTTGCCCGCCTTTGGACACGTTCTATTTGAATACTACTTTATTTGCTGCCATTCCCGTGGCACCGCCATTTACAGCTCTGGGCTCTATGCATGATGAGCTGTAAATGGCTGCGCTAGCAGCATGGTGGCAGGTAAGTTAAGAACCGCCTGTGTTCTCTACTCTAGTCAAATGCGTCCTGCTGCTAAAACATAAATCAAGGCAGAGATGGGGGTGCAGCAAAGAGCAGGGTAGAGATGTGGGGTGCAGCAAACAGCAGGGTAGAGGTGTGGGGTACAGCAAAGAGCAGGGTAGAGATGTGGGGTGCAGCAAAGAGCAGGGTAGAGATGTGGGGTTCATCAATGAGCAGGGTAGAGATGTGGGGTGCAGCAATGAGCAGGGTAGAGCTGTGGGGGGCAGCAATGAGCAGGGTAGAGATGTGGGGTTCATCAATGAGCAGGGTAGAGGTGTGGGGTACAGCAAAGAGCAGGGTAGAGATGTGGGGTGCAGCAAAGTGCATGGTAGAGATGTGGGGTTCATCAATGAGCAGGGTAGAGATGTGGGGTGCAGCAATGAGCAGGGTAGAGATGTGGGGTGCAGCAATGAGCAGGGTAGAGATGTGGGGTTCATCAATGAGCAGGGTAGAGATGTGGGGTGCAGCAATGAGCAGGGTAGAGCTGTGGGGGGCAGCAAAGAGCAGGGTAGAGCTGTGGGGGGCAGCAAAGAGCAAGGTAGAGATGTGGGGTGCAGCAATGAGCAGGGTAGAGGTGTGGGGTGCAGCAAAGAGCAGGGTAGAGATGTGGGGTGCAGCAATGAGCAGGGTAGATTTGAGGGCTGCAGCAAAGAGCAGGGTAGAGATGTGGGGTGCAGCAAAGAGCAGGGTAGAGATGTGGGGTGCAGCAAAGAGCAGGGTAGATATGAGGGCTGCAGCAAAGAGCATGGTGGAGATGTGGGGTGCAGCAAAGAGCGGGGTAGAGCTGTGGGGTTCAGCAATGAGCAGGGTAGATATGAGGGCTGCAGCAAAGAGCAGGGTAGAGATGTGGGGTGCAGCAAAGAGCATGGTAGAGATGTGGGTGCAGCAAAGAGCATGGTAGAGATGTGGGGTGCAGCAAAGAGCAGGGTAGAGATGTGGGGTGCAGCAAAGAGCAGGGTAGAGATGTGGGGTGCAGCAAAGAGCAGGATAGAGATGTGGGGTGCAGCAATAAGCAGGGTAGAGATGTGGGGTGCAGCAATGAGCAGGGTAGAGATGTGGGGTGCAGCAATGAGCAGGGTAGAGATGTGGGGTGCAGCAATGAGCAGGGTAGAGATGTGGGGTGCAGCAATGAGCAGGGTAGAGATGTGGGGTGCAGCAATGAGCAGGGTAGAGATGTGGGGTGCAGCAATGAGCAGGGTAGAGATGTGGGGTGCAGCAATGAGCAGGGTACAGATGAGGGCTGCAGCAAAGAGCAGGGTAGAGATGTGGGGTGCAGCAATGAGCAGGGTAGAGATGTGGGTGCAGCAAAGAGCAGGGTAGAGATGTGGGGTGCAGCAAAGAGCAGGGTAGAGATGTGGGGTGCAGCAAAGAGCATGGTAGAGATGTGGGGTGCAGCAATGAGCAGGGTAGAGATGTGGGTGCAGCAAAGAGCAGGGTAGAGATGTGGGGTGCAGCAATGAGCAGGGTACAGATGAGGGCTGCAGCAAAGAGCAGGGTAGAGATGTGGGGTGCAGCAAAGAGCAGGGTAGAGATGTGGGGTGCAGCAAAGAGCAAGGTAGAGATGAGGGGTGCAGCAAAGAGCAGGGTAGAGATGTGGGGTGCAGCAAAGAGCAGGGTAGAGATGTGGGTGCAGCAAAGAGCAGGGTAGAGATGTGGGGTGCAGCAAAGAGCAGAACAGATGTGGGTGGATCAGAGAGCCAAGTAGATATGGGGGTGCATCCGGAAACAGGACATAAATGGGGCAGCATTGTCATTTGGGGTGGACTCCAATAGAGACATATAAGTACATGGACCAAACCAAATTGAAAAAGGGTCATAAGAAAGGGGCACAACTCCACAAATACCATACAATAATAATATTTTATTAAATGCTACACTATAGCAAAAATAAAAACACATGCAACACAAAGACACTGTTAAAATCAATTAATCCACTATTCCTGTGATGCTAAAATACTTAGCAATCCATATTATAGAAGACCACAAGGTATCAAAAAGTACAAATAGAAGTCAGTATTAAATAGCTCCACAAATAGCCCAAAAAAAAATATATATATATATATTTCTAATTACTCAAGTGAGTGTTCAATTACTCCACTTAGTGCAAAAAATACAAGTATAAAAAGGTAATCACTACAAATAATTCATCAAGACCATAAACCTGTGCAATCAATCAAATCTAAAGTGCAAATGCTAGATAAGAAGGCTATATTCACCAAATAAAGCAGGGGATGAGACCCCCAATGTAAACCCAATACACAAAAGTGCTGTTAGTGCAGAGGGCTGTATACGGGAGCTGAGGTAGTAAGCAAGCACTGGAAAGACAAAGTAAAGATCATACTATCCTTGTGGTCAAACGTGACTAATCATCAGGCAGTGGATTGAAGGCAGGAGACCCCACGCGTTCCGCCGATCCGCTACGGCTTCTCCAGGGGTCAGAGACATATAAGTACTTAAAGTTGTCCTGGTCCACACATGTTAGACCTCAGCCACCTTTATAAGAATTCGCAGAGCTGTCCAAGGCTGGAAAGCAAACACTTCTCATTAGACACCCCCTGACTTCCGATTCTGTTATTGTAAGTCACAGGGCCCGAGCCTTGCACCAGTGTGACTCTGTTTTTAATTAGTTCTGATGATGGCACTGGGCTCCAAGCCAAGGGAGAAATTGAACTTCCCATGACAAAGTCTTGTCGCACAGTGTGACGCGTCTTCTCACAGAGTTTCGAGCTTCAGACAAACAAAAGATCTCTTTGAATTTCTCTTTAAACCTCACAAGACACAATTCTGCTAAAAAAATAAATAAATAGATACTGTATACTATACAAGTAGAAGAGATGCATTGCATAGGACTCATTGTTTTTCATATATATATACCTTTAAAACAAAAAAAGGTACCTATTTCCCCTCACAGCTAATGGGTCCTACTCATGGCATTGTAATGCTCTCTGGATCGAGTCCCATGCTGTGCAGCTCTAATTACTGGCGGCTTCTGTGACTGCCCCCTGGCACCCACCAATCAGTCATTGCAACACCCCCACCGCCACCAAGTCATTGCAACACCCCCACCGCATTTATAGCAAAGGGGGGATGTCAGGCCTTTGCATGCCCCCTCTATTGCAGTTAAAATGGACCAAAACCCAGGATTTTCCCTATCCTGGGTTTTGGTCCACCCTACTGGGGCACCCTGCCATTGGCCAACTATATTTACCTCTTCTCAGTCCAATAGTGCATGCGTGGCCACTTGTCCAATCATCTTTGCCTGCAGCACATATACCTGAGTTCGAGAGAGAGGTAAGATTTCCAGGCGAACTGTGGGGCAGTGCTGTAATCACTGTAATTGATGTAATTGATGGGGCGGCGCTGTTCATCACAAAAGTTGTCTGTGTTACATTGGCAAATTAGGACCGATCAGCTGTGGGGGAGAAAAGGTGAGTGAGCTTTAGTTTTTTTTAAGAGAAGCAACCACCATATCAAGTACTCCTAGGAGAAAGCCATTTAGCAAAGTACACACCTGTAAAACTAAGAGGCCGATTCATTAATAGCGGCAGGTAGCGACAGTTGAGCGACTGTAGCGGCATTTTCAGAGCGCCCGCTAGTAGTCGCTGTGCTTGGCCGTTGTTCGGTAGTTGATAGCGACTCAGTCAGTTTGCCGTAATGTTGAATATTGGGTGAGGAGTCGCTATTTGACAGGTTCCGCGCTGTATGGGTGCGCATGATAGCGACTGGTCAGAGCGACCGGCTTCCACCATATTCATTAACAAATCACGCTCAAAAAATTCTCGCTCTGTAAAATGCATGTTTAAACCCCAGAGCGCTGGAGGCGATGGGTTAAAAGTAGTTTTTTAACCCCCAAACAACCATATTTTTGGAAACCAAAAAAAACTAGTTTTTTAAATAAATTTGCTATATGAATACATTAATATCAGACCTGTAATATCAATTCTGTACTTTTTTTTTTTTTTTTTTTTTGACTTTAAAAAAATTATTAAAAATGGCAGAAGTGGTCACAGAATTTTTCACATTTAAAAAAAAAAAATTAATAACAATTAATTATGAATATATAAAGATTGTTCCATTGAAATGCATTGTAGCGCGCCAGGTAGCGAGAGGTCATACCTGTCGCTGTTCAAGGTCGGACGCTGGCGCTGTGGGCTGAGGCTGGAATAATGATGAATGAGTGGCTATATGGCGCTATCTCAGTCGCTAAGCAGGATCGGCTTGATAAATGTGTGATTGTGGTGGGGAGCCGGCGTTCTCATGGCGGGGCCCGTCATTACCGGCCGCTCACCAGTCGCTACCTGTCGCTATCCCTTGTTAAATAAGGGCCTAAGTTAACAATACAAGTCCCACAGTAGTAACAGAATGCAATGTTATACACAATATAACAGCTTCAATAAAAATCAGGAAATCATTGTGAAGGAAGCTATCTCAGAGCACCCAGTTGGCTTTTTCCTTTCCCAACATCCCAGCCGTGCTGCTGCCTGGACTTAACTGACCCACAATGCAAAGCAGCAGGAAACCCAGCAGCACTTCTTTTTTGCAGGCAAATGGAAGATCCATAGGAAACCATTGTCACGGGGAAAACCCACCACAGCAGGAGTTACCAAAAGGTAAATGAAACTGTATATGCAGCAATCTGAATTGCCCTGGGAAGGGATGCATATGAGCACTGTTTCTTATAAGGGTGTTGGTCCGGTGTAACACACAAGTTGAAAATGAATTATCTTTTTTTTAGTGCCAGTGATGGGGGAGTTATACAGGTAAGGGTCAGACTTTGTCCAATGAGAAACATTTTTTTCACAAATCTGTACTGCAGCCTACACAGTTGAAGCTGTTCTGAAACCAGGGCCCTTATTTCCAAATGTGTAACATAAACAGGGCTAGTCGTATGATTTTGTAAGGCTCAGGACAAGATAGCGTGGGAAAAAAATAGTTTTTCACTATTAAAAAAAAATCCATTGAACCTGCGGTGGGACAGGTACAAAATACTTCTAATGAATATTTTAGTTTAGATGTTTGGAAAGAGTAGTAGTCTATGGGCCGTCCAGAGAGGTGAACCAGCAACAAAGGAACATGGAGGTATATAAATTGCTCAGACCATTCTGTGGCTTTCTGCTAGGTTATGTGGGAAGCCCCAAGTTGGGGTGCATACTCCGCCCCTCCACACGGTGCATAGTGAACCCACGGCCAAAAAAATGATTGCTTAAGGTGTTGTTGGGGAAGGGGTTACTTTATTCAGTAACCTTGATTTTACTTTCACTTCTATAATAGTGGTGTGGAATTTGTGGACTATTTTGTATTGCAATGTGACTTCACAGATCATTTCAGACCACTGTTGGTGGTCTAGAATAGTTGTTGGGATAAATCCAACGCAACTGGTCTTGCTGTTTTTCTGAAAACATTTCAGAAATGTTTTTTCTGTTTCACTCACCTTAAGGAGACACAGAATTCCTGGTGGACTGCACTGCTTTTGGGCTGGCTGAGCTGCTGCTTCTAACACCCCATTCCTTATCTGCCCCCCAGGCTCCTACAATACATAAGCCTTGATTTCAGAATGGCAATAGCCACCCCTGCCCGTTGATCTATCCCTGCAATGCTAATGGCTTAGCCATGGAGCATAGTCATTGATTTCTCATGGAGCACATTGGAAGTGCTGTATAGATAGGTTTCTGGCTGGCTAGGAGCCTGTCTGATTTTTGTCCCCAGTCCATGACTGTTTGCTTGTATCTGATAGCAATAGATGTGAAGCGATGTATGTAGTCTATCCCATTCATTTTATCTATTATTGTTACTAGACACCATAAGCTTGGGTTATAGCCTCTCCCGAAAGCATTCTCGCATGCAGGAATGCTTAAAAATCAAATTTTTAGCCGTTTTCCAGATCATGCTATTTACTGTATTCCTTTTTGGTCCAAGTTTGCTGTTTTCTGGGACTTTTCAGTTTGCGGACGTGAAAATGACCGAATTTATGTGTTCTCGCTTTCATAACTTTACAGATTTAGCCTGTGCTTGTCCATTAATCTGAGCCCTGATTTGCCCTCTTTTTGCTTGCGGGATTGCTGTCAGACGGGTGTGATGGTGCCCCTTCAAGAGTTCCTGAAAGAGTACAAACATCTGCAATGTCGTGGGCTGCTCACCTTAGGCATACCTGCCATCGTCTGGACGTTGATCGGATGTCCGATCAGCAGGTGCTCCAATTGACCTGACTGGGTCTCCCTGGTCAAGTAGGTGCAATAATGAGTAGCCACAGCAAAAAGGAGAGCCTATGCACATGCTGTTTTGGCGTAGCGTCATGTGCCTACTGAGTGGGGCATATGTACATACTGGCGAGGTAACTTGCCAGCTAAAACGTGTAGGCCAATACATGCATTGGCCTGCTGCACATGGGGGAGAAGTGAGACACAGTTATTTAAAGAGGAAACATTGCTGGGAGAAGGGTCAAGGTTAGTGTGCATGTGCCCATACATGGTAAAGGTGGAGTGGTGCAGTGTTCCACTGCAGGAATTCAAACTACAAGAAATGCCCTAAATAAGTCACACTGCAGGGAGGCACACAACATGGGATGCCCAAAAAGTGGGGTTCAAGACAACCAACCAATATGTGTCTGCATGCCAGCGAGATGGCCACAGAGCACCGAGAACCAAAGACTGTGGCAACATACAGCTGGAAACAGGCTTACAAGGCTAGAAATAAAAGCTTATAGGAAACACAATCACGTATGCCTGGTTGAGAAAATCTCGGGGCGTGGCTGAGAATTATACAAGCATTTGCAACTTCACTGTTTCCAAATTTGCTTTTGTAAAAAAACAAGCAATCACGGAGAGCCTTAGAATCAGGCTTAATAATTGGAAAGGTGACCATAAGATCTTACAGTGGAAGAGTCTAAAACTGCCATAGACTGGAGGAACCGGTTCCGGCACATTAGGGTGTACATGAAAGCTACACAATATCAGATGCCAATTTTTTTCTGTGACAAAAGTCTCTGCCAAACTGTAGGAAATTCCCAAAGCTTGAAATGAATGGTGATAACTATGAACAGTGAAAACGAATCTGATACACAATTAGAATTATATTTTATTTCTTTTCAAAGATTAATTCTTAAAACTATTTAGCTATAAATGTGTCTTAAACTGTACAGGAGAAAACACATGTTCCGATGTGCACCCATCTTTTCATGTTTGCATTTCCATTGGCTTAAAGTTATTAAGTTGTAAGTCTTAAAAGGCATCTGTTAGCTTCTAAACAAAACAAATATGTACGACCTTGCACCTGATTGGTCCAGACCTACTGCTTAAAGACATATCTATTCTGCATATCCAACCCTGGTCTTTAGGCGCACATCACCTTGATTTCTGTTTCAAGTGGGAGTCTGCAGCTCAAATAAAGGAACTGTCTAGGCTAAACATAACAAAGCCTATACTAACCCTTTCTTCCCCACTGCAGCCCAATGCTGTAAAATGTACAGCTCTTGGAGGCCTAGCCCTGTGTTGTTCTTCTTCCCCCACTGACGTGCTGCTTTATTCACTGTGATAGCAAAAGGAGGGGGCAGGGAATGCCAGGCAGTCCCTCTTTAATAAACAGCATGGTTAAGAAGAACAAAAGTGGAGAACCTCTTATTGATAACACAGGAAGTTAGGTCCATGCAGTGGGGAAGACTGAAGGTGGGTAGATATGGCTGAATGAGGGGTCAGGGTGGCAGGGTCAGCGGGGTCCAGTGGTAGGTCCCGAGGACTGGTCGCCATCTTAGGTGGAGTAGTCCCCCTGCAGGAAAGAAGAGAGTGGTGGGAGTTAGACTAAAGGGAATTAGGATAGTGAGTGAGCAGTCTGGGGCAAAAAAATCATAATTCCAACCCACAGCATACCCACTAAGCCCCAGTGTGCTGTCTGGCCTGTGCATAAGTGCCCTTATTGGATCAGGCTATAGCATTGCAAATCAAGAACATTGCCACCCATAAATAAATGGTACTTCTTTAAAGCAGACCTCTAGTAAAAAATGCAAAGCTTAATAAATTGCTATGAAAATCATTGATTTTGAGATATGAGATATTTAAAAGGACTTAACCTCATGCAGATGTTGGGGAATAGCAGGCAGATGTTGCGATCCTGGAATGCATGGGAGCGGCCTTCATGATACACCTGACAACCCTGCTTCTGAAAAGCCCAGTCCAACAGTCCTTTGACTTGAGATTCGTTCTAGGCTTTAGTATTATCGGGCAGACAAGGACAGGGGTGGTTATGTTCCTCCAAAGCCATGATCCTTAGGCAACAGAACTGCAGGGGAAGAACACCTACAGAGGGTAGACAGGACCATCCTCACGAGCTGACTGTGGCAAAAAATCAGCACAGGATTTTACTGGCCTCAACCTGACCGTGGGGTCGAGTCCGAGCCAGATGAGAATTCTCACTCCTTTTTTTGGAGAGAAAATTGCCATTCACTTCCATAGTCTACCGGTTGTACATTTTCACCTGGCTCTGAATCAGCCCCAAGGTAGACTATCCCCTCGATTCAAAGAGCAAAAGTTAATTGATTTCGGATCGAGAATCGTAAGTTTGGGTGGGTGTTTGTCATTTTTTCCTGTTTTTTTGGCCATTTCCGACTCGCACGAGCCTACATACGAATGCGTATATGCTCTTACGATCATCGCAAGTTCGTTCCTAAATTTTAGGATCAAAACGTAAAACTTAGGATCAAATCCTAAAACTTAGGATCAAAACGTAAAACTTAGGATAATCGGATGTGTTTAGGTGTGATTCAGAGAACAGTTTTCCAACCTCTAAATACGTTTTAAAAGAAAGCCACTGCCGACACCTTTTAGCAGTCGGATTGCTGTTCTTGAACAGGTTTTTTGGCTATGTGGAGGAGTCTGCGCGTCTTGATCTCCAATGAACTGCATGTATCAGCATGGCCGAGGCCATAAATTGTATGGCAATGCATACCTGATTCATGTATGCCTTATAAAAGCATTTTAATGTGGACCTTAATTAGTCCTTTGCATGTAAACCTTTATTTTGCAATATATTTGCGTTAATTAAAGAAACTTTTTAAATTGATGTACTAGAATAATATTTTTAGATTGCATTTATTGGTGTAGTTGTTTACCTTTGCTTTGTTTAATTATTTAAGCACATCTTTGGTCAGATGCATCACACTTACTGAGGGGAGGAGAGCGGGATAAAGTGCAGGATGTGGGTTACTGCTGTATTTTGCACAGACACAGCAGAGCTGGGGGCACGGAAAGGTCAGAAATCAAAGAATGCAGAGCAACACAGTCAGAAGGCCCTTTCTGTTTGCAGGCTGCCCGATAATACCTGAGCCGCCATCTTGGCTGTTTCTAGACTCATAACATGCAGAAGTTGCTGGGTGTTTTTTTATATTTGAGAGCAATCTGTATGTAGAGGGTGTGGGTAACCACACACAAAATTTTAAGTTGTACCATTTGAAGCCAAAATATTAAAATTAAATCCACAAGTAAAAAATGCAAGTTAACTAAAAATTAAACAAAGTAAGATTTACTTATGGAAATGCATTAATTAATGGTTGGTTACTACAAAATGAATGAAATAAAGAAAAATAAGACCAAATATTTAGAATGCACTTTAATGAGGTAAGTTTGTAGTGCGCAGCCGCAAGATCAGAAGGATTTACGTCCAGACAAAAAAGGAAAAAGGGCAAAACCAATGTTGCAACCTGAGAAATGAAACGGAAAATTCAGGATGGAAACTGACATAGGTCTGATTCCCGAACTGCCATACGAACGGACGTCAATTTTAGGATAGAAACGTATTTGCTTATAGAATCACTCGCAAGTTCATACGAACGCACGAGCGGACGGGAAAAATAGGATGATCGGCACCAAAATCCAAGCTGTTACATGTTTCTTTGAATCGACCCTTATGAAAGTGAATGGTAATTTTCTCTACTAAAATAAGAGTGAGAAATCTCACCTGGCTCTGAATCAACCACCATAAGCTGCTGCTGCCTGACCAAATGTAAAAAGTACCTATGGGTATTGTTCTGTTTAGGGGACCTTGCACTTTTAGATTTAGCTTGTTTTTTCTTGTTTGCATATTGATACTTTAAAAAAATGTGTTTTATATTTAGCTTTTTAATACATTTTTAGACACAGGGGAAACCCCTGTGCAACCAGTGAATTCCTTGAAGGTTTGCATCTAGAAAACTGTGCCCATGACAAAAAGCCTGCCACACCTAGAAAGCTTGATGTATGTACTTTGAGAGAATATATAGTTTGTGGGAGTATTTGAAATGTAAGGTGTGCATAGTAGTTGTATTTTCTTTAAAAATTTCCTAAAGCACTGTTTCAGTTTGGGTTGTCACCTGGGTCGGAAAGCGAGTCTACCGATACATATGTGGTACCGTTGTAACTTGGAGGAATGGGGCTTTTACAAGCAATATGATTTACTTCAAAAAATTATATTCTTTATTTGAATAAAAGCTACACAATGTATAAAATAGCATGTTTCAAGAATATTGAAAAAGCACAGAAAAAATTACAAACAAGACATTCCATGTTAAAATCCAACCTCTGTGGGTAAAAAAAATATAATTTTCCTTGATTCTTTGACATTCCTTCAAAAATCACAGGTAAACATTAGGGATGAGCGAATCGATCCGGACGAACCCGGATTCGATCCGAATTTCAGGAAAAATTCGATTCGGATCGAATCCGAATTTCCCCGCGATTCGATCACTCGAAGTTTTCCTTTAACATCCATTCATTTACATTTACAGGCATTCTAAGATGGCGGACGGGACATGTCTGGACATGTATCCCGCGCCAGTGCAAGCTGGGGCAGTCACATGCAGCCTATCAGCAGCCAGCAAGCCCGGTGACGTCACACAGCGGTATTTAACGGCGGCCATCTTGCTTTTCCTCATTTCTCTATTGCATTCGTGACAGACAGAACGCTGTGTAGCTGAGGCAGTTAGACAGGCTGGAGACAGGGACAGACAGGGACAGGCTGGAGACAGGCAGGAGACAGGCAGGAGACAGACAGGAGACAGACAGGAGACAGACAGAAAGCCAGGGAAAGGTAGGAAAAACGGAGCTGGCTGACAGGGAGATTTTTTTTTTTTCATCCAGCCTATGTTAGCGTTTTCAGGCTGCTTATAGTAACTAACTGTGCATATATACTGAACTGATCTTAAGTCTGCTGTGAGGCATCCCATTCTGTGACTAAAGCAGCCTCTGTTTAAGACCATATAAGCATTTGCTCTTATCATATTTGAAATTAGGCCTGATAAAGACACTTTTGCTGGCCAAAGCACTACTGGACCCTGCCAGGTCCATTCCTGCCCAGGGCATCCCATTCTGTGACTACAGCAGCCTCTGTTTAAGACCATATAAGCATTTGCTCTTATCATATTTGAAATTAGCCTGATAAAGACACTTTTGCTGGCCAAAGCACTACTGGACCCTGCCAGGTCCATTCCTGCCCAGGGCATCCCATTCTGTGACTAAAGCAGCCTCTGTTTAAGACCATATAAGCATTTGCTCTTATCATATTTGAAATTAGGCCTGATAAAGACACTTTTGCTGGCCAAAGCACTACTGGACCCTGCCAGGTCCATTCCTGCCCAGGGCATCCCATTCTGTGACTACAGCAGCCTCTGTTTAAGACCATATAAGCATTTGCTCTTATCATATTTGAAATTAGGCCTGATAAAGACACTTTTGCTGGCCAAAGCACTACTGGACCCTGCCAGGTCCATTCCTGCCCAGGGCATCCCATTCTGTGACTAAAGCAGCCTCTGTTTAAGACCATATAAGCATTTGCTCTTATCATATTTGAAATTAGGCCTGATAAAGACACTTTTGCTGGCCAAAGCACTACTGGACCCTGCCAGGTCGATTCCTGTTGGGGCATCCCATTCTGTGACTACAGCAGCCTCTGTTTAAGACCATATAAGCATTTGCTCTTATCATATTTGAAATTAGCCTGATAAAGACACTTTTGCTGGCCAAAGCACTACTGGACCCTGCCAGGTCCATTCCTGCCCAGGGCATCCCATTCTGTGACTAAAGCAGCCTCTGTTTAAGACCATATAAGCATTTGCTCTTATCATATTTGAAATTAGGCCTGATAAAGACACTTTTGCTGGCCAAAGCACTACTGGACCCTGCCAGGTCCATTCCTGCCCAGGGCATCCCATTCTGTGACTAAAGCAGCCTCTGTTTAAGACCATATAAGCATTTGCTCTTATCATATTTGAAATTAGGCCTGATAAAGACACTTTTGCTGGCCAAAGCACTACTGGACCCTGCCAGGTCCATTCCTGCCCAGGGCATCCCATTCTGTGACTACAGCAGCCTCTGTTTAAGACCATATAAGCATTTGCTCTTATCATATTTGAAATTAGGCCTGATAAAGACACTTTTGCTGGCCAAAGCACTACTGGACCCTGCCAGGTCCATTCCTGCCCAGGGCATCCCATTCTGTGACTAAAGCAGCCTCTGTTTAAGACCATATAAGCATTTGCTCTTATCATATTTGAAATTAGGCCTGATAAAGACACTTTTGCTGGCCAAAGCACTACTGGACCCTGCCAGGTCGATTCCTGTTGGGGCATCCCATTCTGTGACTACAGCAGCCTCTGTTTAAGACCATATAAGCATTTGCTCTTATCATATTTGAAATTAGCCTGATAAAGACACTTTTGCTGGCCAAAGCACTACTGGACCCTGCCAGGTCCATTCCTGCCCAGGGCATCCCATTCTGTGACTAAAGCAGCCTCTGTTTAAGACCATATAAGCATTTGCTCTTATCATATTTGAAATTAGGCCTGATAAAGACACTTTTGCTGGCCAAAGCACTACTGGACCCTGCCAGGTCGATTCCTGTTGGGGCATCCCATTCTGTGACTACAGCAGCCTCTGTTTAAGACCATATAAGCATTTGCTCTTATCATATTTGAAATTAGCCTGATAAAGACACTTTTGCTGGCCAAAGCACTACTGGACCCTGCCAGGTCCATTCCTGCCCAGGGCATCCCATTCTGTGACTAAAGCAGCCTCTGTTTAAGACCATATAAGCATTTGCTCTTATCATATTTGAAATTAGGCCTGATAAAGACACTTTTGCTGGCCAAAGCACTACTGGACCCTGCCAGGTCCATTCCTGCCCAGGGCATCCCATTCTGTGACTAAAGCAGCCTCTGTTTAAGACCATATAAGCATTTGCTCTTATCATATTTGAAATTAGGCCTGATAAAGACACTTTTGCTGGCCAAAGCACTACTGGACCCTGCCAGGTCCATTCCTGCCCAGGGCATCCCATTCTGTGACTACAGCAGCCTCTGTTTAAGACCATATAAGCATTTGCTCTTATCATATTTGAAATTAGGCCTGATAAAGACACTTTTGCTGGCCAAAGCACTACTGGACCCTGCCAGGTCCATTCCTGCCCAGGGCATCCCATTCTGTGACTAAAGCAGCCTCTGTTTAAGACCATATAAGCATTTGCTCTTATCATATTTGAAATTAGGCCTGATAAAGACACTTTTGCTGGCCAAAGCACTACTGGACCCTGCCAGGTCCATTCCTGCCCAGGGCATCCCATTCTGTGACTACAGCAGCCTCTGTTTAAGACCATATAAGCATTTGCTCTTATCATATTTGAAATTAGCCTGATAAAGACACTTTTGCTGGCCAAAGCACTACTGGACCCTGCCAGGTCCATTCCTGCCCGGGGCATCCCATTCTGTGACTACAGCAGCCTCTGTTTAAGACCATATAAGCATTTGCTCTTATCATATTTGAAATTAGGCCTGATAAAGACACTTTTGCTGGCCAAAGCACTACTGGACCCTGCCAGGTCCATTCCTGCCCAGGGCATCCCATTCTGTGACTAAAGCAGCCTCTGTTTAAGACCATATAAGCATTTGCTCTTATCATATTTGAAATTAGGCCTGATAAAGACACTTTTGCTGGCCAAAGCACTACTGGACCCTGCCAGGTCCATTCCTGCCCAGGGCATCCCATTCTGTGACTAAAGCAGCCTCTGTTTAAGACCATATAAGCATTTGCTCTTATCATATTTGAAATTAGGCCTGATAAAGACACTTTTGCTGGCCAAAGCACTACTGGACCCTGCCAGGTCCATTCCTGCCCAGGGCATCCCATTCTGTGACTAAAGCAGCCTCTGTTTAAGACCATATAAGCATTTGCTCTTATCATATTTGAAATTAGGCCTGATAAAGACACTTTTGCTGGCCAAAGCACTACTGGACCCTGCCAGGTCGATTCCTGTTGGGGCATCCCATTCTGTGACTACAGCAGCCTCTGTTTAAGACCATATAAGCATTTGCTCTTATCATATTTGAAATTAGCCTGATAAAGACACTTTTGCTGGCCAAAGCACTACTGGACCCTGCCAGGTCCATTCCTGCCCAGGGCATCCCATTCTGTGACTAAAGCAGCCTCTGTTTAAGACCATATAAGCATTTGCTCTTATCATATTTGAAATTAGGCCTGATAAAGACACTTTTACTGGCCAAAGCACTACTGGACCCTGCCAGGTCGATTCCTGTTGGGGCATCCCATTCTGTGACTACAGCAGCCTCTGTTTAAGACCATATAAGCATTTGCTCTTATCATATTTGAAATTAGCCTGATAAAGACACTTTTGCTGGCCAAAGCACTACTGGACCCTGCCAGGTCCATTCCTGCCCAGGGCATCCCATTCTGTGACTACAGCAGCCTCTGTTTAAGACCATATAAGCATTTGCTCTTATCATATTTGAAATTAGGCCTGATAAAGACACTTTTGCTGGCCAAAGCACTACTGGACCCTGCCAGGTCGATTCCTGTTGGGGCATCCCATTCTGTGACTACAGCAGCCTCTGTTTAAGACCATATAAGCATTTGCTCTTATCATATTTGAAATTAGGCCTGATAAAGACACTTTTGCTGGCCAAAGCACTACTGGACCCTGCCAGGTCCATTCCTGCCCAGGGCATCCCATTCTGTGACTAAAGCAGCCTCTGTTTAAGACCATATAAGCATTTGCTCTTATCATATTTGAAATTAGGCCTGATAAAGACACTTTTGCTGGCCAAAGCACTACTGGACCCTGCCAGGTCCATTCCTGCCCAGGGCATCCCATTCTGTGACTAAAGCAGCCTCTGTTTAAGACCATATAAGCATTTGCTCTTATCATATTTGAAATTAGGCCTGATAAAGACACTTTTGCTGGCCAAAGCACTACTGGACCCTGCCAGGTCGATTCCTGTTGGGGCATCCCATTCTGTGACTACAGCAGCCTCTGTTTAAGACCATATAAGCATTTGCTCTTATCATATTTGAAATTAGGCCTGATAAAGACACTTTTGCTGGCCAAAGCACTACTGGACCCTGCCAGGTCCATTCCTGCCCAGGGCATCCCATTCTGTGACTAAAGCAGCCTCTGTTTAAGACCATATAAGCATTTGCTCTTATCATATTTGAAATTAGGCCTGATAAAGACACTTTTGCTGGCCAAAGCACTACTGGACCCTGCCAGGTCCATTCCTGCCCAGGGCATCCCATTCTGTGACTAAAGCAGCCTCTGTTTAAGACCATATAAGCATTTGCTCTTATCATATTTGAAATTAGGCCTGATAAAGACACTTTTGCTGGCCAAAGCACTACTGGACCCTGCCAGGTCGATTCCTGTTGGGGCATCCCATTCTGTGACTACAGCAGCCTCTGTTTAAGACCATATAAGCATTTGCTCTTATCATATTTGAAATTAGCCTGATAAAGACACTTTTGCTGGCCAAAGCACTACTGGACCCTGCCAGGTCCATTCCTGCCCAGGGCATCCCATTCTGTGACTAAACCAGCCTCTGTTTAAGACCATATAAGCATTTGCTCTTATCATATTTGAAATTAGGCCTGATAAAGACACTTTTGCTGGCCAAAGCACTACTGGACCCTGCCAGGTCCATTCCTGCCCAGGGCATCCCATTCTGTGACTACAGCAGCCTCTGTTTAAGACCATATAAGCATTTGCTCTTATCATATTTGAAATTAGCCTGATAAAGACACTTTTGCTGGCCAAAGCACTACTGGACCCTGCCAGGTCCATTCCTGCCCAGGGCATCCCATTCTGTGACTACAGCAGCCTCTGTTTAAGACCATATAAGCATTTGCTCTTATCATATTTGAAATTAGGCCTGATAAAGACACTTTTGCTGGCCAAAGCACTACTGGACCCTGCCAGGTCGATTCCTGTTGGGGCATCCCATTCTGTGACTACAGCAGCCTCTGTTTAAGACCATATAAGCATTTGCTCTTATCATATTTGAAATTAGGCCTGATAAAGACACTTTTGCTGGCCAAAGCACTACTGGACCCTGCCAGGTCCATTCCTGCCCAGGGCATCCCATTCTGTGACTAAAGCAGCCTCTGTTTAAGACCATATAAGCATTTGCTCTTATCATATTTGAAATTAGGCCTGATAAAGACACTTTTGCTGGCCAAAGCACTACTGGACCCTGCCAGGTCCATTCCTGCCCAGGGCATCCCATTCTGTGACTAAAGCAGCCTCTGTTTAAGACCATATAAGCATTTGCTCTTATCATATTTGAAATTAGGCCTGATAAAGACACTTTTGCTGGCCAAAGCACTACTGGACCCTGCCAGGTCGATTCCTGTTGGGGCATCCCATTCTGTGACTACAGCAGCCTCTGTTTAAGACCATATAAGCATTTGCTCTTATCATATTTGAAATTAGGCCTGATAAAGACACTTTTGCTGGCCAAAGCACTACTGGACCCTGCCAGGTCCATTCCTGCCCAGGGCATCCCATTCTGTGACTAAAGCAGCCTCTGTTTAAGACCATATAAGCATTTGCTCTTATCATATTTGAAATTAGGCCTGATAAAGACACTTTTGCTGGCCAAAGCACTACTGGACCCTGCCAGGTCCATTCCTGCCCAGGGCATCCCATTCTGTGACTAAAGCAGCCTCTGTTTAAGACCATATAAGCATTTGCTCTTATCATATTTGAAATTAGGCCTGATAAAGACACTTTTGCTGGCCAAAGCACTACTGGACCCTGCCAGGTCGATTCCTGTTGGGGCATCCCATTCTGTGACTACAGCAGCCTCTGTTTAAGACCATATAAGCATTTGCTCTTATCATATTTGAAATTAGCCTGATAAAGACACTTTTGCTGGCCAAAGCACTACTGGACCCTGCCAGGTCCATTCCTGCCCAGGGCATCCCATTCTGTGACTAAAGCAGCCTCTGTTTAAGACCATATAAGCATTTGCTCTTATCATATTTGAAATTAGGCCTGATAAAGACACTTTTGCTGGCCAAAGCACTACTGGACCCTGCCAGGTCCATTCCTGCCCAGGGCATCCCATTCTGTGACTACAGCAGCCTCTGTTTAAGACCATATAAGCATTTGCTCTTATCATATTTGAAATTAGCCTGATAAAGACACTTTTGCTGGCCAAAGCACTACTGGACCCTGCCAGGTCCATTCCTGCCCGGGGCATCCCATTCTGTGACTACAGCAGCCTCTGTTTAAGACCATATAAGCATTTGCTCTTATCATATTTGAAATTAGGCCTGATAAAGACACTTTTGCTGGCCAAAGCACTACTGGACCCTGCCAGGTCCATTCCTGCCCAGGGCATCCCATTCTGTGACTAAAGCAGCCTCTGTTTAAGACCATATAAGCATTTGCTCTTATCATATTTGAAATTAGGCCTGATAAAGACACTTTTGCTGGCCAAAGCACTACTGGACCCTGCCAGGTCGATTCCTGTTGGGGCATCCCATTCTGTGACTACAGCAGCCTCTGTTTAAGACCATATAAGCATTTGCTCTTATCATATTTGAAATTAGGCCTGATAAAGACACTTTTGCTGGGCATAGCACAACTTGTCCCTGCCAGGTGTACTTACTGCTGGTTTTTAGGGCATCCCATTCTGTGACTACACCAGCCTCTATTTAAGAACCTAACCATTTGCACCTATTCTAATTGAAATTAGGCATGATAAAGACACTTTTGCTGTGCATAGTCTTACTGCTGCCTGCCAGGTGCTCTCTGGTTTTTGGGACATCCCATTCTGTAACATACCATTAGCCTCTGCATTTACTGTAAGCTGCACAGTTATTTAAAGAAATTTGGCCTGTATGAGCCTGCTAACACACTGCTGCTGTGTGCATATATACTGATCTCAAGTCAGCTTTGGGGCATCCCATTCTGTAACATACCATTAGCCTCTGCATTTACTGTAAGCTGCACAGTTATTTAAAGAAATTTGGCCTGTATGAGCCTGCTAACACACTGCTGCTGTGTGCATATATACTGATCTCAAGTCAGCTTTGGGGCATCCCATTCTGTAACATACCATTAGCCTCTGCATTTACTGTAAGCTGCACATTTATTTAAAGAAATTTGGCCTGTATGAGCCTGCTAACACACTGCTGCTGTGTGCATATATACTGATCTCAAGTCTGCTTGGGGCATCCCATTCTGTAACATAACATAACCTACCTACCATACTAAGCAGCTCTCTTATTTAAACTAAGCAGGCCTCTTGGAGGCTGAGTGTCCACTTTTGGGTGTGCATTTATATTCGGTTTCATATACAGTGGGGTATCCCAATTTGTAAGATAACCTACCCCAACCATGTAAACTAAATAGGCCTGTTGCAGCCTGAGTTTCTCTGCTTGCGTATGGCCTGCATTACAATCTGTCTCTTTCAATGACTGCTGCCTGGGGTATCCCAATTTGTAAGATAACCTACCCCAAGCATGTAAACTAAAGGTTACGTCCTTCCAGAAGGAAAACTTATCCTGAACACTATTTTTGTTAGGGGCATTGACCTTTGGATTGATCGGCATGAAATTAATTTTTTTTTTTCAAAGTATGGCGCTGTGAAGAAGGTCAAAATGATGTCTCATACTTGGATTATTGTTACTTTTTGTTCAGCTTGAAATATAACAGGCCACACGGGCATCCCAAGGCACATGCTATTTTAAACCTATCTGTTATACAACATAAGCGTTGATCAGGCTACTTCAGTTTGCACTTGTTTTTGACTGATTTTAATAAACCAGGCCGCAGGGCACCCCAAAGCTGCACCTTGCACCCTATCTGGTATACAACATAAGCGTTGATCAGCATCAGCTTCATTAAGCTACTTCAGTTTGCACTTCCTTTTTGACTGCTTTCATTTAACCAGGCCGCAGGGCACCCCAAAGCTGCACCTTGCACCCTACCTGTTTATACTAAATAAGCATCTACAGCCTCAGCTTTATTAAGTTATTGCATTTTGAATTTGTTTTGGTCTGCTTTAAATACACCAGGCCGCAGGGCATCCCAAACCTGCATGTTGCACCCCATCTGTTATACTAAATAAGCGTTGATCAGCATCAGCTTTATTAAGCTATTGCATTTTGCATTGGTTTTTGTACTGCTGCCAAAACACTAGCCCATATGGGCATCCCAAACCAGCACATGTCACCCTATCTGTTATACTAAATAAGCTTCTACAGGCCCTTTTTTTATTTATTTATTTTTATTTATATAGAGCTGCAATAGCTTATATTGTGAGGTTAATTTGCCATTTTGCAGCATAATATAGAGCAGCCCCTGTGTAAATCTGAGGGGCAATAGCTTATATAGTGAGGTAAATTTGCCATTTTGCTTCGTTATATAGAGCAGCCCAGTTGCCATCTAAATCAACTACTGTCCGGCCAGTACAGCTTTTCCAGGGCAAACTCTGCTAGTTGCGGGCACAAGTCAAGTTTGGCTTCCCAGCAAATCCAGTGGATCTTGAAGGTGTGTTGGCATGGTCATGTCAAGGTATGACATGACCTGCTGTTTGAGGTCCAGCTCCAGGTCTTCCTGCTGCTCATGAGTAGACTCACTATGCGGGTGTAGAAAGCTACTCACTAGCGACTGAAGACTGAGGCTGCTGCTGATGGAGCTGCTGCTGCTGCTCCTTCCACCCCCCCAGCAGCCATGGCAGTGGAAGGTGATCGCAGACTTCCCCCCGAGTCAGACCTGCGGGAGTATGGGCCATGGCGCAGATAGACATCGCCCAACTGACTACGTGGGATGTCTCTGTAGTAGGTCAGTTTGTCCTCCCTCTCAGTGGGCGTAAAAAATGCCCCCATTTTGTGCCGGAAGCGAGGGTCCAATAAGTTGGAGAGCCAGAAGTCTTCCCGCTGACAAATGGAGACAATTCTGCGCTCACTAGTACGCATGCATGTGAGCATGCATCGTGCCATTTGTGCAAGTGACTCGGAGGGACTACCTGTCTCCATCTCCACTGTAAACTGCCATGGTGTGTCTGGGTCCTCTGTCTCGCCTTACTCACAACCCTCTAGCTCCTGTGGCTGCTCCTGCTCCTCCTCTCCTGTCAGATGACTAGATAAAATGGTCATTTTGTGAAACCTAAACTGTGGTTTGCTGTGCCCCACCCCCTCCTCCTCCTCCACTTCAGCCCCCACAGGCTTCATGTGGCTGTGAAATGTATGTGCCATGTCTCCAGTGCCCTGACCAGCCATGCTTTCCAACATGTGTTGTAGTACATGAAGCAGTGGAATCTCATCGTTCATCTCATAGTCCTGGCAACTGACTAATAATGTAGCTTCCTCAAAGGGCCTGAGCAAACGGTCGGTGTCACGTATGAGCTGCCAATGGTTTACATTGAATTTACACAGGGGTGTCCCCCTATCCGTTTGGATCATCCAGAAATCCGTGATGGCTTTTCTCTGTTCCTATAGTGCAGTGGTCCTCAACCCTGTCCTCAAGGCCCACCAACATGTCATGTTTTTTGGATCTCCAAATAGCCAGCTCTATTGCTCTGCAGCTGCACTAATTACTCCACCTGAGCATCTTTGTGGAGATCTGCAAAGCCTGGCCTGTTGGTGGGCCTTGAGGACAGGGTTGGGGACCACTGCTATAGTGGATCCTGCATATGGAGGGTGGAATTCCAACGGGTGGAAACATCGCAAATCAGACTATGGTGGGGTACACCGTTGTGACGCTGAGGCTCAATAAGGTTGTGCTTGGTGGTGTAGGAGTGCCAGAAGTGCATGCTAACTTTCTTTCCTGTTGTTCGGATGTCTTTCAGATGGGGGCAAGACTTCAAAACTAGACTGAACACGTGTGCCATGTCAGGACGCATGACTCTGGCTTCCTTGTCGCAGCGCAAACAAGATGTTCTTCCAAGTGTCAGTCACCATGGGTCCAAATTTGCAGTTTTCGTGGATTAAGCAATGCTTTCATGGATTGAGTTCTCATTTTTAGTAGTTCCTCCCATGTGTGACTCTGATGGTCAAGGAAAACCATGTGAAGAACAGCGTGAAACCACAATCACCAAGGGGGCCTAAAAGGATATATATTGTCCACCATGAGTCTATAGTTACAGCTCCAGGCGTAGACAACACTGTGCACTTTGGTACACACTGACAGGCTAAAGGACTGGCCCACCTTCTGTTCAACAACCATGCCATGTGACTCTCCACCTCGGCTCGGCACAAGCCATCAGTTCTCTGAAAGGTCCACCACTGGGTAATGCAGCAGGCTGGACTTATGGTGACGCTGTCTGAGAGGAGAAATCCCTCAGACATCAAGATTAAAAATTCCAAGAATTTTTGAGGGCTAATTATTCAGAGGCAAATGATAGCTAGTTGTTTCTGATTTAATTGCAAGGTGGAAACACACCCTCAAACAAAACTTCACTTTCGCAATACTATTGCATTTGTCTATTCATAATTTTATGTATATACACTAACTAACCTACTTTTTCTCCACAGGATGCTGCATGGAACACTGCCACATCGCTGAGTAGCTGATTTTTCCTACCAACAGTCCGCAATAATTCGCTGCTGCTGCCGCCGCCACCGCCGCAGACTCCAGGGACCCTCTTCCACTACCTCGGCTTGCAACACCTCCTCCCACGACACTCTCCTCATCACTAATTGCCGGATAGTGGAAGAAGAGGCGAGTGTCTCCTCCACTTCTTGGCTGGGCAGTAGCTGCTGAATTTTATGATTATCAGATCTTGGATATCAGATCAATGGATAGTGGAGCTGAACCCAAAGCATAACAGACAGACAGTTGACTGGGGGTGTCAGATGCCACTTGTGATGCAGTGGACTGCTTTTGCAGCACTTCGAGACAAAGTTGCTTCATTGGCTGACACAATGACTGGTAAAGCTGTGGAACATATGGTTGAAAAGCAAGAATAACCATTTGTTTTTATATGAAAAAGACCCTGGTTTATACAGACTTTTTTTTTCCAGAGACTGCCCTGCGTGGAAATGAATGGCGCATGGATCAGCCAAGCTTTCCTCCCAACAATGCCTGATGTATTCCAGTAGATTGATGACGGGGCCAGACCAAGAAAGATGGATCGTGCAAAACAGATTTAAGGCGCTGCTCTCCAGTTACAGACATTCCTCCGCATCGGACCACAAGTAAGTATTGATAAAAAATCCTTTACGTTACTCTTACTTTTTATTAATATTCTTCGGATAAGACGGATCAGACATGATTCCAGATTAAAAATTCCAAGAATTTTTGAGGGCTAATTAGTCAGAGGCAATGATACCTTCTTGTTTCTGATTTAATTAAAAGGTGGAAACACACCCTCAAACAAAACTTCACTTTGGCAAACTTTTGCATTTGTTTATTCATAATTTTATGTAGATATTACTAACTAAGCTACTTTTTCTCCACATGACTCTCCACAGGGTGTGATTCATCCAATTTTTGGGCTCCTGAGGCCAACCCCAGGGTCTGTTTAAAGTAATGTTTGGGCTCCTGCTGCTGCTGCCAACTCCAGGGTGTGATTCATCCAATTTTTGGGCTCCTGAGGCCAACCCCAGGGTCTCTTTAAAGTAATGTTTGGGCTCCTGCTGCTGCTGCTGCCAACTCCAGGGTGTGATTCATCCAATTTTTGGGCTACTGAAACCAACTCCAGTGTCTCTTTAAAGTAATATTTGGGCTCCTGCTGCTGCTGCTGCCAACTCCAGGGTGTGATTCATCCAATTTTTGGGCTCCTGAGGCCAACCCCAGGGTCTGTTTAAAGTAATGTTTGGGCTCCTGCTGCTGCTGCCAACTCCAGGGTGTGATTCATCCAATTTTTGGGCTCCTGAAGCCAACCCCAGTGTCTCTTTAAAGTAATATTTGGGCTCCTGCTGCTGCTGCCAACTCCAGGGTGTGATTCATCCAATTTTTGGGCTACTGAAGCCAACTCCAGTGTCTCTTTAAAGTAATATTTGGGCTCCTGCTGCTGCTGCTGCCAACTCCAGGGTGTGATTCATCCAATTTTTGGGCTCCTGAAGCCAACCCCAGTGTCTCTTTAAAGTAATATTTGGGCTCCTGCTGCTGCTGCCAACTCCAGGGTGTGATTCATCCAATTTTTGGGCTACTGAAGCCAACTCCAGTGTCTCTTTAAAGTAATATTTGGGCTCCTGCTGCTGCTGCCAACTCCAGGGTGTGATTCATCCAATTTTTGGGCTCCTGAGGCCAACTCCAGTGTATATTTGGGCTCCTGCTGCTGCTGCTGCCAACTTCTGCCAACTCCAGGGTGTGATTCATCCAATTTTTGGGCTCCTGAAGCCAACTCCAGTGTATATTTGGGCTCCTGCTGCTGCTGCTGCCAACTCCAGGGTGTGATTCATCCAATTGTTGGGCTCCTGAAGCCAACCCCAGGGTCTCTTTAAAGTAATGTTTGGGCTCCTGCTGCTGCTGCTGCCAACTTCTGCCAACTCCAGGGTGTGATTCATCCAATTTTTGGGCTCCTGAAGCCAACCCCAGGGTCTCTTTGAAGTAATGTTTGGGCTCCTGCTGCTGCTACTGTCAACTCCTGCCAACTCCAGGGTGTGATTCATCCAATTTTTGGGCTCCTGAGGCCAACTCCAGTGTATATTTGGGCTCCTGCTGCTGCTACTGTCAACTCCTGCCAACTCCAGGGTGTGATTCATCCAATTTTTGGGCTCCTGAGGCCAACTCCAGTGTATATTTGGGCTCCTGCTGCTGCTGCTGCCAACTTCTGCCAACTCCAGGGTGTGATTCATCCAATTTTTGGGCTCCTGAGGCCAACTCCAGTGTATATTTGGGCTCCTGCTGCTGCTGCTGCCAACTTCTGCCAACTCCAGGGTGTGATTCATCCAATTTTTGGGCTCCTGAGGCCAACTCCAGTGTATATTTGGGCTCCTGCTGCTGCTACTGTCAACTCCTGCCAACTCCAGGGTGTGATTCATCCAATTTTTGGGCTCCTGAGGCCAACTCCAGTGTATATTTGGGCTCCTGCTGCTGCTGCTGCCAACTTCTGCCAACTCCAGGGTGTGATTCATCCAATTTTTGGGCTCCTGAGGCCAACTCCAGTGTATATTTGGGCTCCTGCTGCTGCTACTGTCAACTCCTGCCAACTCCAGGGTGTGATTCATCCAATTTTTGGGCTCCTGAGGCCAACTCCAGTGTATATTTGGGCTCCTGCTGCTGCTGCTGCCAACTTCTGCCAACTCCAGGGTGTGATTCATCCAATTTTTGGGCTCCTGAGGCCAACTCCAGTGTATATTTGGGCTCCTGCTGCTGCTGCTGCCAACTTCTGCCAACTCCAGGGTGTGATTCATCCAATTTTTGGGCTCCTGAGGCCAACTCCAGTGTATATTTGGGCTCCTGCTGCTGCTACTGTCAACTCCTGCCAACTCCAGGGTGTGATTCATCCAATTTTTGGGCTCCTGAGGCCAACTCCAGTGTATATTTGGGCTCCTGCTGCTGCTGCTGCCAACTTCTGCCAACTCCAGGGTGTGATTCATCCAATTTTTGGGCTCCTGAGGCCAACTCCAGTGTATATTTGGGCTCCTGCTGCTGCTGCTACTGTCAACTCCTGCCAACTCCAGGGTGTGATTCATCCAATTTTTGGGCTCCTGAGGCCAACTCCAGTGTATATTTGGGCTCCTGCTGCTGCTGCTGCCAACTTCTGCCAACTCCAGGGTGTGATTCATCCAATTTTTGGGCTCCTGAAGCCAACTCCAGTGTATATTTGGGCTCCTGCTGCTGCTGCTGCTGCCAACTTCTGCCAACTCCAGGGTGTGATTCATCCAATTTTTGGGCTCCTGAGGCCAACTCCAGTGTATATTTGGGCTCCTTCTGCCCCTCATAGTGATGCCACTTCAACTCTCTGCAATTGTGCCGCTCTGCGATTCTATTAGCGATGCCTCTGATCTGCATGTGATATTTCTTCAAAGTATTATTTAACTAACCCAGCACGCATCCTGTGCGTGTTACAGCAAGGCTGAATGGTTTACAACCCTATTGAGGCTGTAGGAGGCTCAGAAATAGCCGTTTTTAATAGCGATTCGTCGCGAATTTATTCGGGTCGAAACGATTTTTGTCGGAAAATTCGGCGAATCAGTCGAATCGAATTTTTCAAAAGTTCGCTCATCTCTAGTAAACATGTATAGCACAAATTGGTGAAATGGTGAAAATCTATAGGTAGACTGACATGCTTTAATGGTTAAAGAGGAACTTTGATGGCACTGGAATCTAAAAGACTCCAGGGCCTCCTGAATTCCAGTACTTGGGGCATCCTGAATTGGGATGCCCCTCTGTGTGAAAACCCCACGAACCCCGGAAACACTCACCCTCTCGAGTCTTAGACGTCTGCGGTGCCGAAGGGAACTGAGTGACAGTGAGCGCGCTGATTGGCTGAGCTCTCGTTCTCACGTAAGTCTGCATCGTGGGGGCAGAAGGAAGGTGAGTGAAATGGGGCAACTTGGGGGGTACACACAGTGGGGCATCCCAATTTGTGATGCCGTCGTAGAGAGGAACAACACACAGGAAAGTGAAATTCATGTGTGTTGCTCCTCTTTAAGGGACAGTCCAGGCAGTGTCAATAATAAGGCAGCAAGAATACTATGAATACTTTATTGGTCGCCAAGTAGGTACAGAATACATACAAGGAATACTTTTTGGAAGGGAGGTTCTCCATAGAGCTTGAACAATTGCTAGACACACATATTATATACATCAATGGGGTTTAAACATTTGCTAGTTATACATATTATACAAGGGGCTGGCTGAAGAAACTCACCTTCAGCCAGTCCCATATTTTTACGAGTTATGTAGGCTCTGTAGTAGGTCTACAAATGTTGCCCCTCCTTTCCTTTATTCCATGGCCTTGCTCAAAATGTGGTTGCACGGCTACCCCATCCCTCAGCCTTCCCAGCATGATGGAGACTGGCAACTGTATGCTGGGAAGGATGAGGGACAAGGACCCCTGTGCCACCACAGTTGGAGGTGCTAATGGAGGAATGTAATGAAAATGACCAGTACACCTTGGAGAACGTTTACAGCATCTACAGGAAATGGAGCAGAGTTACATTTGACACGCTTTTAAGTGGGCACCTTATTATTGCCAATGGACTGTCCCTTTAAGTGTATCTAGAATGAGTCACAATCAGCAACACCAAAATATTTCTTCTGGTTTGAAGTTGTAATTGAGTTTTCCTCTGATCACTGTAGACTAGGGATGAGCGAACCGGTTCGGACGAACCGGAATTCGCTCCGAATTTCAGGGAAAATTCGATTCGGCACGAACCCGAATTTTATTTGGTTCGTGCCGATCGAATTTTCCCTGAAATAAAAAAAAAAAAAAAAAAAATGCCGGCATGGTGGGAGCGGGCAGGCCGGCTACGCTGTCAGCGGGCGGCGGAAGCCGGCCCACTGACAGCGCAGCCGGCCTGCCCGCTCCCACCATGCCGGCATTTTTTTAAAAAGCAAACACTTACCTGCATGGTCAAAGCGTGGAGGCCGGCGCCGCTCTCAGGCGCCCTCTGATGACGCGTCCTCTGATGACAGCTGAGAGCGGCGCCGGCCTCCACGCTCCGACCATGCAGGTGTTTGCTTTTTAAAAAAATGCCGGCATGGTGGGAGCGGGCTGGCCGGCTGCACTGACAGTGTAGCCGGCCTGCCCGCTCCCACCATGCCGGCATTTTTTTTTTCAGATGAGCGATTCGTGAAAGTTCGATTCGGGCGAAGTTCGCTCATCTCTACTGTAGACATATGGGTTGATTCAAAGAAACATGTAACAGCTTGGATTTGGGTCACGATCATCCTATTTTTCACGTCCGCTCGTGCGTTCGTATGAACTTGCGAGTGATTCAATAAGCAAATACGTTTCTATCCTAAAATATACGTCCGTTCGTATGGCAGTTCGGGAATCAGACCTATGTCAGTTTCCATCCTGAATTTTCCGTTTCATTTCTCAGGTTGCAACATTGGTTTTGCCCTTTTTCCTTTTTTGTCTGGACGTAAATCCTTCTGATCTTGCGGCTCCGCAATACAAACTTACCTCATTAAAGTGCATTCTAAATATTTGGTCTTTTAATTTTCGTTATTTCATTCATTTTGTAGTAACCAACCATTAATGAATGCATTTGCATAAGTAAATCTTACTTTGTTTAATTTTTAGTTAACTTGCATTTTTTACTTGTGGATTTAATTTTAATATTTTGGCTTCAAATGGTACAACTTTAACTTTTTTGTGTGGTTACCCACACCCTCTACATACAGATTGCTCACAAATATTAAAAAACACCCAGCAACTTCTGCATGTTATGAGCCTAGAAACAGCCAAGATGGCGGCTCAGGTATTATCGGGCAGCCTGCAAACAGAAAGGGCCTTGTGACTGTGTTGCTCTGGATTCTTTGATTTCTGACCTTTCCATGCCCCCAGCTCTGCTGTGTCTGTGCAAAATACAGCAGTAACCCACATCCAGCACTTTATCCCGCTCTCCTCTCCTCAGTAAGTATGATGCATCTGACCAAAGATGTGCTTAAATAATTAAACAAAGCAAAGGTAAACAACTACACCAATAAATGCAATCTAAAAATATTATTCTAGTACCTCAATTTTAAAATAAATAACAAAGGACATAAGTTTCTTTAATTAACGCAAATATATTGCAAAATAAAGGTTTACATGCAAAGGACTAATTAAGGTCCACATTAAAATGCTTTTATAAGGCATACATGAATCAGGTATGCATTGCCATACAATTTATGGCCTCGGCCATGCTGATACATGCAGTTCATTGGAGCTCAAGACGCGCAGACTCCTCCACATAGCCAAAAAACCTGTTCACGAACAGCAATCCGGCTGCTAAAAGGTGTCGGCTGTGGCTTTCTTTTAAAACGCGTTTAGAGGTTTCTCTGAATCACACCTAAACACATCCAATTAACCTAAGTTTTACGTTTTGATCGTAAGTTTTAGGATTTGATCCTAAGTTTTACGTTTTGATCCTAAAATTTACGAACGAACTGCCGCTGATCGTAAGAGCATATACGCATACGTACGTAGGCTCGTGCGAGTCGGGAATGGCCAAAAAAACAGGAAAAAATGACTAACACCCACCCAAACTTACGATTCTCGATACGAAATCAATTAACTTTTGCTCTTTGAATCGAGGGGATAGAGGGTGACATAGAGGGTGATCATGATTCAGCTACGTTTTTTTTCAGTTTATTTTTTAATTTGTAATTGCACTTTTAAAAAAAAAAAAAATGTTGTTAATAAGGGCTATCTGTGTAATTCAGCGTAAACCCAGCAATGTTTAAAATATGGAACCTACACGTTCTCAGAGAGAAAGATGAAAAGTGTCACTAGAAAGAAGACGCTTCGATCAAAAGGCTTCCAATGAGAATGAGATAATTAGCGATAACAAGATTAAAAGTCTAGCAGTGAAAGGCAGCGCTCGGGCCCTTTGTGCCGCGCCGTTACTCGTCGCTCGCTTTTGCCCATTTGCATTAAAGTGATTGTGAATAATATACATTTGACCAGTGTTTTTCTGCGGAACTAATGCTTATTAAAGTGATGGGAAGCAGCATATGTTGTGCCTAGGGCGCTGAGAGTCCAATCACCCCCACCGTGCGCAGCTCACTCTCCAATACGGGGCAGACTGGGCCCCAGCCTAAATGAAGCCTGCGGGGGAGCTCGGCCTGGCCCACCCTCCGCATTTAGCTTGGTGCAGAGAGAAAATATTAGGAAAAAGAACCGCAGAACTTGCTTTATTTTTACACGCTATAAATATTTTCCCTCTTGTTGGCACCCGCAGAACGCATCGCAATCCCTTTAAGACATGATGAATAGCTCGAGCTGCTGGATGCTGATTCTTAAAAAAGAAAAAAAATGCATCTTATATGGACATTCATTGCTGGTGCATAGACTAGACTATAGACTTTACAGAGCTGTTTATTGTTATAATAATCAATTAATTTTAATGTAATGTGTCTTTTTTATTACTTTTTTTTCATATGATGCCATATAACTTATGAACATTTTCCTTTTAAATTTGAAACCAAAAAATACAGTTATAGCTTTACTTTAAAATCAGTCTGTACTTTTTTATTTATTATTATTATTTATTTATTTATTAATAATAATAACTTGGCTTTAGTATGAACCTCAGTGCTTATCTTTTATCTCGTGTAAGAATACAAACACAGTTCCAGACAAATCTCTTAAAGCAGACCTTCAGCATCATTTAATGAAAAGCCCAAACCCTTAAAAGTCTATTCGCCAGCATCTAAAATTAATATATTTTATGTTTGTAGGCACTTACTTTCCCCCGCTGGGCTGTGACTCTAAGAGGCCGATTCATTAATAGCGGCAGGTAGCGACAGATGAGCGACAGTAGTGGCATTTTCAGAGCGCCTGCTAGTAGTCGCTGTGCTTGGCCGTTGTTCGGTAGTTGATAGCGACTCAGTCGGTTTGCCGTAATGTTGAATATTGGGTGAGGAGTCCCTATTTGACAGGTTCCGCGCTGTATGGGAGCGCATGATAGCGACTGGCCCTAGCGACCAGCTTCCACCATATTCATTAAAAAATCATGCTCGAAAAATTCTCGCACTGTAAAATGCATGTTTAAACCCCAGAGCGCTGGCGGCAATGGGTTAAAAGTAGTTTTTTAACCCCCAAACAACCATATTTTTGGAAACCAAAAAAAACACGTTTTTAAAATAATTTAGTAATATGAATACATTAATATCAGACCTGTAATATCAATTCTGTAAAAAATTTTCTAAAATGGCAGAAGTGGTCACAGAATTTTTCACATTTAAAAAAAAAAAAAAACAATAACAATTAATTATGAATATTTAAAGATTGTTCCATTGAAATGCATTGGAGAGCGCCAGGTAGCGAGCGGTCACACCTGTCGCTGTTCAAGGTCGGACGCTGGCGCTGTGGGCTGAGGCTGGAATAATGATGAATGAGTGGCTATATGGCGCTATCTCAGTCGCTAAGCAGGATTGGCTTGATAAATGTGTGATTTTGGTGGGGAGCCGGCGTTCTCGTGGCGGGGCCCGTCATTACCGCCCGCTCACCAGTCGCTACCTGTCGCTATCCCTTGTTAAATAAGGGCGTAGGACTCTAGGATACGGGTGCCACCATCCTGCCTCAGAAGCATCACATACTGAGGAGAGGAGAGGGGGGTTAAAGTGCAGGGGGCTTTGCACAGACCGAGCAGAGCTGGGGTCAGGAAAATGACAGCAATTCCAGAATGCAGAGTGGCACAGTCAGAAGACACTTCCTGTTTGCAGGCTGCCTGATGCTCCATGGGCCGCCATCTTGGATGTTAAAAGGCTAAAAAAAATGCAATAGATGCAGGTAGGATGATTTTTAATGTGGGTAATCTGTATGTACAGGGTGTGGGAAACATATAAGATAGACTATTATTCAGGGTAAAGGTCCGGTTTAAAGAGGAAAGTCTAAAAGGCTGCAGGGCTATCCGAGTTCCACTCCTTGTGTAAAACCCTCTCGGAAGCCCCAATACACTTACCTTCTCCCGGAGACTTTGCCGTGTCTCTGCGCTGCAGCCGCATCCCCGCTCACCTCTAGCCTTGCACATGCCATAGCTGGAAGGTGAGTGGGGGATTCAGCTGGTGGCGCAGAGACACAGCGAAGGCTCTGAGAGAAGGAGAGTGTATCAGGGGCTTCCAGGGGGTTTTACACAGTGGGGCATCCCAATTCGGCACTCTCGTCTGAGTCTGTGCCATGGGAGAAAAAGGTAGGTGAGAATATGGTACGACATGGGGGGATACACACAGCGGGGCATCCCAATTCGAGATCCCCCCCCCTCCGCCGAGGAACAATACACAGCAAAGTGAAGTTTCTGTGTGCTGTTCTTCTTTAATGAAGGTTTCACTTACTAAAAGCAGTCTCACACCCATTCTCTACTTAATAGGTGTGAGGCTGCATTGAGACTGCTTTTGCACAAGGATCCCCACAACCGGCTGTAAAGGAGGGTGAAGACACATCAAGGCTGTAAAGGAGGGTGAGGACACATCGGGTCTGTAAAGAGGGTGAGGACATATCAGTGCTGTAAAGGAGGGTGAGGACACATCAGGGCTGTAAAGGAGGGTGAGGAGATATCAGTGCTGTAAAGGAGGGTGAGGACACATCAGGGCTGTAAAGGAGGGTGAGGACACATCAGGGCTGTAAAGGAGGGTGAGGACATATCAGTGCTGTAAAGAGGGTGAGGACACATCAGGGCTGTAAAGGAGGGTGAAGATACATCAGGGCTGTAAAGGAGGGTGAGGACATATCAGTGCTGTAACGGAGGGTAAGGACATATCAGTGCTGTAAAAGAGGGTGAGGACATATCAGTGCTGTAAAGGAGGGTGAGGACACATCAGGGCTGTAAAGGACGGTGAGGACACATCGGGTCTGTAAAAGAGGGTGAGGACATATCAGTGCTGTAAAGGAGGGTGAGGACATATCACTGCTGTAAAGGAGGGTGAGGACACATCAGGGCTGTAAAGGAGGGTGAAGACACATCAGGGCTGTAAAGGAGGGTGAGGACATATCAGTGCTGTAAAGGAGGGTGAGGACACATCAGGGCTGTAAAAGAGGATGAGGACATATCAGTGCTGTAACGGAGGGTGAGGACATATCAGTGCTGTAAAGGAGGGTGAGGACACATCAGGGCTGTAAAGGAGGGTGAGGACATATCAGTGCTGTAAAGGAGGGTGAGGACATATCAGTGCTGTAAAGGAGGGTGAGGACACATCAGGGCTGTAAAGGAGGGTGAATACACATCAGGGCTGTAAAGGAGGGTGAGGACATATCAGTGCTGTAACAGAGGGTGAGGACATATCAGTGCTGTAACAGAGGGTGAGGACACATCAGGGCTGTAAAGGAGGGTGAGGACATATCAGTGCTGTAAAGGAGGGTGAGGACACATCAGGGCTGTAAAGGAGGGTGAAGACACATCAGGGCTGTAAAGGAGGGTGAGGACATATCAGTGCTGTAACGGAGGGTGAGGACATATCAGTGCTGTAAAAGAGGGTGAGGACATATCAGTGCTGTAACAGAGGGTGAGGACACATCAGGGCTGTAAAGGAGGGTGAGGACATATCAGTGCTGTAAAGGAGGGTGAGGACACATCAGGGCTGTAAAGGAGGGTGAAGACACATCAGTGCTGTAAAGGAGGGTGAGGACATATCAGTGCTGTAACGGAGGGTGAGGACATATCAGTGCTGTAAAAGAGGGTGAGGACATATCAGTGCTGTAAAGGAGGGTGAGGACACATCGGGTCTGTAAAGAGGGTGAGGACACATCGGGTCTGTAAAAGAGGGTGAGGACATATCAGTGCTGTAATGGAGGGTGAGGACACATCAGGGCTGTAATGGAGGGTGAGGACACATCAGTGCTGTAAAGGAGGGTGAGGACACATCAGGGCTGTAAAGGAGGGTGAGGACATATCAGTGCTGTAAAGGAGGGTGAGGACACATCAGGGCTGTAAAGGAGGGTGAGGACATATCAGTGCTGTAAAAGAGGGTGAGGACACATCAGGGCTGTAAAAGAGGGCGAGGACACATCAGTGCTGTAAAGGAGGGTGAGGACACATCAGGGCTGTAAAGGAGGGTGAGGACACATCAGGGATGTAAAGGAGGGTGAGGACACATCAGTGCTGTAAAAGAGGGTGAGGACATATCAGTGCTGTAAAAGAGGGTGAGGACACATTAGGGCTGTAAAAGAGGGTGAGGACACATCAGGGCTGTAAAAGAGGGTGAGGACACATCGGTGCTGTAAAAGAGGGTGAGGACACATCAGGGCTGTAAAAGAGGGTGAGGACACATCAGGGCTGTAAAAGAGGGTGAGGACACATCAGTGCTGTAAAGGAGGGTGAGGACACATCAAGTCACACAGGTAAGCTTGTAATGTCTGATGTCTGATCTTGTTGGCTCTACTCCAGCCTGCTGCCATGCCGGGCATGTGGCTGAATCCCCCCTGCACCAACCTGCTGCCAGCCGCCTCTGTGCACGTACTACGGTTTCGGGGCAGTAAAGTTTGCAGATGATCAATATCAGTGCAAGGTCTAAGGGTTTGATATCTGCACAAGGTTTAGAGCCAGCTTTAGAGGTTGCAGGGTCAGATTTTGGTCATCTTGTCACTTTTTTATTTATGTTTTTTTTATATATATGTTATTTTTTATATATGTTATATGCATGTTACTCATACACTGATCAGCAGGATTAAACTTTTTTCAATTTATTTTTGCAGTCATCCTTATCTGCGCAATGCTATGACACTCTTAATACAATGTTATGTAGCCGGTGAGTAGTTGGAAATGGCTCCAATGAGAGCCGTCCTCTCAGACATCTAATGATTTACTCTAACCTGAAGTCTGGTAGTTGATATGTCAGTAATTTTCCCTTCACAGGCTCATTACAGCAACATGCAGGAATTCAGATGAAGACAGCCATTACTACTCCCATAGGCTATCTATCCAGGGTGATGGCAGCTGAGGGGTCATCAGCTTACATAGGTGTAAAAGTGGAGATCTGCAGTGACCCGTTGCTGTATATCAACAGATAGCCTTTGATCAGTACAGAGTTTCCCAACCTGTGGCAGATGCCCCCTCAGGGGGTTTTCTGATCATGGACACCGTCTGTTAGGATAGCCTAGGAAATGCCACAAAGAGTCATAAAAAAAAATGCAGGATGGTGTTAATTTTCTAGGAAGGGTGCGTACAGATGTAAACATTAAATAGCTCCTACCAAGTAGTTCAACTTCCTAACAAGACATTATTCTATTAAAGGGTTATAAAACAGTTTTTATTGTAAGTTATTATTATTATTATTATTTATTTATATAGCGCCATCATCATCCGTCGCGCTTTACAAAGTAGTAATTACAGACAGGGTAGAAACATACGGTACATATACTATTTCATATGCAGTTTTACAGAGTTTCAAGTTTCATCATAATCAGCCCTAAAGGATCATGTGCCACTGTTAAAACAAATGCAATTAATATCTTGGCGATAACCAACGTTAGTCTTTATGGTGATGGAGTAGCCACACAAGGTGCTGGGTGGCACTAGGGGCACTGTTGGGATTCCAGACTTTTTTCTCATTTGACAGTTTTTTTTTAAAGTGGACCAACACCCTGCCCCCTTTTTTTTTTAAATGCCTTTTTAAAATAAGCAAAATATGCAGCAGGACCCATGCTAAATATTAAAGAAAAAAAAACTTACCTTGGATGCTTCATCGCTGCGTCGCTTCAATGTAAATGTCTGGCCGCCATCTTGGTTTGACCTCTTCCTACATGAAATCACGTGCATGCGCAGTAGTTAGGTGAAGCGCCACTTGCATCGGGAGCGAGTGACGCTTCACCTGACCCAAATCAGCGCTACTGCGCATGCGCGATGTCAGATTGGTCAAAAGCCAGCGAGTCACTAAATAAATCACGAGTTAAACTCCAGTGATCACCAGCCGCTGCTGCTGCTGGGACGCTACGAGGCGGGCAGGGGGCTGCTTCTTCTCCCACTTCCAATGGAAGGTCATTTGCTGGCAACAGCAGCTCCATCCCGCGTGTGTGTGAGACAGAGGGAGACAGCGCCCGGGACTCACTGACTCACTGACTAACACCCGGCAACTCTGCCCCCTCCATGTCTGCCCATCACTGAGCCCACAGCCGCCATGGAAGATCTCACCGCCTTAGTGTCAAAGTCCCGGCCCCGCCCACCCCTCCCGTATCATGCTGGCCACGCCTCTTCCAGGCTCCCCTCTTACCTTGCGCTCATCTCTCTCTGCGTGTCATGCCACGCCCACTAACCCTGCTGCCCCGCCCCCTTTCTGTCATTTGCCCCCTCCCTCCTTTCCCTCCATCAATCTGCCAGGCCAGCCACCGCCGAGACGTGCACGCTCCCGAGAGCAAAGAGAGACCACGCCCCCCCGATGACGTCAGGAAGAGAAGGGAAATCGCGCGAGTGCTGAGAAGACACAAGAAGACGGACAAGAAATGCTAATGAACAGACAAACGTGATGGACAACATTCAAATGAACGGACAAGAGCTGGAGGGCGGGACTTCCGGCGGAGATTTATGAAGAATACAGGCGCTGCGAGGGACAGAAGGCTGCAAAACTCATCAAAAGGTAAGTGTCTTTTTATATTAAAGTGATTAGAATGAAGTTGTTTTGGAGGGTGTTGGTCCACTTTAATGCTATGTTTTGCCCAGATAGGGGAAGTTGCACCGCCTGATTACTTTTGTTGGATTTCTTTTAGGGGTGTAGGGTCCATTGGATGGTTTTGCCCTGGGTTGGCACCAACCTGCAGTCTTGCACAGGGCTGCCATCCTTGATATCACTGTCCATGATTCGCAGCAAAATGGATCAAAGCGAAAAAAAAAACACATGCCTATTTCATCCCCCACTGATCTGGGATGCTCACACACCTGTAAAAAGCTCTAATGATAAAATACAAATTATAAACAAGTTATATAAAAAATAATAAATAACTACTCATTTGTAATCACAATATTCCCGATTACAGAACAATAAGGAATACATGAAAAATAATAATACATGAATAGATAAAAAAAAAATGGAATGAATAAATAAACAGCCACTGGATATTAAAGTCTTTTACTAATTCATAGCAGTCAACAGATCTTTCTTAAAGTGGACCATCCTGGGTTTTGGTCCTTGCTCCCGGGGCACTCCAATCGGGGGTTTCCCGCTGTGTGAAACCCCCCAGGCCGCGCAAACTCACCTCTTCCTGGTCCTATGGCGCATGCGCAGCCACTCATCCAATCACGGCGCTCAGCTCCGTTTAAGCCCCTTCCTCCAGATGCTCGTCTAATGCGAACGGATCCAAGCGCACTGGTGGCCGCATCTCCCACTATCCTCTAACAGGTAGCGTGCCCGTGCTGGCCATTCACAAATTCCTGCGGCGGGCATGCGTCCTGCTAAAGGGATAGTTGGGTTGCGGGCGCAGCTTGCGCATGCACCGTTGGACCAGGAAAGAAGGTGTATTTCCGGGCAACTTGGTGGGGGTTCCCACAGCGGGGCATCCTGATTCTGGATGCCCCAGGGGAGGAAATCCAGTGGCCCTGGGATTTTATAGATTTCAGGGCCGATGTCGCGTGGGTTTTTTTAACCAGACCAACAGCCTGGCATAGTTGGAAAAGAAAGGTAGCGGCCATCTTGCTTTTAAATTGAGCAGGAGTTAGAAAAAGGTAAATACATTTTTATGTGCTGCAATCTAAATTGCCCCAGGGAGGCATGCATATGATCACTGTTTGTTGTATTGGTCTGGTTTAAGTCATTTTTAACTGTTTGGTCTACTTTAAGTGAGTACTAAAAAGTGCTTAGGGCAGCACGAACCTTAAACCGGACCATCAGCCTGACAGCTGGAAAAGAAAGGTAGCGGCCATTTTGGAGCTTCCTCTCCCAGCATCTCTGTCATGCTGCTGCCTGGATTCAACTGACATAACTGACAATGCACAGTAACAGGAAGCACAGCAGCACTTCCTGTTTGCAGACGGCCTGCAAGAGACAAAAAAGGTAAATTTATTTTTATGTGCTGCAATCTAATTTGCCCTGGGGAGGGGCACTGTTGGTTGCGTTGGTCTGGTTTAAGTAATTTTTGGCTTCATTTTATCTGCTTTAAATAGAAATTTCAAAGTCAGAGTTCACTCTGTCTGTGACGTTACTCATTAATGGATCAACCTGGGTGTCCTCCATTACTTGTGATCACGGTGACTCAATGGTGAGGAATAAATCACGTGGAAGTGGATTGTTGGTGGCATCTAATGTAGTATTTGATGGAGGAATAGTGGTCATAGTACTCTCATACAGAGTGGATTGTGTTGGCCCTTCCCTTGTTCATATCCAGTAAAGGCCTGCTTCCATTCCTACAGTACACATCTTGTTCCTTAGCTGGGTGCCCCATAACGTTTGCCTGCCGTACATGAACAATTTTTTGTCTATATCCTCACTTAGTAAGCCAAATCCATATCACATATCCATACATGAAAGGGCCATGGGTAACACAGGGAGGATGGCGTTCCTGGTGGACTGTAGTGCTTTGGGGGTGGATGGGCAGGGTGTTGTTCACCTTACCCAGAACCTATTGTAAAATTCACTCATTCCTCTTCTAGCATTTCCCTCTACTACCTGCCTCCCAAGTCTCCCCACTTTCCTCTATAACTGTCCCCACTGTACCTCCAACCAAGACACCCCAGTCCATTTACTGCTGCTGCAATGCTATAACATGAGCATCATGGCTGGGAGGGCCTCAAGTTTTGGTACCATTACATTAAGAATGACCATGTCCACCATGACCATGACCTGTACGTACAATGTCATAGACTCAGCTGACTCGCATTGAACTCGTTGACTAGCTGAAGAGCAGATAAATTGGGCTGGCCAGGTCCAGTAACATTCCAAACTGATTTTTGACCCAGGTCTGTACCCAATCACATGTCATTTGGTGTTAGGTTGAATTTTTAGGGCAGCCTATTAGAAGAATTTGTTGGGCACAACAAATTGTTCCCCCAAGCAGCACACGCATTGAAATGGTCCCCTAAAACCTTTGGTAAGCATACAGTCAGCTCCAGAATAGGTGTTTCCCCTATTTCATCGAGTACCAGTTTAGTACCAAATAGTTTTCATAATTATTCGAGGCATTTTTGTACTGATGGAGCAAATCATGTTTGGGTAACGTATGATGGTAACAGTTCAGGTTGCATTACTGTATATTGAGCTTGAAGAGCCTTTCAAACCCAACGTCATATCATCTCCGTCTGACTGCACACACCCATTGGTAGCATTTCAGATTGAGCAGTACACAGTGCAGGGGTGCCAGAGGTAGGTCCACAAATGCAACATGTGAGAAAGGAAAAAGTGAACAATTCGGCGATTCTGGGGGTTCTTGGGATGATCGTGGGGTGGCTTTTCTAGGATGAGGATTGCAGGGTTTTAAATGCTTTAAACCTACAAAGAATGTTGTATGAGATCACAGACTCATAAGTGCCAGGTACACACTACAGCCCGACAGTGCTTATGAACTATGAGCTCCTCCAAGCCAAAACACAGTGCACAAGCAAATTCAAAATCACAAAGGTCCTACTGATCCACTGCCAGATGTCAAAGCCATTACTGAGTTCCCAAAGTCGGTAGTCAGGATTCATATACAGGTGAGTAAGAAAAGCAAGCTGGATGCTCGGCTGCATAGTTCGAGGCATCACTAGTAGGAAGAGGAAGGTTGTGATGCGGCTGTATAGAGCCCTGGTGAGGCCACAGTTAGAATACTGCCTGCAGATCTGGAGACCTCTCGTGCAAAAGACATTATTCACATAGAACGTGTCCCAAGGTAGGCAACAAAAATGGTAGAAGGAGAGACTTAAATAACTTAATTTGTACTGTCTGGAGGAAAGAAGGGAGAGAGGGGTCATGATTGAAATATTTTAATATGTGAAAGGATTGTAAAAGTTTCAGGAGGGAAGTGATTTTAAGTAGAATCCTAATGCTAGAACAGGGGGACACAACATGAAGCTAGTTGGGGGGAAGATCAGGAACAATATATTTTACAGAAAGAGTAGTAGATGCTTGGAACAATCTTCCAGCAGAGGTAGTTGAAAAAATCGTAGTAAACTTAAAAATGCCTGGGATAAGCACACATCTATCCTAAGATAAAGAGGAAGTGGTCGGGATCTAGACCACGGAACGCGTGGGGGATAACTCTTGGCTTCATACATATGGGATGTAATCCTGTGACCCACAGCACTTAGGTGATGTTTTCGGATTAATTTGTTGTCACACTATTTGCACTTTACTCCTCTTGTCATTTTTTATGGGATTTATGAATTGGAATCTGCACATTATTTAGCACAGTGAATGCACTCTTTGCACTTTATGTATGATTTGCACAAATAGAGAAGATTTTTTACTATGAAATTGTTTACAATATTGATGCTGGTTATAATTGGATTGTGGGTTTGGGTGGGATGCTCAGTATGTTAATATATTTTTATAATGTGTGTTATATGTAGTTTTTAACCTATAATAAAGATGAATTCTTGGGATATTTTGATTATATAAAGTGATTAATTGTTTGAAGGGAAGGCGCTACGGTTTGTTGTTTGTCCTCAGTGGTTGCTGGAGCCACATTAGAAAATTGTGTAATACAGGTCAACACAAACTGCAAGCACACCTACAATATCTGATTGCTAGTGATTGTATGATTGATTGGTGGTGCAGGATTTTAATTTATTGTGTTTTTATATCATAAGATAAAGAGAAATACTTTCTAATGTGGCTCCAGCAACCATTAGCAAAACAGCAAACCACAGCATCTTCCCCCCTAAAAAATCAACTACTTTACATAGATAACATTTCAAGAATTCATCTTTAATGTCTAAAAAAACTACACGTTACACATAGACATACATATAAATATAAATGCAGATCAGAACATGAGGCATCCCACCCGGACCCTCAATTTAATTATAACCAAATATAGTGATTAGTATGATGACCAAAATCTCCTCTAAGAGGCTGATTCATCACTAACGCCAGATAGCGACAGATGAGCATCTGTAGCAGGCATTTTCAGAGCGCCTGCTAGTAGTCGCAGTGCTCGGCCGTGGGTCGCTACTTTATAGCGACTCAGTCGCTGTTCAGTAATGTTAAATACATTGTGAGGAGTCGCTATTTGATCAGTACAGCGCTGTATGGGAGCGCATGTTAGCGACTGCTCATAGCGACCGACTCACACCATATTCAGCAAAAAAACAGCCTTACTTATCTCTGGCGCTGAAAAATACTTGTTTGTAGCCCAGAGCGCAGGAGGCGGTGTGTTTAAAGTCTGTTTTTCAGCATCTATCCACTAGTAACAAAGCGAAAACATATGGAATTACATTGTAACAACATTGTAACATGAACACTTTAATGCCAGACCAGTAATGTCATTTCTGAAGAAATATTTAAAAAATGTAAACAATTTGAAAAAGCAGCTTTTTCAATGCCAGAAGAGGTCACAGAATTATTTGTGATTTTTGGGAAAGGAGAGGTCATACCTGGCGCTGTGCAAGGCTGAACGCTGGCGCTGTTCGCAGAGGCTTTGAAAATGATGAATCAGACGCTACATGGCGCTATCCCAGTCGCTGAACAGATTCTGCTTGATAAATGTGGAATTGCGTGCCGTGTCTGGCGTTGACCAGTCGCTATCTGTCGCTACCTCTCATTAACCAGGCGCTACCTGATGCTATCCTTTCTTAAATAACCCCCAAAGAGGTATCTTGATTGACTTTCATGGGATGGGATCCCCTGGACCATAACACTTAGGTGATGTTTTCTAGTTGTTTGATTGTTGTCACATTGTTTTGCACTATTCTCCTCTTGTCATTTTTTCATGGGTCTAATTAACTGAAATTGCACTTTTTTCAGCACAGCAAATGCACTTATGCACTTTAAAGCTTAATTTGCTCAAATAGAGGAAATTTTGGTCATGATACTAATCACTATATTGATTTTGGTTATAATTAAATTGAGGGTCCGGGTGGGATATATATGGCATATATGGCATATATGGCATATATTTATATGTATGTCTATTGGGTTGATTCAAAGAAACATGTAACAGCTTGGATTTGGCTCACGATCATCCTATTTTTCACGTCCGCTCGTGCGTTCGTATGAACTTGCGAGTGATTCAATAAGCAAATACGTTTCTATCCTAAAAGATACGTCCGTTCGTATGATAGCTCCCGAACTTGCCTCAGTCAGTTGCCAATCGTAAAAATCACGTTCATGTGCTCACCTGTTGCGGCGGCAGCCTGTTTTTTCGGCTGCTTCCATCGTCAAGCTCTTCCAATTACTTGCGTTTGCCTCTGGTTTTCATAGGTTTTTGGCCTCTTAGATTCGTGCGTTCGTATGTTTATAAGATCTTGCGCATGCGCACCCTCAACCAGAAACTTACCTAAACCCCGTAGCGGCTGCATCCCACTTCATTTCTCGGTCCCTCAAACTTACCTAAACCCCGTAGCGGCTGCATCCAACTTCATTTCTCGGTCCCTCAAACTTACCTAAACCCCGTAGCGGCTGCATCCAACTTCATTTCTCGGTCCCTCAAACTTACCTAAACCCCGTAGCGGCTGCATCCAACTTCATTTCTCGGTCCCTCAAACTTACCTAAACCCCTTAGCGCTTGCATCCCACTTCATTTCTCGGTCCCTCAAACTTACCTAAACCCCTTAGCGCTTGCATCCAACTTCATTTCTCGGTCCCTCAAACTTACCTAAACCCCTTAGCGCTTGCATCCCACTTCATTTCTCGGTCCCTCAAACTTACCTAAACCCCTTAGCGCTTGCATCCAACTTCATTTCTCGGTCCCTCAAACTTACCTAAACCCCTTAGCGCTTGCATCCCACTTCATTTCTCGGTCCCTCAAACTTACCTAAACCCCGTAGCGGCTGCATCTCACTTCATTTCTCGGTCCCTCAAACTTACCTAAACCCTTTAGCGGCTGCATCCCACTTCATTTCTCGGTCCCTCAAACTTACCTAAACCCCTTAGCGCTTGCATCCAACTTCATTTCTCGGTCCCTCAAACTTACCTAAACCCCTTAGCGCTTGCATCCCACTTCATTTCTCGGTCCCTCAAACTTACCTAAACCCCGTAGCGGCTGCATCCCACTTCATTTCTCGGTCCCTCAAACTTACCTAAACCCCTTAGCGCTTGCATCCAACTTCATTTCTCGGTCCCTCAAACTTACCTAAACCCCGTAGCGGCTGCATCCAACTTCATTTCTCGGTCCCTCAAACTTACCTAAACCCTTTAGCGGCTGCATCCCACTTCATTTCTCGGTCCCTCAAACTTACCTAAACCCTTTAGCGGCTGCATCCCACTTCATTTCTCGGTCCATAAAACGTAAGAAAATCACATAATTTACATATGTCTATATGTTTCTAAGTGTGTTGTTTCTGGTTTGTGTAATTTTTTGGGTGTGTGCATATTAGAAAAGACACATTTAGGAAGGCTTAAAATCTAATTTATTTAAAATATTTTCTTTGTTTTGTTTTTATTAATTTTCAAAACTTTTTTTTTTTTGGGGGGGTTTTTTTTGTAAACCTTTTTTTTTTTTGGTTCTCAGTAAAACACATATAATTATTTTGTTTTTTTTTAACAGTAAAACACATTTTTTGTTTTTTTTGGTTTTTTTTTGTAAAAACATCTTTTTTGGTTTTTTTAAAAAAATATAAAACACTTTTTAAAATTTGAAAAACTTTAAAAACAAGTTTAAGAAAGGAGCCAGGACCAAGGGCACTATTCATCATCCTCTTCTTCATCTGTTGGCCCCAACGTCGCCTGTATGGCCAGCAGCTCGGCCACCAACTCCTTCATTCTTTTTTTTTTTCCCGCCAAGGTTTGGGGGATCATCCCTGTAACCAATAGAGAAAGAAACATAAATAGGAGTCCCAGACCGGTTTGTATGCTGGAAATAGATTTAGGGTTAATCAAATACATGTAAATGCATGACATATGTCCTTCTTCAAAGGGATACAGTTAATGCATTTCCCACAGGTAAGTGTTTAAACTCCTTAAACCGGACCTTCAACATTATTAAATGAAAACCAATAACTATTCACAAATGATTCTGCACCACCTCAAAGTTATTTAGGGTTTTTTGGGGATTACAGCGCCGCCATCTGGACTCTGAAGCATAACACTTAATGAGGAGTGGAGAGTTGGATAAAGTACAGGGGAGTAGGTTACAGTGGTGCGTTGGGAATCCCGAGCATAGCTGGGTTGAGGGAAAGGTCATCACTCACACAATGCATGGCAGCACCTTCCTTTTTTCAATCTGTATCCCATGCTGCCTGTAAATATTGTGCATTCCATATTCCCCAATATTGGTTTTGTTCAGTCTAATAACATGCATTAGATGGGTGAAGGGTGTTTTTCCATGTTTCTAATCTGTAGGTACTGTGTGATGGCTAAGTCTTTGGTTCTTAATACTAGTTAGGGTCCTCTTTAAGCTAACGAAGTGCCCACATGAAAGTGTGAACTACACATTGGCTACGCCTTTAGTTATGTGTGTGTTATTAGCTAAGCAAACATTAATATGAATAATGGCATGGAGACTTACGGAGTTGGTGGCCGACAGATGGCTGGTTGGGGCCAACAGGCTGCCCTTGGTCCTGGCTCTGCTGTGAAGAAGTCCCTGGAGAAACATGTGACATTTGGTTAGTACTTGTAGAGAGTCACTATTCCCAACATATCTGGCTCCCAGTCTGGCTGACATCACTCACCTTCGCCAGGATCGACTTCAAGCATCTCTGCTGCCTCCTCCTCCACTATCTCACCCGCTCCAGAAGCTTCTACAAATACATAATAAAGGATAACTTAGTTTTTGGCCTGCCATGTATATCTTTGTGCCTATACATGAAGAGTGACATACCAGAGCCTTCCCCATGCGTGGCCAGGTATGACTCCACGCCCACGCGCCTTGGCCCCTCCTCTGTGGTAAGGTCCAGGGGCTGGTCTGAGGAGGCCACAGAGGAGGGGTAGGTCCGTCGCCCGGGAGATCCACCACCTTCACTCACAGATGCAGAGTCATGCAGCACTGGTCGGCCTGTACGTCTCCGGGTGCGGCGAATTCTGAAATCCATTTCCAACACTACCAAAGAAAAGTCATTATAAATAAAGGCATAACTTATACATTTGGAACATATACCATGCTATTGCTTTGTACTTACTTGGGAAATGGATCCCAAAATACCTCCGCACCCGGGGCATGTGCAGACGCTTCAGGTCCGACCAATGCTGCATTATCTGGGTGTGAGTGAAGGTGGTGCTGGTGACACGGTGTATCTCCGCGATGATCTCCCGGGCGATGTCCCTTTTCTCGCACACATTGGGCGCGAAGTCATACCGGCGCTGAAGCATGATCTGGAAAACATAATGGACACAGAGCTTTTACTTTTACACACAGACCCATATGTGTTGCATCACAAGTTGAGAATTTAATGTCATTAACACACACATTTCGAGTGGCAGCCATTTTTGGGGAGTGCCTTAAAGAGGACGTTGACTGTGATTGACAGTCTGGTCTACTGTTATATGTATCACACACCATGTACATACAGATAATAGCCAACATCAAGAATCAGGCCACCTGCATCTATGGCATGTTAGGATGGTTTAAACATCCAAGATGTAGCCTAATGCTTAGGCTTTTGGACCACGTGTGTGGCTTCCCGTTGTGTTTTTATGGCTTAGGAAAACAGTGTTCCTCAAACATCCGCATCAAGGTCCGAGACAGGCCAGGTTTGCCAGCTCGCCCCGCTACTCCACAGGTTAATTAACTGTTGCTAAGCCGGAGCAATTGGCCGAATTAGGACATCAGCATAGACAGTTGAAAACGTGGCCAGGCTCGGCCCTTGAGGATGAAGTGTGAGGAGCCAGTGATTAAACATTAAGAGACCCCAAACTAGTTCCAAACGCATCATTTACATTTAGGCCATCATTGACTATTCGATTAAAATGCACAGGCAGCCACTTACCAGCATGAGGATCTCTTCCTGTTGACGGGTGAAGATAGTGGGCGCCATCTTTATGCTTCTTCCAGGCAGCAGATAAGTGAAACCCCAGCGGTTTCCTGGTTCCGCTCGAACGTACGTTCGTACGAGCGCGTAGTCGTGCGCATAGGCGTCACACGCTGGGCTCATTATTTAAAGGTCCCTGCACCCAAAGCTCATTCTCTTTGAGCATTTGTGTACGATGGCACCGAAAAAGGCGATGAGCAAGCGACCCCAGCCAAGCAAGACCGCGGAGGGCCCCACAACAAGGTCCCAGCAAGGTGGGCGAAAACTGAGAGGCAAGACTCCCACCTCGGCCCCACCAAGGGACCCTGGGCCCTCAGGTACCAAAAAAAGGGGCCCCAAGCCCCGTGCCCCTCCTGCAGCCAAAAAGCTGGCAACTGCAGCACCCACCACCTCTGCCCCCAGAACAGGCAGCACAAGTGAGCCCACACCGGCCATGCCTTCAAGTAGGGCAGTTCGGAAACCCATGCCCCGCAGCAGGGCCCGAAGCCCATCCAGGGCCCGAACCCCATCCAGGGCCCGAAGCCCAGCCAGAGGCCGCAGATCCCAATCCAGGGCCAGAAGCCCCTACAGGGCCCGCCGAACCCAATCCAGGGCACGAAGCCCAGCCAGAGGCCGCAGATCCCAATCCAGGGCCAGAAGCCCCTACAGGGCCCGCCGAACCCAATCCAGGGCCAGAAGCCCAGGCAGAGGCCGCAGATCCCAATCCAGGGCCAGAAGCCCCTACAGGGCCCGCCGAACCCAATCCAGGGCCAGAAGCCCCTACAGGGCCAGAAGAACACCATCCAGGGCCAGAAGCCCCTACAGGGCCTGCCGAACCCAATCCAGGGCCAGAAGCCCAGCCAGAGGCCGCAGATCCCAATCCAGGGCCAGAAGCCCCTACAGGGCCCGCCGAACCCAATCCAGGGCCAGAAGCCCCTACAGGGCCAGAAGAACACCATCCAGGGCCAGAAGCCCCTACAGGGCCCGCCGAACCCAATCCAGGGCCAGAAGCCCCCGACCTGGCACCAGCCGGGAACAGAGCCCCCGACCTGGCACCAGCCGGGAACCTAGCCCCCCAAGAGGGCCCCGAATTGCAACCATGACCACATCTACACCTGGAAGTTCGGTGGCCAGCCACGCAACAACACCCAGTCCCTTGGCCAGTCCAGTCCAGTCATTGGGAAGCCACCAATCCGGCCATTCCCCTACCCAGCCCCAGGCCATAATGTCACCACATGTGTCTGCACACATGGAGGAGCAGCCAAGCCAACCATCTGGCCGCACATTGCGCCGCGGCCAGTTGAGTGGGAGATTCTCCCATGACCAAAATATGGCATTGGCTAGTGGCCTTACATTATACTATGACGAGCTATATGGGAGCAAATCCAAACACACCACCAAGCAGCGCAAGATGGAATTGTTTGAAACCATCCTCCGACAAGTAAATGCAGCGGGGGAAGAGAGGAAAGATGTGTCCCAAATTCAGAAGAAAATCTTTGATCTGAAGTATGCTGTACGGCAAAAAGAAATTAAAAGGCATAATTACAGGTAAATAAATGTTTTCGATAAATATAATGTTTGGGATGTACTGTATGCACCTTTTCTGAGTACCAAACGATTTTCTCTTTTCAGCATGAAAACTGGCGGTGGCTTTCCATCTAAATTGGAGTTTACCCCTGCTGAGGAGATTGTGCTTGGACTTCTCCATCCGGTCGCGGTCGGTGGACATGCTGGTCTAAGGGACACAGACTCACCGACCCGTACCCACGGTGAGTACTCTTAAATCTGCATGTTTGCCTGTTTGCTAAATAATCTACAGTTCACTAGTAACAAGATAACGGGATGCCCCTATGGTTTGCCTTGCTTGGCCTCGCACTACTGTGGCTGTTTGTGTCCTCTTTTTGTCCCTGGGAATCACACATTTAGGCCCACAGCCATTATGGCAAAGTTCAAATGTCCAATTGGATTGTTAAAGTCATGAAGTTTCGCAAGATAAGTGAGATATTTGGAATCAATCACAAAACACACATCATTATGTATGGGTTGCCTTTTGGTTGTGTGAGTTGTGTTTGAGTTAACAATTTAATTAGCCACCCACAAACATATCTGACCTAGAGCAGCGAGACTCAACTGGCGGCCCGGGGTCCCAATGCGGACCTTGGCACCACATTCAAGGACCCCTGCCCAGACAGCCCTGCACTCAGTTACTTCTGTGTTGACGTGCTCAGAGCTGCCCCCTTGATCGGCCATGTAGTGGTTGGTCTCCTGCCCAATGTCATGGCTCCCTGAAACATAGCATTGCAATATGAAGTACTGCACAGGAAGTGGCATTGCAAGGTACACAGTAACTTTGTAAAAATGTATCTGCCCACAATCGTGTCCCGCTGCCCCTGCTCTGGCCCATCTGCCACAGTCCCCCCATGCCCCCCCCCCACATAAGCCCCATACATTTGTAACAGATTGGCTCCATCCATCCCATCACCATCAATACGTTAACTCCCCCCTTTAGCCATCCAATCCCTGTCCCCTCAGCTCTGGCCCATCCAGCCCAGCAAGGGCAAGCAGCCTTTATTAGTTGGCACTTTGAAATCTCCAGCCCCTCCACCAGTGTATTTATTTTTAACTAGACACCCCCTGCGTCAGCACCATGGCCAGACATTCACCTCTCACCACATACCTTGAAATGGGCCTTTCCAACAATTGTTTGAGTACCCCGGACCTAGCGAATGGTAGGCTAAATCCAAAAATGTGCCTTGAAAGTTGTATGCTGACTGGGTACACTTCATGACTTAGAACTGAGGTCACTTAGCAGTTTTTCAGAGCCATTGCACCTATGTAAACTTGCGTGTGTTTGAACAAAGGTCACCATTGCTCTAGAGTTGAATAATATTACAAATAGAGCTATATTTGATTACCTATCCAAAAAAAGGTTATGTGTGTGTGTTTACGTGGTTTGTTTTTCTCTTCTTCAGCCCAGCATGATCCCTCAGCAAGGGTAAACTCACCCCCCAGTTTGGTTATGCCTACCAGGTCCGTACAGCATAGGAGCCCAGATCAGAGATTTTCGGTAAGTTAATTTAGTAGCATAAATACTAACAAGTGCTTAAGAATGTGTTAAACTGTTGAAATCCAAAATTTGGACGCAAACTTAGCCTTTTTTTTTTTATATGTCCCTACAGACCCGCACACTCATGGAAGAGATCCAGGACATGGAGGAAGATGATGATGTCTCCGTACAGGGCACGTCGGATGAACTCCCCCTGGGTCCCAATTTGGAACTGCTCCATAATGTTTCTCTGGCCAATCCTCAGCAGCAGAGTGAATCTCCATCCATTGTGCTTGCACATGGGGAGACTGACACTACAGTCCCCAGTGTTCACTCTGCTGCTGAGGATTTGCAAAGCAGGCCGGTTGCTGTTGAGGGTACGACACCACGCGGCAGGGCACGCCCAAGAGCCAGGGTAATTGTGCGGCGGACGCCATTACGCCGCCCCACAATTTCCCAGGGGAGGCAGAGTGCCCTGCTTCAATTATGGACCCAACAAAGGGACTCTTATGACGCCCAGCTCGTTACAGAGCGTGAGCAAAGGCATGCCGACATGGTCAACATCCATACCAGTCTACAGGGCATCCTCGCGGAGTTGCGTACCCTCAACAGCAACGTGGCCAATGCAAGTAATGGCATCCAGTCAGCCATGGCTGAGATGACCAATATGCAGAGAAACATTGTGGAGCAGTTTCAAATTCACAATGCTGCCATGGCCCAGGCTAGGTCCCATTCACATGGACCTCCACCTGGACCTCCACCTGGGTATTATGGGCAGCCACCCTATTAAGCCATGGGTGTGTGGGACATCTTTTCTCTTAACCCCCACTGTATTTACTTGTCCTTTGAGGTTTCAAACAATCCATTTTGTGTTGCTCTGGCAGGTTGTGTTTTGTATTTGCTCCCATATAGCTCCTTAGAGTAATGCTTAAGGCCACTAGCCAATGCCATAGGTCTATGTGGAGTGTATCTGGCCACTTATGGCTTTACCTATGTATTTGGTTGGTGCTCCTCCTGTTTGCAGACATGTTTGTGTGACATTATGGCCATGCCCAAATATCCCTGGGCACAGGCAATATTAATGACTGGACTAGGCTGGCCTTTGGACTGGGTGTCCTTGTTTGGTTGTGCCACTCACTTCCAGGTGTAGATGTGCTCGATGTTTTTTTGTAATGTTATCCATTTGTAACCACAGATGTATGTGGACTGATTTCTGTTAAGCACTATAATTTTTCCTTTTCAAAGTAAAAAAAAAAATTCACTTACAATACTTGTGGCGTTTTTAGTGGGAAGACATTTTTAACAGCTTGGGCTAAACCAGATAATTTTGGTTTGAAGAGGTGTAACAATGCAAAGCTAAAGCTAAGCAAACTACATGAAATACATTAGGCAACAATTAAGGTCTAAATGTTTTACTTAGAGGTAATGCCACATTACGGCAAAACAACATATGTAACAAAAAGGATAACACAGACATACAGAATGGTGAGACAGGGAAAAAAGTTAACTAAAATGCTGGCTGATCAGGTTGGCTCGAACAGATTGGCCAGACTCACTGGGGGGCCCCTCAAAATTCTCGACTTCATCCTCGACGGCTGAAGAGGGCAGGCTGTCCACATAACGTGGGACACGTTCCATGATGGCAAAATTGTGCAAAACAGCACATGCCATTATAATGTCGATCACTTTCTTGGGATCATATTGCAGGGCCCCCCCAGTATGGTCAAGGCAACGAAAACGTGTCTTCAGCAGACCAAAGGCCCTCTCCACAACAGCCCGGGTCTTGCGATGCGCACGGTTATACGCTTCCTGAGAGGCATCCTGGGGCCGCAGCACAGGCGTCATGAGCCAGGGTAGAAGTGGGTACCCGGAATCACCTTAAACAGAGAATTAAATGTAATCAAAATTAAAAAGGCAACACAACCAACACCAAAAATTTCACAGATATCATAATGATGTAAGGTAAAGTGTTCCCCAAAAAAAACAGGGCACATTAGGGCCCACAAAAATTGCACTAAGGTATAACCTAAATAAAAATGGCACTTCTATATACCAATTAATTAACAAACATCTGCACGGCCAAGGGTATTTGTCTTTTACATATATTTGTAGTTTTCAGACATGTTACAATTAGGATGCTGCTGAGGGACTATCCACATTTCTCTGGAAACTACAATGTATGCAGTTTAAGTCCACTTTGACATTTAAAGACCAATAGTACAAAAGGAGCCAAAGGTCAAAGATCCTTGGGTATAAACTCCAAACCAATATATTTAGGCACAAGGAACTTACAGACATCCTAACTAAAGGGAAAACATTCTGAAGGCCAAAGCGAGACAAGCATTTTTTTGGTAAGTTCCTAATATATGAGCCAAGAAAAAGGCAGTTGGACGCTTATGTAAAGTTTTAAAAAACAAACATATCAACAAATACAAGATTAATGCCACATTTAATAACACACAAATAGGACACACTTACCAAGCAGCCATGCGCCCGAAAATTCACCTGCCTCAAATCTCCGAAACAACCCAGATCGCCGGAGGATATAGGAGTCGTGGGACGATCCGGGGTAGCCGGCAAGGACACTCATAAACCGCATATCCGGACCAACCACGGCCTGGACATTAAGGGAGTGTCCCATTTTACGATTCCTTAAGGCAAAAACATACAAAAAGGGTAATTGATATTTGACCCAAACTAATAAATTAACCACAAAAGATGTCTGCACTCTATTGGGAAAGACTAATGAAAAGCCTAGATAAAGCAGCTACACAAATGAGGGATAAACAAATATGCTGCCGCAAAGGAAAACAGGTTACATGACACGTTGGGCAACATAATAACCAATCTCAATACCTATATATATACTCGTCGGCTGCCCTAGGTACGAGTGCCACATGTGTGCAGTCAATTGCACCAATAACGTTGGGCATGTCGGCCACATTATAAAACCCAAGCTTAATGGCGTTTCTGGCTGCCATATCATCAGGAAAATAAATATATTTTTGAGTTATGGCAGCCATGCCTTCCAAAAATTTAGACAGTGCGCGGCTCAGCGTAGGCTGTGACATCCCCACAGAGAGGGCACCCAGCCTCTGGAACGAGCCGTTCGCCAAAAATTGCAGGCAGCCAAGCATCTTGGTCATACCTGAAATTGCATGCCCCTTCCTTGTGGTGCGGGCTAACCATGGCCGCAGCTCACTATATAATTTATGGAGGGAAGCGCGATTAAGCCTGGTCAGCTCGAACAGCTCAACATCATTCATGCTATCGATGTTCATGCGACGACGCAGGGGCAATCTGCTCTCAGACATCTCGATCAACTCAATGCCAAAAAGCATAAGCCCTTGATGTGCCACAAACTCGCTCCGCTCCATCCTACTCCCGAGGCCAAATAGCTGCCGGCAAACATTTCGTAAAGCAGCTCTTTAATGGGCTTCAAAACAATTAGCAATCACCTCTCTGAATTGGGCGCAAGCCCATGTGAAGGACGTAAAAAATAGGATCGGACGCAAATAATACGATTTGGACGGGAGAAACACACGAACTAACGCAAATTATACGATTCTCGTACGAAATGCGTATGTTCATATACGTCTATGCGCGAACGATCGTGCGAATACGAAATGGCCAAAAAAACAAGAAAAAATGACAAACACCCACCCAAACTTACGATTCTCGATACGAAATCAATTAACTTTGGCTCTTTGAATCGAGGGGTATGTGTAATGTGTAGTTTTAGATAACATTCTTGAAATATTATCTATGTAAAGTAGTTGATTTTTTAGGGGGGAAGATGCTGTGGTTTACTGTTTTGCTAATGGTTGCTGGAGCCACAAAGTATTTATTTCACATAGGTTCACAGTACTTACAAGCACACCACCTATATAGCCTTACCTTGTTTGATTTGTGGGTGGTGCGGGGTGTTTTGTTGAGTATACACTAAGATAAAGAGAACATACTGTATATATATAAGGGCACAGTAGATGGACCGTATGGTCTCCTTCTGCCGTCAACCTTCTATGTTTCTAATTACATAGTTACATAGTTACATAGTTAATACGGTTGAAAAAAGACATATGTCCATCAAGTTCAACCAAGGGTGTTGGGGCCGGGGAAGTAATTTTTTATTTCATAGGGGAAGCTATTTATTTTATTTTTTGTCTTTATTTTTTTTTTTATTGATAACCACTAATAGTAACTGTTAATGTTATTTTCTTCAAAATAAGCATCTAATCCTTTTTTGAAGCTGTCAGCGGTTGATGCTGTAACAAGCCTCTGTGGGAGGCTATTCCATAGATTTATAGTTCTTATGGTAAAAAACGATTGTCGCCTCCGGAGACTAAATTTCCTTTTTTCCAATCGAAGGCAGTGCCCCCTTGTCCTTAGAGAGGATTTTACGTGAAATAGTGTTCCCCCATATTTTTTGTATGGTCCATTTATATATTTATACAAGTTAATCATGTCCCCCCTCAATCGCCTCCTCTCAAGACTAAACAGATTTAATTCTCGTAATTTTTCCTCATAACTTAGATCTTTCATTCCCTTTATTAGTTTGGTGGCTCTCCTTTGCACCCTTTCCAGAGTCAGGGTGTCCTTTCTATGAACGGGTGCCCAGAACTGGACGGCATATTCCAGGTGAGGGCGCACCAGTGCCTTGTAAAGAGGCAAAATTACATCTCTATCCCGTGATTCCATGCCTCTTTTAATGCATGATAGTATCTTGGTGGCCTTGGAAGCAGCTGCTTGGCATTGCATGCTGTTATTTAGCCTGTGATCTGCCAGTACCCCCAGATCCTTCTCAACAAGTGACTCTCCCAGTTTTACTCCCCTGAGGACATATGTGGCCTTCGGGTTATTAGACCCCAAGTGCATGACTTTACATTTTTCCACATTGAACTTCATTTGCCAAGTGGATGCCCAGACACTCAATGTGTCCAAGTCAGCCTGAAGCTTGTGAACATCTTCAATAGACTGCACTGTGCTACATATCTTTGTGTCATCTGCAAAAATAGAGACAGTGCTTTTAATTCCATCTTCTATGTCGCTTATAAACAAGTTGAATAATAGAGGGCCCAGCACTGAACCCTGGGGTACACCGCTTACAACTGGTAACCATTCAGAGTAGGTATCATTAACCACAACTCTCTGCACACGATCCTTCAGCCAGTTTTCAATCCAGTTAAAAACTGCGTTTTCTAATCCTGAAGATCTCAATTTCCCCAGTAAGCGTCTATGGGGGACAGTGTCAAATTATTTTGCAAAATCCAGAAAAATTATATCCACAGCCGCCCCTCTGTCCAGGCTTCTACTCACCTCCTCATAGAAGCCAATCAGGTTAGTTTGGCAGCTTCTGTCCTTAGTAAAACTGTGTTGGTTGTCACTTATAATATTATGGATAGTCAGGTAGACAGAAGCAGGGCAACCTGAAAGGCCCCTAACTGCCCCATTCACTGCTCTATGAACAACTTTAGGTTTTAAAAAGAGTAAACTAGGGCTAAACCCTGGAAAATGTTAAAAGCTTTTATAAATATGTTTAGGTAATATGTTTAAGTGACTTCAAAATAAAAGTCAGAAAAGTGTCAGAACCATTATTTCACCTCTATATGAAAGCCACGTACAGCCATGACCCACATCATGTTTCCGGCATTGTCTTTCAATGTTTCTGACAATTTATGACAAACATCAGTTTGAAAATGTTTTGTTTCCCCGAAAAGAAAAAATGGATGTGTCTCTGGGAAATGGCACTTTGGGAAATTTGCATTCTGCGTGAATGTATAAGAGCTTCCAGATGTTGGCTTATCAGAAATGATGTGTTTAAAATGCATTTTCTCTTTTAATTGTTTGACACATTTGAATTTTGTGGTAGCTTCTTGAGACGAATGCTGCAAGTGGGGAGAAACTCAACCACTCTGGTGAAAGCATGATTTGTAGCCTTCTGAGCTGTTGTTTTTCTACCAAAAGATTAATAGAACCTCATTTCCATTAGCCCTAGAACACTAATTTAAATAGACGTCTTTCGAAAAAAACACGAGTTGACGTGGCCCTGATGATCAGAAGGAGCAAAGCTTTGAGGTTTTAAAGCGGAAAGAACACAGGATTTGTTCCGTGGCCCGGGGGCATCCTGAATTCGGTTGGCCCAATGTGTAAAAACCCCATACAAACTCATCACTAACCAATCCATTGGCACATGTGCCGGATCTCGTCCAATCAGAGCTGTTTGCTGTGCATATGTGATGCTTGCCAAGCGGCTCTGTTTAGATGCAGGGCTTTGGAAAAAGGGAGAATCAATATGTCAGGGCATGGGAGCGTACGCACAGCCCAAAGAAGCCGGGATGCGGCCGCCATTGTTTACATCGGTCGGGGAACCAGGTAGGAGATGAGTGTTGCAGCGCACCGGAGGGGGGCAAATAGCTTAGAATCCTGATCTGGGGCGACACGGAGGAAGGGCAGCAACTCCAGGACTGTGCTACTAGGGTTTTGTTCCACTTTAAACAGAGCTTGTTTTTGGATCTCAAAGTTAAATGACTGAGACCACACTGAAATTCTGTAAAGAAGTTAGGAAATCAGAGGCCTATAATATAAGCCAGATTAGGGGGCAATCATGAGTAAATTGAACCACTCCCACTTATCTTTGTTTTTGTTAACAGAATAGGGTTCCCTAAAATAGTATGAAAAAGAGGCACAAGCCACCAGGGCCAGATTACGTGTGGTGGAGGCCCCTGGCCACACAATCTGGTGGAGGCCCCAGATACAGCCCTTTTTTTCCTTTAAAATAATAGACCAGCCAAGTAACTGATTGGTGGTTGTCTGGCACCCACTCACTTACTGGAACGTCAGATCGAGTCCCTTGTCCCACCCTTGTGCAGGTGTGTGCTGCTCGGGAACTCCTGCTTTGCCATTCTGGGTGGTGGGGGGTGTAGTCACCCAGCTGGTCCAGTAGAAAACAGTTCCCAGCATTGAGCTGCCAGCGGCTATGATTGGTGGCTTATGTGCAGTGAGCGGCCGCTGATTGACAGCTCTGCACCCATCACTGTAGCGTTGCTGACGGCGGCTTTGCTGCTCTAGACTCTGTGTCCTGCCCTGTGGTGGCTTCAGCTGCAGGTTTGCTAAAACAATAAAAGGCTTGCCGAAGCGTGGGGGGCCCCCACTGCCACCAATAGCTTTGTTCCCAGCCCCGTGGCCTATTAAAGACTGAAAAGCCTCCTGGACCAGAACATAACCCAAGGGTTGGTAGAGGCCCCCTTTACAGGGCAAGTGGTGGAGGCCCCAGGGCGCATGCCCCTTGCACCACCCTCATAATCCGGCCCTGCAAACCACCATGTGGCGAGACCCATGTTAGGCTTAACATAGAAGGGCAAAAGACCCTCTACTTAAAGCTAAAGGTAAAAAGGTGCTTAACTAGAATGGAAATAATTTAAACAGTGGCCAACACAAGGAAAAATAGATTTCCCATCACTCCTTGCAGTGGGCAGGGTCATGCAAATTATCTTTTTACGTCTCATGCCATGCAAGGTAATAGCTTAAAATGTACAAAACCAAACACCTTATTTGGAGCCAAAAACATAGCTCAGTGCTGTCAATTTGTAAGATATAGTGGTCCTGAAGGACGGTCCCTGATATCAGCAACATATTGCAAATCATATTTGGGATCCGATAAGGGAACATGGGGGTTTATTCATCAAGGGATAGCGCCAGGTAGTGCCTTGTAGCGGCAGGCAGCGTCTGGTGAACGCTGGGCGCTGTACGCAATACCACATTTATGAAAGCGATTCTGGTGAGTGACTTTAACAGTGCCAGGTAGTGTCCGATGTATTATTACAGGTGGCTCAGCGTATAGCGCCGGAGCTCTAGCTTCCTGAGCGCCAGGTAAGACCTGACACTACCTGTCGCTCTCCCATACATTTCAATGGACGTTCCTTTTCTTCTGTTTAAACAGGGTTTTTTGTTTTTAATGTTTTTTTTTCTCTCAAATAACCTCTCCTGGCCTAGAAAGAGTCATTTTTAAAAACATTTTTTATTTTTTATATTTTTATCCAGAATTGTCATTACAGGTCTGGTATTAAAGTATTAATATTACAATGTTACAACAATGTCATTCCATGTGTTTTCGCTTTGTTACTAGTAGATATGTGTTCAGATGTATGCTATAGTGACCAGATCCATTATGTTGAATATGGTGTGAGGCGCTACCTTTCGCTCCCTGCAACGCTGTACTGGTGTTAGAGCGCCCCCAACATGCATCTCATTCATCAATGCCAGCCAGGTTACCACAGCGAATGAGACGCTCTGTTACAACGCCCGATAGCCGACCACAGCATATACTAGCGGTCGCTCTTAGGTCCTCTGTACAGACGCTCATCTGCCGATAGCTGGCGCTAGAAATGAATCAGCCTGCCCGTCTCTCTAATAGAACTGCTACGAGGTCCAGTGAATTCGTTTACTGAGTGTGATTGGTCCTCCTTGTCCTTGGACCTCATGGTTTACTATACTGTTTCTTAAACCTATTTTTCTATGATTGTCGACTTTTGGTCTATGAAGATTTTGGCTATGCTTAGAGGAACTTAAAAAATAAAAATGGGCTAATTCCCCCCTCATCTGCCCCTACTTACCCTTTGCATGTTTTGGCTGCTTTGGGGCCTGATCCTCTCCCCCACCGCCGTAAATGACAGTACGGCTTTAGCCGGCCTCTTCAAAGTCCCGCGCCGCTCAGCAAAATCTCGTGAGATTTCGGGCGGCTCCATCGCATCCCAGCCAAGGTCACTACACAGGTGTGAGATCGGGGGACGTGCACAGCTCCTGATGGGATGCAAGATGGCGCCGCCTGTTGAACGGTTTCCAGAATATGAGGGACCCCGAAGATGGGTCCCCCAGGGAGGTGAGTAGAAGATACCCAAATGTAAAACCAGAGGAGAGAGCAGCAGATCGGAGAGGTTTGCAGGAGGTTTTAATGTTCCTCTTTAAATAATTCAGTGGGGGATTACAATGATGTTGTGCAAAAGCCCTTTGCCAATTTCCTTTAATAAATCTCGTGAAATAACAATCATAACGGCAATAGCATTTATTTGCAGCTTGTATATTCATTTTCCTGCCAACTATACACATTATTATAGACTGCCATGGATAGGTTTTCCTAGGTTTAGAAACTCAATACAAGCCCCCACAGGATTAGCAACGTAAACTAATTAGCCATGAGGAACACATTTAGAAGCAACGTCTATCTATACATCTAATGACTTGACTTTACAGGCTGTTGTAAAAATTAAACCACTTTGAAATTACCAAATTGTGTTTTCTATCTCCCATCTTGCGAGCATTTCCTACCCTGCCCTGCCAGATAATTCAAGCCACACTCTCCGCCATGCCATTCCAGAACTCCATTACTGTTTTCGGGTCCCGACATCCGAACAGGAAATGAAAAACCGATACGACCTTCCTGCTTTAAATGTCTCAAAGTATGTGGATCAAACCATGGAATCTTTGGCGTTTTGGAATCCCTGACACACGTCCTGGGGCAAGATCGCTAAGGTTATTATTTAAAAACTAAACCCAACTGTTTTAATGGAATATTTGCATCCTTTATGAGCTGGTTCATATATGTAAAGAGGGGGGGCTTTTCGGATATGCCTAGAATTAAGTTACCAGAACAACCGCTGCAAGAACAAGCCATGGTATTGTTTTCAACCACGTAAAAGTGGTTCAAATTAGATATCGGAAAGGCTGCCGATGACTAATATTAATTCGTTTTAGGTGGAAGGGGCCGATTTCAGGAAATGCTTCCACCTCTTTCCCCTTATTTTGTATTTGTGCCCTGCTTGAGTAGAATTTATTTTCCAGCTAATTCATGCAAATTGATTTTATGGTGTACAAGCATTCAGTTTCTATCTCCAGAAATGAGTTATTACAGCTGTGTGTTAGCTATGGTAATATGGTGAATTTATTTTGAACTTCACTGAACTTTTTTTTCTTTCTTTTTTTACTCTTTTAAGCTCAGGGCAACTACATATGTTGCTTAAAAACCCCTTTCCATGTTGTTCTTATTGTCTTTTGCTTTTTGGGTAAATGTTTATGCCATGTGCTTATTTAATCACTTAAGCTGGACATTGCAGAAAGGTGCAAAAAACTTGCAATTCAAATATTACTGACAACCTTTGGCATTAACAAAGTATGCCTGGTAATGGGGGTCAACCATAACTTGGCTGGTGTCCTCCTGACAGTGGCCAGATATATTTTGTGCCAGCAGGTTGCTTCATAGCTGATGCCTTGCACTTGATTTGGACTTGTTCACCTCCTAAACAGGATGTGTTGGTCATACCACTATTTTCCAGTGAGAAACACAAGCATATAGGAACATTTCTGCAGTCAAGTGCTTGAAAGATGTGTTTTTCTTTGCTCCCTGGCCCCCTTTTTGCTGTTCTATAACTAACTTTACTGTGATGCTACCCAACTTACCATAGAACGGCTTCTCCATAAAGTACTGGGTTGGACTGAGCTGATATTGGCACCCGGGTTGTCTTGCTTTAGTAGTAACCTCTGTCCAAACGTTTTTTTTTTTTGCGTTGGATGGGGAAGAAAGGAGGAGCACTGAGGCATGATGTTACAAAAAAAACCCTTACCTTGCCCTGAATCCTGCACTGTCACCCATGCTCGGCTGTCACCCGCACCTGGCACACAGAGGCTGCACAGATTACGATTAGGGGAATGGTGAGAGGCTAACTCTTGCGATAAGTTAAACTGCCTCCAGTGTAATGGTAGCCCCCTGTTCCTGCCCAGGAGACGCCCCCACCGAAATGAAAACAATGCTTAATGACTTTTTCAAATGAAATACAACTACTATATACACTATCAAGGGGATAAACTAAAATAAAAATTGATGAGACCACTATACCTCTCCAGGGGGGGACCCAACACTTTTTCTAGCAGCTGGCTTGCCGCAGGTGACTTGCCAGCCCCCTTATGCCTTGTGAACCGGTATAGTGGTCTCATGGATCCCTTACTAGTTCACAAATAGTTAAATGTAATACACAGACACAGTATCAAAAATGACAATAATTTATGAAAAGGACAATTTTTTTCCTGATGGATGAACGATGGATGAACGCTTTCCCGCAACAATTACCACTGCGCTGTCACTGACAGCTGGTAGTGATTGGCGGGAGCAGGGAGTCTGGGTAAGATGATGATGTCATTATCTTACTCTTTCTATAAAATGCCACTCCCTGCATCGACTGGTGAGGCAACAGAAGCTGGTACACTCCCAGAGTGAAGATCCTCATCAGAGCCCTGCGGGGGAAGAGGAGAGCCTCAATGCTGGATCAAGGATGGAGGTGAGCATTGCTCCAGTGAACCACAAGAGTTATTAAGACTAGACTATTTCTTTAATTGAAAACCATTTACTTAGGCGCTTTCCCTTACTTCTCCAGAACAAAGGTGAGCTGACCTTGCCAATTTCTCCATCTCATAAGAAGGTGGGAGGAAGGGCTTCTGGGAGATGCAGCTACATTTAAAATCTATAGGCGAAATATCAGTCATCATCGATTATTACGTTTTTTGGCAAATGTTCTCCTTTTTTTCATTAAAAAAAGTGTATCCCCCTTCCCTTGGGAACTCTAGACATATGGGCTGGTAATTTAGAGCTTGGAGGCCAAGCAGCTGGCCCTGGCATGTTACCACCATTTATGCCCTTCCATGCAGGTCTGGTTCTCTTACCACTGAATAAACACTGGGCCCATGCCAATGGGGTGTGGATATGACAGGCATGTGGCTTGCTGAACCCCTACTCTATAAACTGTTATTGTTTTATTTTCTTTAACCATGTGTGGTATGGGGTTCAAAGAACCCCTATACCAGCTCAATGGGTAGAGAGGCCAACATGCCACCTGCCTGACATGTGGACAAGTTGCTTGCCAATACTCCACACAAGTGCCCATCACCCAAAGATCATAAAGGCTGGTAACTTGCAAGGGCTGTGGGGCCAGCCACCCATCTTATGAGCTTTAGGCTATCCGCCCCTATGTCTGATGTGCTGGGCTAGGAGCATAGGGGAGCAGGGGACATTTATTTTATCATAAAGTTATCATGTATTTTTTTATTGGCCCAAATAATTTGACTCGAACATTCTTGCTATTCAGGTATGGCTGGACTGAAACGAATGGCCAATATCTACAAAACAGTTCAATTTAACCCTGACCCAAATCTTCAGCTTGTCTCTATTTGGGACTTTTTATTGCGTGCAAGCCATCCTGTGTTGCCAAGTGCTGTTGAGGTTTGTTGAAGACAAGCGATAACTGTGTTTTCTGTGATGCCCTGCCTGCTGAAAAATAAAACTGATGGGACTGTGTTGTGAAAGAATCCTGCGTGGAGGATATTTACTAAAGTGAGCCAGAAAACATGTTACAATCTATATAAAAAATTACTTTGCAAAGAATGAAACATGGTTCAATGATTTGGTTAAAGTTGGCAATTTAGGGAAATATTTTTGGACCAGTTCATTTTAGCGAAATGTACCTTAAACCAAAAAAAAAAAAAACAATCTAAGGTCATTTACTGCCCCAACATTATAAAGATATATTAAAGGTTGATGTTTAACCAGCAATGGGCCTCTTACCTTTTTCACAGTGCAAAATAATAAATGGATGGAATGTGGGCATAGCTTTAAAACAAATACAATGCTTTCAATTGGGTGAAAGATTACAAATTCCACATCTAACAGTCACACACGTGCCCCACTATTTTAGTCATAGCTGCCACTCTTTGCAGACGCTATGGTGACTCAAATCTGAAACATAGAAGGAGACCATATGGTCCATCTAGTCTGCCCTTTTGTGTGTATGTTCTCTTTATCTCAGGATAGATGCATGCCTATTCCAGACAAATTTACATTCATTTACTAGCTATCTCTGTTTGAAGTTTGCTCGAAGCATCTACTACTCTTTCTGTAAAATAATGTTTACTCCTTACACCCGACTAGCTTCAGGTTGTGGCCCCTTGTTCTAGCACAGGGGTGGGCAATTCTTTTTTCCATGGGGCCACATGAGAAACTAAAAATGTTGTGGAGGGCCGGGCCAAAAGGCTGAACTCATTTCTGCATAATATAATTGTATTTCTTTATAAAAAGCAGTAAATTTTGACAAGCTGCTACGAGTATATGTTATAGTTAAACAATAAAAAAGTGAGTTTGCCTTACAAAAAAATGTAATTTGTTAAATAAACCACATTTTGTGTGTCCAGTGAGGTCTGACACAGCAGAGGCATGATGCCTGTAACCCAGCCCTGGATTCCTTCACACTCCGAAGGGCTGTGTTACATGGGTTTTGGTCTGCTTTAAAACATCATGACCAAATCAGGTTAGGATGGATAATCCCCCTCCTTTACATTATTATTAAAATAACACAGTGCTGCTCACACTTTTTACTCAGTAGCAATGTGAAAAATTGCGGATTCCCTCACATAAAGCAGAACAAAACCCAGAGCGGCCACTGGTCTTCCCCCTGGAAATCCCAGATGGCGATGCCCCACTGTGTGAAACCCTTTTTATCCAGTAGCAACATGAAAAATGGCAGACTCCCTCCCTTAAAGCGGAACAAAGCCCCGATCTGGGATGCCCAGGGGGAAGACCAGTGGCCGCTCTGGGTTCATTTCCACTTTAAGGGGGAGTCCACCATTTGTCAAGTTGCTACTAAGTAACAAAGGTTTCACACAGTGGGGCATCCTGATCTGGGATGCCCGGAGGGAAGACCAGTGGCCGCCTTTTTTCACATTGCTACTGAGTTAAAAAGGTTTTAAAAAGTGGATCATCCGGATTTGGGATGCCCGGGGGGGCTTGGATAAAATGCTGTGTGAAACCTTTCCCACCTTGTAGCATGACCCCCCCCCCACCCTCCCAGAGGCATTGGTCTGGCCACGAGAGTCAGTGCACCATCAGGCGCTGTGTACGGCATGTAACACATTTGGTGTGGACTACAAGTGCCAGCAGCCTGCGACGTGAGGTCCAGACAAGTGGCTGGAGAACCTCCATCTCCGGCGTCAGCTCCGCAGTAACTGACACATGCCACACAGTACAGGAAGAGAAACGCCGGCCACAGCCAAACCTGCAGGAGGGAGCTGTCCAATAGGACAGCAGGCTCTAATCCACACACGCCCCCACTACATTAGACTCAGTACAGAGGGGCTAAAGTGCTGTTCAAACCCGGCGATATCTTTTCTGGCAAGACTGCGCAGACAGTGGGCGGGACTGAGTGGCGGGGCATTTGCAGCATGTGGCCGCGCACCTTACAGGGAACGCTGGTCGAGGGCCGGTCAGAGCCAATCAAAGGGCCTTAGGGCCCTTAGAAACTTCATATAGAGTGGCAGTGGCTGCAAAGCCACTATGGCTGCAATTCAGACTCCTTTCCAAGTCTGACTCCTTCTAAGTCTGCAGCGAATTTAACCTGAATTCACTCTATGGACCCAGAACCACATCACTCTTCCTCCATATCACCACCACCTGCATCCTGATATGTCTCCTCTCTCATTCACAGGTACGCATTTTGATCTCACCAGCAACTTTTAACCCTTTCCTGCCTGTGTAATTCCTGCTGCCATTCTCTCATCAGATTCACTATTTAAAACTTGATTTTTCCCTTGTCATCTTAATTGTGTATATGCCTTATTTAGAGTTATGTAATTATTTTGAATGCCCCATCTGGTTCCCCTGCCCATATCTATATGTGTGATACTATCATCTGTTACTATCTCCTAAATTCAAACTGACCAATGTTGCCCCTTGTGTGTTCACTGAACCATAGCATCTAGCAACATTCCATATGAAGTTTTATTACCTTATGTGCCCCCCCTGACCAAACTTTTAGGACTGACCTAGCCCCACCCTTTAGGCCCAAATGTTGTGTATGAGCTAATCAATTGCACTTAGGAACTTCATATAGAGTGGCAGTGGCTGCAAAGCCACTATGGCTGCAATTGAGACTCCTTTCCAAGTCTGACTCCTTCTAAGTCTGCAGCGAATTTAACCTGAATTCAACCTGGAGGAAACCTGCACCAGATTCTGCTTGTCTGAATAGCCCAGCATCAACTAAAATGATCCCCTTCTACCTCATCACACTGCTTCCTCTTACCCTCAGAATTCTAGGCTCACAGTATCCCCCTGCTCCTGGTAAGTCCCTATATATCTCCCCCTCTCTGCTCTCCTCCCCCTACCTCTCTGCTCACGAATTCCTTTCCATGGCAAAATCACACACCACCTCTATATCCAATCACAAGACACATTACTCCACCCTCAAAAGCCACAACCATCTCTTCCCTCTCCTTTTACTCTTACTTGCCGCCGGAGACATCAGTCCTAATCCAGGCCCACTCTCTCCTCCCCCTCCTCCATAACTATTCATTTTTCATCAAAGCCAAAAGTCTACAACCGTGTTAAACCGGGATACACACGCAACCTATCTAATCTGATACAGCTTAGTCACTCTCCATCCCTTCCCGCCACTGTCACCTGCGCACTGTGGAATGCACGCTCAGTGCGCAATAAACTCACCTATATTCACAACCTGTTTCTCTCTAACTCTTTTACCTTCATGGGGTTCACAGAAACATGGCTTACCCCATCAGACACAGCTTCACCCGCTGCCCTCTCACATGGGGGACTACATCTCAGCCACACCCCCAGATCCAACAACAAACAGGGCGGGGGTGTTGGCATCCTTCTATCCAAACTCTGATCCTTTAACCCACTCCCTGCCTTGCCATCTCTATCCTTCTCATCTTTTGAAGTTCACTGTGTCCGCTTATATTCCCCCTGTAACCTGAAAATTGCAGTCATCTACTGCCCTCCTGGAACTACTACTCTTTTCTTCAACCACTTTTCTACCTGGCTCCTTCAGTTTCTGTCCACAGACATCCCTGCAATCATCATGGGTGACTTCAACATATCTGTTGACACTAGCAACCCTGCTGCCACCAGACTACGTCACTAACCTCATCTTTCGGCCTCAAGCAATGGTCTACTGCACCCACCCACAAAGACGGCCACACAATTGACCTCCTCTTCTCTAACCTCTGCTCTCTATCAAACCTCTCGTCCTCTTTGCTCCCCCTCTCTGACCATACTCTGCTGACTATGACCCTCTCTCCAATGTTTGCAAATCCCCCTCTACACAAACCTACAACTCAACGCAGGAACTTAAGAAACCTAGACCTTCAGTCCTTTTCTGCCTCACTTCAACCTCTTCAGACCTTGACCTCATTCACGGACATAGACGCTGCATCATCACACTACCATAATACTCTCTCCTTAGCTCTGGACGTTGTCGCCCCCCTCACCTATAGCCATCCCCACACCAAAAACCCCCAACCCTGGCTAAATGCAAGCACAACCAGATTGAAACAGCTGTCTCGAGCTGCTGAACGGCGATGGAGGAAAACCAAAGCCAATCATGACTTTCTATTCAAGCTAAACATGGACAAGACAGAACTGGTCATTTTCCCACCATCTAACTCCCCTCCCCTCTCTAACACGTCTATTTCTGTCAACAATTTCACAATACCAGCAACTCCCCAAGCTCGGTGCCTGGGAGTCATTCTGGACTCTGCCCTCTCTTTCAAACCACAAATTCACTCCCTGGCCACCTCCTGTTGCCTCCAACTTAAAAACATCTCCCGCATCCGTCCTTTCCTCTCACCTGACACCACTAAAATGCTAGTACATGCCCTGGTCTATCCCGACTCTATCCCGACTGGATTACTGCAACATCCTTCTTTGTGGCTTACCAACTAACAGACTGGCACCCCTCCAATCTATCCTGAACTCTGCTGCTCGCCTCATCCATCTCTCCTCTCGCTCCTCCAGTTCTGCGCCTCTCTGCCAATCCCTGCACTGGCTGCCAGTCCCACAGCGAATCCTGTTCAAAACTCTAACTCTCGCATACAAAGCTCTCTCCAACCAGGCCCCTCCCTACATCTCATCTCTAATCCAACAGTATCAACCTAGACGCAGCCTCCGCTCTTCTGCCGACCTTCTCCTGTCCTCCACCCTGGTCACCTCCTCTCACGCCCACCTCCAGGACTTCTCACGTGCAACTTCAATCTTCTGGAATCCCCTCCCGCACCCAATCCGCCACTCCACAACCCTCAAAACCTTCAAAGGCGCTCGTAAAACTCACTTATTCAGACAAGCATATAATCTGGCCTAACAAATCTTCTAAAGGGCGCATGCCACAAAGCTCAATACTGACTGTTTGTGATCCTTCCCCCTCGTCTTCACCCCTCTTCCTTTAGACTGTAAGCTCGCAAGGGCAGGGCTCTCTCCCCTACTGTATCTTGTACTCAGAATATCCATTGTCAACTCTGTAAAACTGCATTTGAAATAGTATATGTACCGTATGTTTCTACCCTGTCTGTAACTACTACTTTGTAAAGCGCTACGGAAGATGATGGCGCTATATAAATAAACAATAATAATAATAAAGGGCTGTATGTGGCCCTGGGGCCTTACAATGCCCAGGTCTGTTCTAGCATGATGTTTCTTCTTAAAAACACTTCCTTTTTAGATCTTTGCTAATCCTTATTTACATATTTAAAGGTCTCATTCCTTTCTCCTCTTTCCCTTATTTTCTCCAGCTTTCAAGTCCTTCCACTTGGGCCCATTTCATTTGAATCCCAATCAGAAGTAAAAAATAGTTATATTTGGAGCAAGCTACCTGCACCCAAGTTGCTTCTGCTTCTAATGGCAATAGGACTGCATCTCCCAGAATCCCTTGCTCCCACCCTCTTATGAGATGGAGAATTGGACTGGGTCAGCTCACATTTGTTCTGGAGAAGTGAGGGAAAGCGCCTAAGCAAATGGTTTTCAATTAAAGGGATAGTCTAGTCTAAATAACTCTTGTGGTTCAGTAGAGCAATGCTCACCTCCATCCTTGATTCAGCATTGGGGCTCTTCTTTTCCCCCCGCAGGTCTCTGATGACCAATCCAGGATCTTCACTGGGAGTGTACTGGCTTCAGTTGCCTCACCGGTCAATGCAGGGAGTGGCATTTTATTGAAAGAGCAGGATAATTACATAAATGGGATGTTTTAAAGAGGAACTTCAGAGGTGTCCAAGTTCCCCAGCTTGGGTCATCCTGAATTGAGATGCCTCGCTGTACGAAACCCCCCAGATCCCACGTTCCACTCACCTTTTCCCACGGCCACAGCTGTGTGCGCACCAGTGCGCCAGACCTTTTTGAATGGGCAGCGCAGACACACTGCAGCTAGAAGCTGAGCGACATGGCCAACTCTGGTGGGCTACTTAGCCGTTCAGGTGGCTTAGCCACTGACAGAGCCGAAGAGAGCCTAGTGAAATTGGGAACGCTGATTTGTTGAGCGGGCCACTAAGCCAATCAGAGTTCCCAGTTTCGGCTGAGCCGTCAGAAAATCATCTTTCTGATGTATTTTTATGGTGACCTGGGGGGATACAAACATACAAACAAAGTGATGTTCTGTGTGGGCTGTTCCTGTTTAAATAATTATAGGGAAGTCTATGTTCTTTCAAGTTTGGCTGCAAACTAAAAAAATATTTTAATATTTTTTGCTAAATTAGGGATGTTATTTTTTATAAAACTTTTTTAGCCATGTAACCATTATTATTATTACTATTATTATTATTATTTCAATTTGAATAAAATGCCTTTAAACGTTGGGCACTGTGTTGTAAATATAAATATGAATATCTTTTGTCGTTGTTGTTGTTTTTGGCTGTTTATGTACTCATAAGGTGTGTTTTATGTACACATCCCACTAAATCCCTGTTGTTAATGGAAAGCAGAGAGCAGAATTTGTTAGCGTGGGGGGTGGGGGCAAGTAGCCCTTAATTTTCTAAATGCCGTGGCTTTGTAAAGCTGTGTCATGCATCTCAGTTCAAACATGTTTCTCTTCTTTATTATTCATGGGCCCTTTTCTCAGTCAGTGGTGTTGAATAATAAAACAGCCCGGGATCAAATGGGCCAATTCTCCACGCCTGACACCAACTGCTACTGTTCTCTGGGCTCTGCCAAGCGTTGCCTCTGATAATGAGCAGGATTTGGTTAAACAGTAAATTAATGAATAATGAAATATCCAGGTTGATCAGTTAGAGAGCACGCTTGCTGTGCCCCGGGCTAAATGCCGGGGGCTGGAATTACTCTCAAACGGCACTTGCCTGTCTGCTGGGCTGGATAACTATTTTACAGACCATTGCTTGACAGAATGTTAGGACAGGAGGGGTAGGGTAATGGGGGGGAGTGCAAATAGGAAATGAACTGGACCAAAGATCATCAAGGTATTGTGCACAAAACAACATGGAGCAATAATCATGTTATTATCTGAAGGTAATCTTTCCAGATGAAGTGATATCATAGGAAATCATATGCTTAGGCTTTATCGTGTAATGGTTGTTCACGCTATTATTTTGCACACATTTTTTCATTATTTTTTTCTTGTATTCTAATTACTATTTTTACCATTTTTAATTATATTATAATATATACAGTACAGAAGATAATAGAATTTTACAAATGCATAGTGATAATAAAATATTATTTCTAAATCAGGATGCTTGGCAAAATAGTTTAATGCAAAACTGTATTATTAAATTATTAACATATTAACATTGATCACTCCTATTACATTTTGGTATTATCACTAACAAAAGTGTGCAAAAAGTAGGCAAGGCTTTCTACTCCTACCTTTAGGCAGGGGTGTAATGAGTCCAGGTATGGTGGCAATCGATAGACCCGTCATCTGGGGGGGGCAGCAATCGCTAGACCCATCATCTACAGGGAGAGGCAATCAATAGATCTGTCAGCTAGAGGAGACCTGTTATCAGGAGGGAGCGGCAATCGCTAGACCTGTCATCTAGAGGGCTCCCCAATCGCTAGACCTGTCATCTAAAGGGAGCACCAATCGCTAGACCCATCATCTACAGGGAGTGGCAATCAATAGATCTGTCAGCTAGAGGAGACCTGTTACCAGGAGGGAATTCAGATTAATATATGTGGGATTAGTTTGTTTTTTATATAGAGTATTGGGATATTAATATGCTAATATCAAAGCTAATTTTATATATTTTATTGTATAATATATATATATATATATATATATCCTCAAATGTTGGTAATAAGTACAGGGGTAACATGCTAATAAGGGAAGATTTATTGTAAAAGGGAAAGTACACTTACTTTATAGGTGATATTTACAAAGTTTTTCATTATCCTGTGTCCCATTACTATGGTCACTGCATGAATAATACTTAGAATATGCAGCGATAAAAGTAAAATTGTGGATGGGAGGACGGGTGGCAGGGGGATAACATTGTGTGTACACTATAAGATGGCTGAGAATGCTGCATGTTCCAATTACTTAACTCAGAATCCAGCAGGGGATATGCAAATAAGCACAAGAGAAGAGGAGGAAGGAGAGATGACTCAGAGAATGTCAAGCAGCATTGAGTTCCTTTGGTGGACAGACTGAGATACAGGAAAGGGGCAGATTTCTGTAGCCAGAAATCATGACCTGGTGCTTTACATCAACCACCAGGTAAGAAACACAGTGGGACAAAAAAAACTGTTTGGGGGGTCTCTCTCATTAAGAACACCATGCCAACAGTGAAGTGTGGTGGAGGCAGAATTATGCGTTGGCGCTGTTTTCTACTTATGATCAGTTCCACATATCTGTAAATTATGACACATAACTTCAAGAATCTGGAAAAGTTGATGAAAATTTTCACTTTTCAGCATGACAAAGACCCAAGGCATACCACCATATCAACAAAAGAATGGCTTCTCCAGAAAATAAAGGTTTTGCAGTGACCCAGCCAAAGCACAGACCTGAATCCAGGGGAAACCCAGCTGAAAATCTGTAGGTCAACCTGAGTAGAGCTGTACACAGGTTTCTAGATGTGCCATTCTGCCGTTACAGTTGGAATAAGTTCTGAACTGTTTTTTCTTGGTCCCATTCTTTTACATAGCAAAGGTCTGGCATTTTAATAGGGGTGTGTAGAATTTTTATATCCACTGTATGTACATGGATTTTAATTTGACAAAAGGCAGGATAATGTGGTGGAAAGAGTAGGTCTAAGGTAACATTTCGTATATTGTTAGAAACATTACAATAATTGCACTGGAGTCCTTATAATTACAGGTAATTTGCAGTACAAAAACATTATGAATAACCTATGATGACTAACATAAGTCCACAATGAGGTTTGTCTGAGTTGAGCATTGTTATGGCCAGTGAATAGTAACTGTTCTAGATCATATCTTATAGTTTATGTTTAATTTTAAGTTATGATAACAGAGCCCTGTATCGCAGCCTCAAGGGAAGATTTTTTAAATATACAGTGACCAGGGTGTGCTGGGTCATACTTTCCATTAGGAATAGAGGTACTAGCTGGATGTAAGTGCACATGGGGGTAATTGTAGGCTGTCAATTAAAATTAAGAGTTGTACGATGGGGATACTTGCAGGTTTTTAGTAAGGAGTCTTAAGCTGTCAGTAGGGATGTCAGTGGTTTGTCAGTGAGAAGTGAGGGTAAGTACAGTTATTGGAGACTGAGAATAGCATTACTTAAAATGTGAGGGTAGAGTGGGTGTAGGAACACGACAGAAGTGACAGAATCTAAAGTTGATGCAGTTAGGTTGGAGATGTTAGTATGGAGTGGTAGTAGTCTAGGGTTGTCGGAGGGTAGTAGCAATTTGTCAGTGATACACAGAGAAAGCTGTGGGTTGTTTAGTTTAGCCCATACTGTCAGCCAGGATTAATTGTAGATCATCAGTTGCTGACTAGTAGAAGGGATAGTAGCAGGTAGAGATGAGGAATAAAGGTAGATATTGAGTATCAAACAAACAGTGATAGTAGTTGGTTACTGGTGAACGAGAGGGTAGTTGCAGCTTCTTAGTGGAGACTGAGGGTAATTACAGGTTGTTAGGAGAGAATGGGAGCAGTGGTTGGTTGTCAGATTGGAAGTTTAATAGCTGCGTAAATAACACTCAGAAAATATACAGAGGGCACAATTTTGAGAAGCAGAACAAACTGTAAAATGGCTATTGAGCCTTTAATTTATGTGCCAACATATTTATTGATCCACACTAACTTCTGTTAACTTCCTTTTATGACAATTGCCATTGAATATAAAGTCTTGGTGAGATCTGAACCTTGAATTCCTGGTTATAATGAATAGGCCTATTTGTTTTCTCCTCTGTTTCTTGTACTTAGTCAGAAAGACTTGATTCATGCTAATACAAATGTATTCATGTTTCTATTTATCCTAATGAACACAAATTCTCGAGACAGATTTTTGCATCTGAAAAGTTTTGCACAGACCTTCAGGATAATTTAAGTCGAACCTCAGTAACATGATGACAGTTAACTAGAGCGTCTAGACTCCGCAAAGCAATCATGTGGGCCAGTGGATGATGTCTCTGATTCTTGCACATCATCGAACAGAAGAACAAATTGTTAGCATATAGTACATGTCTGAAGATTCAAACAGCAGCAGTATGAGGCTATTATGTATTCAAATGAGAAAACTACATCTGGAAATCCGGCAGACACAGACAGAAGCTTGAACTGTTTTATAAAGCAGCATCCACCCAATATCGAAATGTAAGTTACGTCAGGTTTAGAATAAAGGCTGCTGCTAATGCTAATTCATCAGAAATTCAAGGTTGAGATATCCAAGATCTAAAGAAGCATTGATGAGTAAAGAAGTATATATTTTCCTGCTGAAAACTTAAAAGAAGCATTAAGACCTACTGGGGTATTTCAAAACCTGTTCAAACAAGTAAAATACTCTCTCATTCACTTTATTTTTGGGTGGGGGGGCATAGATTTAGTGAGGATGCAATAATTACATTAAAAGAACATTGCCTTTTCATTTTACATTGAGATGATACCAGGCAAAGCAACATATCTCAAATCTTTCCTGATCTGTGTGTCTGTAGGTAAAAATAAAAATAGTTTTTATCCCCCTACAGTAACTTCGAAGCATTGATCTCACCATGTGCAGGCCCCAGAAAAACTAAGCAGTAGTGCTGCTTCAGGTTAAAGTTAAATGTTACCAGTTCAGTTCTACTTGAACTGAAAAAAGTCAAATGCATCCATCTTTATCTTTATCTTTATCTTTATTCAAAAGCAGAATTTAAGGCTTGCATCGTAAAAAATGGCCCAATGATATAAAAATCCATATAAATTTGCTGGATGGCGGGAGGAGGGGTCAAAAAATATCCAGCCAGACTTGTTTTTTTGTTTTTTAAATGGAAGGAAGAAGAAATCAGGGGGACCAGTTCTGTCTCCCCTGATGCCCTCAACCCTTGGATTGTATTTTTACCAAAACAAACCACAAGTTTGACAGGGGGTATTCAGTTCATGACGTATATGTGACCCGACGTGTTTATATTTTTTAATATTAATGTTAATATATTTTTAATATTACACAATTTCGCTATACACCTGTTTTAAGTTGATGGGGAGGGGTAGGCATCTGTGCAAACCTTGGCAGGTAAGGTCATTATGACTGTTATTTACTGACAGTTTCATTGTTCTGGTTTTGTGTCAGCCACCTTACATTCTACCTACTCATGACCTACTTACCTTTTTGTATCTATAGTTCTCATGCATGCCTTTCCAATTTCTCCAGTGTAGCTGGGATCTTCAGCTGCAGAACAAGCCCCCCCCCCCACCTCCATTATGTGCAGCTGTCAGATGTGACACACATTGAAAAAGTGACGCGGTGACGTCACGAAACGCGTTGGTGGTGAGGAGTCTGGGTGGCTGGGGGGGATGTCCATGTCAGTCTGCTCATCTCATGTGAGTGCCTGCTTATAATTGCTGTTACACTGTATCTATGGTTCATTCCTTACCTGGTGGGTCCTCACTTTTTGTTTAGATAGGTCACACTTCAATTCTTTTTAGGGTCTTAGTTTCAGTTAGGATTTTTTCACTTTATATATTTTTTTTGTGTTCATGAGTTTATTGATGTATTATGGGTACACTTTATGTGAAAATTGGATTGATGTTCTATGCACTTTTGGATAAATATAACATTGGTCTAACACTTGCATTATAAATTGCATCACTTATAGTGTTAGATTTTTATTAATGGTTTTGAATGAATACATTTTGTATGATTTTTTGTTATTGTGCAGCAGCCCTGTAATTATGGTAACTGGGGAAGAGAGCCCATGGGTCATCATTTAGAGGGCTCTGTTTGCTATTTGTAGAGCAGCAGCCACAGGTTTTTTGGTCTTCCCCCCCCCCCCCCCATTGTCTCCCTCTCCTCTTTATATCTCTTGGTGTATATATGTTTTTTAATGGTGTTTTAAAGATTGTTGTATAGTATTGTTGTAACATAAATGTAGATATATGAATAAAATTGATTATATTTTTCATTTTTTATTGTAAGTTGTATTTCTTAAAAATGCTTTGCAGGCCTGAACTGTGCAGGATCCACTGATTTATGACTATTTACCATGAGAGGAACATTTTGACTAAACTTCATGCATAACCCTTGACAGTTTGTAGTTTTGTCACTGATTAGGCTAGAATCCTGAGCTAAGTTTCCAAGGGACCTTGTCTACATGGAGTTCCTGTGTTCCCCCAGTGTTACTATTTTTGTTTTCAGGTTGCTCCAAACCCATAAGGTAGAACTACACAACATTGGGAAGAGTAGAACAGCAGAAATATTATTTTAGCTGTCTATGATCCTGTTGGAAAGCTTTGTTAAACCATCACCAAGGTCAAAAGGTTATGGCCGAAAACATTGGTTCTGGTGCCAGTAATACACCTCTAGTAGAATTCCCAAAGACACATAAAAGTATATTAGATAAGCATTTATCCATATGTAGAACCTTATATTCTATGTGCATTGTTGTGCTGCTATGTTTCTACACTTGAGCATTATGGATGGTTTCATTAAAACCCTTAAAAACAGAAGAGCATTTTAAGTACCATTGGAGGAGTGACCTTGTAGTTAAAACACTGAACTGTGAAGTGGATGACTCCCCTGGCCTTGGGCAAATCACTTTATCTCTCTTAATTTAAAGTACTTTTATATACTGGCATGGAAAGGCGCTTTCTTCCCCTTTCTTGCCCTTGCCTTGTCCTTTCACCAAGTCTATTCTAGGCAGCTCTGAAAGTGATTATATTGTAATCACATCATTGCATTTTCTCCATATACTTCTCATGTCCTTGCTTATTTGCTTGCTTGACAGAATAATGCTCATGGGGAATATGATATGTATGCTTATATACTCATTGCCTATTGATGTAATAAATAGGACTTAAAAGCTGATTCAGGTAACAAATACAGTGGTGCTTGTAAGTTTATGAACCCTTTTGAATTTTCTTTATTTCTGCATAAATTTGACCTCAAACTACATCAGATTTTCAAGCAAGTTCTAAAAGTGGATAAAGACAAACAAATCAAATAAATTAGTGAAAAATTAATTTGTTCCAATATCACATCTGCAAGGGACAAATGAATGTGAACATTGGTCTTCAGTGTCTACAGAAAAAAACTGCATCTGAATGTTTTCAGTAATGGTTGATAAGTCCTGCTTATTGGTTTGGAGTAATTTTAGCCAATTTCTCTGTAGAAACAGCTTCAGCTCTACTAAGTTATTGGGTTTTCTCCCATGAACTGCTTTTAGGATCCTTTTAAAACTTTTCCAGTGACCTGTGAATGTTGAGCATCCCAATTGCTCTCCACAAAAATATTGCTACCAGCCTCAGTTCTCCTTACTGTACTTACTCCTTGTTGAAATCCAGACCAGCAGTTGGCCGCTGGTGCTCACATAGACCTCATTTAACAGCCGGATTTCATCAGGAAAAGCAGGTAAGTAGAACCGGACCTGGTGGCACCCACTAAGTTTTGAGTTTTTGAAAGACTTATGGGCTGATGGTTGTTGTCTTGCTACCTGATGCATGTTTTACTTAGATTTGCATGTACAGTTCAGAATTGTCATCATTGTTCAGTCAAAGATGTCAAGCCACCCTGACCCATATGAAGCAAAACAGGCCTAAACAAAACTATCACTCACATGTTTCACATTTGGGACCAGGTTGATGTGCTGAAATTCTGTGTACTTTCTCTACCACGTCTCATTTACACTAAAAATATCTATTTTATTCTCATCTATTACCAAAACATTGTTTCAATGTGATGAGCAAGTTGTAAAGGGTCAGCAAGCAACTGCTGGCAACATCCTGCCATGCACACATTTGTTGTTCAATGCCCTCCTCAGGAACATTCATGAAAGGCCCTAAGTTGTTTAAAGGTTACTTTGAGTTCCTTTGTGACCATTATACTCTTATTGTAATCCTCTTCTAAGCTCATCAGAAATCTCTTTTGATTGTGCCAGAATACCCTTCAACAAACATGTATTGAGGAGATCAGGCTTTGACAGACTGTACTTTGAATAAAACAAGTCCACACTCCACCATATTTTAGACCAAGTCTGAAGTGTTTGGTTTGTTTCTCTTTATCTACATTTAGTAAAACCTTTGTGAAGACCTTATGTAGTTTTAAGACACATTTCTAAACCTGCAGGGGGTTCAAAAACATTCAAATCCCTGTAAGAAATAGTTGAGGGCCATCAGTAATTCTTGCCTTATGTGTAATCCAATGGCAGCACTAATACATTTAAAGAGGAACATCAGAGGCCCTGGGGTCTAAAAGAGTTCCACTCTTCAGGGCATCATGAATTAGGATGTACCGCTGTGTGAAACCCCCACTGAATTGCCAATTTCACTCACCTTCTCCCGGAGCCCTCGCCGCGTCTCTGCGCTAGGGCTGCCTCCCCGTACACCTCTAGCCATGTGCATGCCCACGCCCGGCATTTCTGAATGTACGGTGTGGGCACGCCATGGCTAGGAGATTAGCGGGGGATGCCACTCAGCCAATCAGCACGCTCGCTCTCAGTTTAAGCCTACACTGTGGGAGGTGAGTGGATCGGGCGATCTGGAGGGATACACACAACAAGGCATCCTGATTCAGGATGACACAACGTTGAAGAACAACACCCCAAAAAGTGAAAATCAGGTGTGTTGTTCCTCTTTAAAATGAATTTGATATTTAAATTGAAGAAAGGGGCAATTAAGGAGTCACGTGCACTTATATGGATTTGTTTGCACTTTTATTTTAAAGTCTTCCATAAAGTAGATGGCAAATGATTTGGCATTAGGAATTTGACATGTGCCGTGCTTTTATGTGACATCCATCTAGACCCCTTTACTCAGCTATGCCTTGTTCTTTTTATTAAGTGTGACCTTTCCATGTATTGTTACTGTCATAATTCCCCTTTCAATAAGATTTATGGGTACTTTTGGTTGTGGTACATGGCCTGTGCTTTAGGCAGAAATAGATTAGAATGAAGGGTTTAATGGCCCAAAATAAATTTCCAAGAGGTATAGAGATCATTAACAAGCCTAACCTTGGGCAGGGTGGCATCTTGGGATGAAGGGGGCTCTAAAAACGTTATCATAATTATATATAGAAACCACTTCATAACTACAATGTTCTTTAGTTGTCTAGGAGCAGCTCCCACCTCTATCTAGACCTCACTGCACCCAGACCTCAATACATGTCCCATGTACCTGCGCCCCTTTATTCACTCCAACCATTTTGTGAAGGGCAGGCCCTACAACCTACTCCTAGCCTTCCCTCCCAATCTTTGAACCCAGACCCTACCGGACATCTCTTTTCAACCTCCAGCCTCTTCAGTGGGTGGCACCCTGCACAGGTAGTTTCCTCTCATCTCAAACACCCCCACTGTGCAGTTTCAAATCTAGTCTATATAGACCGTTACAAATTCTGTGGAGCCTCACACTACCTGTTGCCTCCCTGCTAACAGCAGTTTCAAATGGACCAACGTGCATGGTGGTATTCAACAAGAGAGTAGCATATCCTGAAGCTAATACTTAGGACGACTAAATGCTCAAGCTCAATGCAACATCACTATAACTCACGTTACCCTTATTACCATATTGAGTGTGAAATTCCCATTCCTCCCAGTTACAACAGTACCATATACGTATCAGTAGCCCCCCGTTCCTGCCCAGGGGAACCCCCCAAACTGAAAAGAGTCTTTCTGACATTTTCAAATGAACTACAACTACTATGTGCACTATCAAGGGTTACATTTTTTAAAAAAAGGTGTGGGGATGCCATGCTTTTTTCCATTTTTGACATGGGGTCCCCCCTATACAAGCATAACCAGCCCAGGGGACTTGCTATGGGAGCTTGTAGACCAGGGTGCAGGGGCAAGCCTGGGTGGCCCCTGGCCCTGAAAGCTACATGCCCACATGGCCCTCATGGGCCACAGGCTGGCTCTTCTGCGCCCCCCCCCCCCAGGCTTTGGGTGAAAGGTAATGGGCCAGAGATAAATGGCAAGTCACCAGCTTGACACAGATGACTTGCCAGCCCATCAAACCTTGTGAACTCTTATAGGGGTCTCATGGGCATGTATTGGGCCCTCTCCTTGCCGCTGAAGACCCCAGGGGGGATCAGATGCCCCTCAGTGGAAGAGAAGACCTGCACCACTGGATCCCACAAAATGTTAGATTCTGGAATTTCACATAGCTGGCACTTAACTGCCGGAGAGGCACTTAGGCCCTTATTTAAGAAGGGATAGCGTCAGGTAGTGGCTGGTTAATGACAGGTAGCGACTGGTGAATGCCGGACACGGCACGCAATTACACATTTATCAAGCAGAATCTGTGCAGCGACTGGGATAGCGCCATGTAGCATCTGATTCATCATTTTCACAGCCTCAGCGAACAGCGCCAGCGTTCAGCCTTGCACAGCGCCAGGTATGACCTCTCGCTACCTGACGCTCTCCCATACATTTCAATGGACGATCCTTTCCTTCTCTTTAAACTGTTTTTTTTTTTTTTTTTTCAAAAAAATCACAAATAATTCTGTGACCTCTTCTGGCATTGAAAAAGCAGTTTTTTCATATTTTTTTCATTTTTTATATATTTCCTCAGAAATGACATTACAGGTCATTAAACTGTTCATGTATAATGTTGTTACAATGTAATTCCATATGTTTTCGCTTTGTTACTAGTTGATAGATGCTTGAAAACAGACTTTAAACACACCGCCTCCTGCGCTCTGGGCTTCAAACAAATATTTTTCAGCGCCAGAGATTTGTGAGGCTGTTTATTTGCTGAATATGGTGTGAGTCGGTCGCTATGAGCAGTTGCTAACATGTGCTCCCATACAGCGCTGTACTGGTCAAATAGCGACTCCTCACAATGTATTCAACATTACTGAACAGTGACTGAGTCGCTATAAAGAAGCGACTCACGGCCGAACACTGCGACTACTAGCGGGCGCTCTGCAAATGCCTGCTACAGACGCTCATCTGTCGCTACCTGCCGCTAATGATGAATCAGCCTCTTAGTTGGCATTTAAAGGGTTAAAGGACGACAGAAAAGGAAAAGCTATAGATGTGGCAGAGGTAAGTAAAACTGGCCACTTCAACAAAACACTGGCAACAAATATGAACCATTACACATGTTCACAGTCTCTATTTTTAGCACTTGGATCTTGATCATTCATTATTTACACAGTCTTTCAATGTATAAATGTATAAGAAAGTGTGTGTGTGCGTGCGTGTGTGAGGAGCAGGGGTTGAGTAAAGAATCTTCCTTGTATATGCATAATGAATTAGATAATCAGTATACAGTGTGTAGATGCAAAGCCAAAGGTGCTCTCTGAATGTTAACACCTTAATGCATAGGCTAAAGCAGACCTAAAGTCAAAAATGGCTTTAGGTCTATTTTTGACCCCTCCTTTGGTTTATTTAGATTTAGGTTTAAGATCCCTAGGAAGACGGATATATGGCATTAATGTTCACTCTTCCAGGTTTCCTGGGGCTGCTATAATGTCATCTGCGTAAGACAGGTGCAAGAGCAGCATAGGAGCACAGCCTGGATTTGGACTTCCTGGGAGTCCTGACTTCATAAGTGATTAAAGTGATTGGCAAGTCAAAATTAGAAAAAATAAATAAACAGTAGATTTCCTTCCATAGAGTGGCTCCAGCACTGTCCTTTCTCTCCGGTCTGCCTCCTTAGTGAGGAAAATGACTTCCTCATTCTGGTTTCTATCCCCACCCAGCCGATGTGGTCCACCAATCAACCTCCGGGGGACTTAGAACACAAAGAACCCCCACTTCCTGCCCAAACATTCTGAGTGGCTGCCTCTCTCTGCATCTATGAAACCCCACCCTCCTCCCTCCTCTCTGTGTGCTTATATAACATCCCTGTTGCCACACCCACTGTTTCTCCTCATTTTTTCTCGGCATCTCCTATGCTCTAATATTTTTATAAGGAACTACAGGGTCATTTAGTCTTGGATTAAGTTATTTAGTCTTGAGATTCACTTTTACATACCTACAAGGCTCCTTCATAAGATTTACTATATCATATCCACTCACTTCAAAAATTATTGCTATTCTCCAGCCACTGGGGAATAGCAAATGCATTAAAGTGCTATATTTATAGGTAATAGTTATGTATTTTATACCCCAAAAAAAAAACATTTTTGGCCTTGATTTAGCAAAGCGGTGTTAAAATGCAGTGACCCCCGCAACACCCCGAAATCCTTACCTTCACCTCGATCCTTTGCCAAATTGCAGCCCTCCAAGTGGCCACCAACGGACTTGTGGGCCATCTTTTCTGGCCACTGGTCAAGGCCGGCTCACGTGACCGCTGGTGGGCAATTTGCTATGGGGCCCTCTGAAACCTATGTATGCCCCTGGCCCTTTGGGAGTAGTTCAGCACCAGGTGCAAGAAGTACTTTACCATTTTCTAAATTGTCCTTGTAGCAACTAAGTGCTGAATCAGCCCCATATTGCAAATATTGTATTGTTGAGATTTGCAAATCTGATTGGGACTGTTCCACTTTATACATACAAATTGCTTATTTGTTTTAACTTTCAGATAAAATAGTCTTGAGTTAATTCAAAAAATAAATCAGCTGTGTTCTCTTCAAAACACACTTCGGGTGGGTAGGGGAACTAGGGCCAAATTAAGCACTGGGCCAATGTGCCACATCCCACATTACAGCCAGTGAGGGGCATCCCTTATTACAGGCAGTAAGCAGCATACCTCCATTACAGCCAGTGAGGGGCATCCCTCCATTACAGCCAATGAGTAGTATCCCTCATTACAGCCAGTGAGCAACATCGCTCATTACAGCCAGTGAGGGGCATCCCTCTTTACAGCCAGTGAGCAGCATCCATCCATTTCAGCCAGTGAGGGGCATCCCTCCATTACAGCCAGTGAGGAGCATCCCTCCATTACAGCCAGTGAGGAGCATCCCTCCATTACAGCCAGAGAGAGGCATCCCTCATTGCAGCCAGTGAGGGGCATCCCACCTCCCTCCCCCAGAATGCTGGGCAGGACACACACAAACACACAGCATGCTTCCTCCCTTCTGCACCTGAGCCTGCAGGAGCGTCGCAAGCGATCTCCTTCCTCTGGAGTCCTGCCTACCCACTGGACCATGAATTAAATAAGTAAAAATAAAAAAACAGCAACCAGTGCCGCGCACAGAGAAGACATGTGAGCTGCAAACTCGGGGCCGGCGATTGCAGCGGGAGGCAGAGAGTGGCGTCAATGGCAGATAGCAACAGAAAGCGATGGTGGTGAGGTGATGGCATGGGACACATTAAAGTGGTGTGGGACTCACACACCCAAAAGTGGGATTGTCCCATGGAAATTGGGAAAGTTGGAGGGTTATGCTATACCGAAGTTCGAGCTGTCAGTTAATGCAAACACAAACACTGCAGCACTCCTCAGATCTGATGTTTCCAAGAATAGGAAAGCCCAGCAACTTTAATTCCCTCATTAAAGCCAATAAAACAAGACCTCAAGGACAATTTCACTTTAGATGTCGTGCTGAAGGGAACACATTCCCGAAAGTGCTCTACCTGCATCTCCAGCCCCCTCAGGCCAGTGTGTGGCAGGTAGCAGAAGGGGTTCTGAGCTAATGGCAGACTGAAACAAACTGGGCATCCAGAGGGATGGGAGCATTCCTGGTGGATAATGCTGCATCAAGGCCTAGCTTATGCTGGAACCCACTCCCCCACATCTACCATGCTGTACAACTAATAGATACTAGAGCAGCGATGCACACCTATTTTTTTGGTTAAAGGGACGCACAGTTTTATTGTTTCACTTCAAGGGGAAAGCTGCAACCATAAAGCATATATATACATATACATATATACATACACAGGCTCAGAATGGTCCACAGAGTTACCAGGAAAAAAAACAGTGGACCCCTGATCCCAGAGGCCCCTTTGAGTGTCTTCATCACCAAAGTTGAACTATATATAGCTTATACATGGCATCCCAAGTGCACAGAGACAATACAGTCTGGCATAATGTTTCTGTGCATGGACCCTGAATGTTAGCCAGTAATACTTGCATCTAAAAGTCACTTCTACTGGTGGGTCCCAGGCATCCCAATCCAACACTGCATATATATATATATATATATATATATATATATATATATATATATATATACACAAAGTGACCAGAGATGAGAGCAAATGTGAGGTGGAATGAAATGGAAAGATGTGAGGTAGACCGAGATGAAATCTTTGACCCAATAATTTGGTAAAACAGCTTTTCTATAACTGTATGCTTAGAATTGGTTCATAGGCTTTAATAGGTTGAGTATTGGAAACATGGTTAGGATGTGGGACTGATATAAATAATGGACCCATATTCTGTCCAGGACTTCCTCCTGTCCTCAACGCTAATCACCTCCTCCCACTCTCTCATTCAGGACCTTTCACACACCACTCCATTACTCTGGAATGCCCTCCCCAGGGGCAGACTGGCCACAGGGAGACCCGGGACAATGCCCGATGGGCTGCACTTCTTTGGGGCCATTTGGGCTGCTTCTTTGAACACCCACATGCAATCCCTTCTCTCTTAGTCCCCCTGTCAGCCCCCTGTACCCACAAGCCCCCAATGCTATAGTCCCGGCATCATGGTTGGTAGGGGGGACCTCAGCAGGGATGTCTCAGCCGGCCAGGGGCTGGTAAAATCCAGGGCTGATTTTTGGCCACTGGCTCTCCCATATACAAATCACCACTACCCAAGTCTTCAAGGGCACTGTTAAAACCTGCCTATTCCGAGGAGCATATCATTTGACTTAAATAAAAGACAGCCCGAACCACTTCAGATCAGACCATCATACTAAGTACATATTACTTGTGACCCTGCCTCTGTCTCCACCTTCACTTATCCTCTAGATTGTTCCACAAGAGCAGGGCCATCTGTCCTAGTGTATTTCAGTATGACTATGTATTTGTGCATTTCTGTCATGTATTGTAAGTTAGTTGTTTTACCCTGTTTGTAATTTTACATTGTACAGCGCCATTGAAGATGATGGTGCTTTATATATAAACAATAATAATAATAGAGGTAAGTTTACCTTCCATGTCTCCCAACTGATCTGAAATGCTAAAACATCTCCACTACATGGGTTGACAACCTTCTTCTATCAGTACCAGTTTTTCTACATTTTCTAAATGACTCATTTACCTTCTGGGTTACTAGTCATCTAACATTGTGTTAAAAACACACAAAACAGCCATTTAATGTGCAAATCAATAGCTTGGATTACCATTTATATCAGTTTTGTTTGTTTTTTAAATCAAATCAGATATGGCTAAAGCACAGATGGCAGCAGATCAGGTTGGATACAGGTCAGTCTGCAGCCTTGCCATGTACCACGTGATAGGATCTCACGTACCACCAGTGGTATGCGGGCCACAGGTTGCTGTAATCTGCAATTAACTCCTAAACCTTTCACATTTTAAAACCCGTAAACATAATAAAATTCATAATGTGTTTTGGGGTCTATGGAAGGTAATTGCATTTGGCCATTAATCCCTCTTTATTTATTTACGCCATTGTATTGAATACTAGACGACCTCTAGCAGGTAAAAAATATTATTATTTCACTGTAAAATACGTAATTCTGTTAAAACATTAATTTATAAGTTTACTATAGTTAAAATGATCCTATACCCAGAAAGGGAGTCACCTTCCCCAGCCCAGTGCCTTGAAACAGCCTGTGTTTCTTTTATTGCTAAAGCCTTTACTCAATATTCATAACAACATGAACTCGATGCAGTCCACAATATCTGCAGCCCCACCCCCTGGTGCAATGATACTTTCAGTTACAGTACACGCAGCTCAGCATTGGGGAGCACTTCAACTAAAGCCATTATGTGACAGTTTAGTCGTAACTGAATTCATTAGCATATGGTGGAACTCATTCAGCCATCATGGGGCTTTCTGTTAAGAGCTTTTATGAATATTGGGCAAAAGGCTTTATCAAAAAAAAGAAACACAGACTGTTTTGTGGCGCTGGGCTGGGGATAGAAGGTGATGACATAAACTTCCTTTCTGGATACACTTTAAAGGTTTTCTTCTATCTCTTTCAGATATGTTAGTTTGCTAATGGTGACCTTTACTTTTAATTACCCAATTAATGACACATTTCTGCTTTTTTAAATAGAAAAGACAGAGCTGCCTGAATTTGACCCAAATGTTGCCAATATTCTGCTTTGGCCGAACCAACAAAATGTTTAACTTTAACCCGAATCCCAACATTAGTCCTAGCGCCTAAAAAGTGAATCGGAAACTTATATTGGATAATAATACTCCAGAAGCTATAAATACAACAAAAACACAACAATGTTTTATTCATGTAAATCAGATCAGCACTGGACAAGAATCAATTTTCTATTCATTGCTATTTTTGTAAGGAACCAAAATGTAAAAAATAACGTAAAAAGAAAAAAAGAAAATTCAGAGACTACCTAAGTTCAAGCATCACCACCCATTCACAGAGTAACAGACTCACATATAAATAAGTACTTACTCGCCATATATACAAATTCCTGTTAAATTAAGCATAAATAAATATATACAAACGCAACATTATTTCCCTCCCACTTGCAAATGTATTTTTCCTTAACTCCAAACATTGGTTTTATCCACAATTATTTTTTCTGATAAAGTAATGCTGGCAAAAAAAACATTTGAAATACAGGTTGATTTTTTTTTTTTTAAGAAAACAGTAGGTCTTGCATGGCACATTTTAGGCGCAACACGTTCTCTTCTCTTTAAATTAGCATTTAGGTTTCTTAAAACGTTCAGCTAACAGATGAAGCAGGTTAATGCCGATGTAAAAATCAATGAAGAGCAAGTTGTCTCAATTTTAAAAATTTTATGGTGTTGACACAATAAACATGGCACAGCCTTTGGAATGAAACAAGTTTCAATAATGCAAAGGATAAAAATGTTTACAACATCACAGAGAAAATAAAATCAAATAAAAATATTGTACATGAAAATGTTATAGCTGGGACAGTAAATATTCTACAGTAATACTCCCTGCAATGGAATGAAATTCATAATATTGAATAGAAATATCAGTGCGGTGTGTTATTTTAAAAAACGACATTACATTCTAGAATTGAGCTGCTTTTTTGTTTTTTGTTTCTTTTTTATATTTTTTCTTTTGCTAAAGATTTGCTTGTTTTCTGTTTAAAGGATTTTATGAAAAAATGTTTTGTAACTTTTGTGATTTATATTGGTATTGTTTGTAATTACTTAACATTTTAAGTGTGGTTAATACATCCCCCCCCCCCTGCCCATTTAATTATTATTAAAGTCAATTGTTACATGTTAAAGAAAAAAGTCTGACGGAGAATGAATTGCTTTATGGTTTGTAATTTATTCGACATTCTTTTTTTCAAGAAGCTTCAATAAAGTTGAAAAAGAGGTTGGGATAACAAATCCACTATAATGATCCGTTCTGTGGCGGAAAGAAATTCAGGAAACTGCCCAGAAGTTCTTTTTGGTCATTTTTGGGATTTGCTTTGATTTATAGCTTTGTTTTTTGTATACCTATCTTCCTCTTCTATTACATTTTTATTTCAAATTTAACATTTAAATAATTGTCTGGTAATTCTAGAATTAACTGCCTTGTAGTTTGTGATTTTCTCCTTAAAACATGAAATAAATATGTTAATTTGGATAGTAAGTATGTTTATTTCCTGCAATGTCCAAAACAAATTATTAGTGCTAGACCAAAATAAGGAAATGAACATGTATTTTGGGGGTTGGAGTATATATATATATATATATATATATATATATATATATATATATATATCACAATAGAAAAAGTTGATACTGAATCGGAATATTTTATCGAAACATAATACTGTAATACTAGCAGAAAGAATGTCATAAAAACGTGTATTTAATAAAAAAGAAATTGATTAATTGTAATTTTTTTTTTTTTTGTGTAATATGGCCAAACTGACTATCACTTGATCAATTAATCTATCTGTGACTATAGTGACCTGATATCTGAGTAAACTTTCATTTGACAATATTTAGGATCTGTTTGTAGATGTTCATGTGTGTTACAAATATATATGTATATTAGCACTTGGTTCAAAATTAACCCCCACCTCAATTATTATTGATAACAACGGTTGGTTTCAGATCCCAGATTGAACTGGAGCAAGGATCTGATCTTTAACTGAATGTGACATACAAAACCAAACAAAAAAAGCATTTAAACAATAAAAAAAAATGATAAAAAATATAATTTTTCTTTTGAAAAATGTCCTAGTTCACCACTGACATTGAAAACATAAATCATACAAGGCAGCAAATTATGAAATGTTGCTTGTATAGGGAAGTGGGCGGAGGATTGGCAAATGAACGGTCTTGTGAAAGTATGTATATATCACAAGGTGTCAATGTCCCTGCTAGTGATGGTGGCCACCACAATCCAGCATGGAATTCCCACCATGGGGGAGGACAATGTCTGTACAGCACGGGCACTCATGGCAAGTCCCCTATCTTCTCCATAATGTCTCTACAGGAAATGTATAGCTGTGCACGTCGGACATTACAGAGGTTAGAAAAAAAGGTTGTCTTCCATAATTTTTTGATAAACTGTTCAGTTAGTATTCCAGGGTTTGGGTAGAAATAATTCATAAAAATGAAGAAGATACAAAGAAAGTTGGCAGAGGTCTTTGCTCCTGGCTGCCCGCTGGATAGCTGTGAGCTGCATCGCAGGCGCAGTCTGATATATATTTGTAATTCTCCAAAGCCAGTCAAATATTTTTCACATATTTTTTTTTTTCTCTTTAAAGCTAAAATGAAAGATGTCATAGCGGGTCCAGATTTCATTTCCGATGCTTTTCTTCCTTGTCACTGTTTTTGCTACCCGGTCCCTCCCCAGATGTGTGCCTGTTGCTGCTGTTGTTGTTTAAGAACATTTTGTCCATTCCTTTGAGGGCCTCAGTAAGGTAGTTTTGGAGAGCCGTTAGAGAGGCACAGAGAGCAGGGGCTCCGAAGCCATGGGTGATGAGACTAAAGTGAGTTAGGCAGCTCTGGATTCCGGGTTCTAAAATGGGGCTAGGTCGGCTGTTGCCTATGGGCGTTCTGTCTTGGGCTAGGAGGTCTGTGAACTCTTTACACAGTTGTCTGGGGAGAGAAAGATGTTGGGTGGTTACAATCGAGGAACATACAATAAAGTAGAATACATACAACTCAATTTAACCAGTACAACTAATATGATACATACATACAATTCATTACATTGAACCACACAAATCTGGTTATAGAAGCACAATTTTATAGATGACCATTGATGAATTCAATAAGATTCAGAGGGGTTCCCCAATCTTTAATGATCTCCTGTGCGCTGAGTGCGGGAAGGAAAAAGTTCTGCCCCCTCCTCACCCATCCTGTGGTGCTGCTGCTGTCCCATAAAGTTATGTGCCATGCTGTGCCTCTAAAATAGGAGCAGGAAGTGCCCCCTCTCCATGATTGAGCTCAATATGGGGGGGTGAGGGGCCTGTGCTATGGCAGGTACCTCTAACAGTGACCCTGACCCATCCAAAGAAAACAGGATGGCTCGGATAAAGGTGCCCCCAATGACCTTGGCACCCAGGGTGATCGCCCTGCTCACTCTCCCCTAGAAACACACCTACATCAACCCCCTGGTCACAGGGCCACTACCTTGGGGAACACTGCTGTATAGCCATGTGAATAATTCATTGGTAGACTTCCCTATGGCATCAAATCAGGTATTTTGTTTAATTGCCTCTGGTTCTAATCTTGGAATCTAATCTTGGAATCGATGAAATCTTGGAAGCAATCCACAGGGATCTTACTTGCACCCATCTTTCTAACTCATTAAACTAACACGTGCCCCCACTGTACTGTGAGATGAGGTTCTTAACCTTCCTCAATGACTTATGCCAATAGTCTAGGCAGAGACATAAACATCCATCATTGGACCTCTAAAATTCTTTAACGTTAACGTTTAAAGTAAAACTACCCCCAAGTTTACTGTATTCTTAGCATTATGCTAATGGATGATACATTTAATTATGCTACAAGGTGTGATAGGACATTTGTAGCTTTTTTGACTCAACTGCCCAGCTAAAATGTAGAAGGAAAGTTTGGAATTTTGAAGCATGGCAAGAAGCCATTGTTCATATTCATAGACCACAGTAAAAGATTTGCAACTAATTAAAGGTCAGGACCATCACTGTCTCCTGACCTCGGACAACAGAGCAATTAATTTAGGATCACATTAGCAAAGAACATATGTTAGGAATAGAGAAAAAAATTCTCTTGAGTCTGTTCCTTTGGATTAGGACCATTTTGACTAAAATGCACTTTAACTGCATTTGACTAAAGCCCCAGCATTTTTTTCTTACTCATGTATTTTGCATGATCAGTTCCATCACATGTGCTTGGGACACCTAAGACCACCTGATTGGGACACCACCAAGACCACCTGATTGGGACGCCTAAGACCACCTGATTGGGACACTTAAGCCAAGTTATATAAAAAGTCTCAGCATAACATAAAACTCTTCTCTTCAGCATCATCTAGCTTTATCACCTTCTGCTTTCCAACCAGGCATCTTATGTCTGAAATTACCCAATCAAAAACCTAATCCATTAACAACGACTATTAAAGGGACTTGTTAGAATGGTGCAGTAGGTAAGAGGTCCACTTTAATTTAATACAACATCTTGTCCATCCATTTTTGCCTGCTTTCTTCTTTTGGAGGGACATGGAAAACTACACATGTAGAATGCCTGGAGGTAGGTACTTACTTGGTGGCCAGCAGCATGTTCTTTCTTGAGTGCAGGTCGGTGGGGTCAGTGTGCTGTCTGTTCAAGTATTCTGACACTGCCTTGGCTGGAAATTCTGTTTCACAAATATAACCAAAGTCTCGGGCGAGATGGACAGCTTCACCTGAAGGGGAGAGACGTGCACAATGAAACCTAACTATATACTTTACACACCATAAGTATCTTAATATAGAACTATATTTACAACACATACTATAAGTGCCTTAACAAAGACCTATACATATAATATATACTATAAGTATCTTAACATAAAATGATATATAGCATACATGACATAACTACCCTACATAAAACTATATGTAGTATCTTACAAATGTGAGTACACCCCTCACATTTTAGTAAATGTGTTATTATAACTTTTCATGGGACAACACTGAAGATATAACACTTTGTTACAATGTAAAGTAGTCAGTGTACAGCTTGTATAACAGTGTAAATTTGGTGTACCCTCAAAATAAACACACAACCATTAATGCCAAAAACCCTGGCAACCAAAGTGAGTACATCCCTAAGTGAAATGGCCAAATTGTACCCAATTAGCCATTGTCTATCCATGGTGCCATGGGACTCTCCTACTGGTCACTGGAAGTTGAATATGACACCTCATGGCAAAGATCTCTCTGAGGATCTGAAAAAAAATGTTCTCTATGCTATGCCATAGGCTATAAGAAGATTGCCAACACACTGAAGCTGAGCTCCAGAATGGTGGCCAAGACCAGACAGAGGTTTAACAAGCCAGGTTCCCTTCAGAACAGACCTCGCTATGGTTGACCGAAGAAGTTGAGAGTGCACATGCTCAGTGTCATAGCCAGAGGTTGTATTTTGAATATAGATGTAGATGAATTTGTTCTACCAGCATTACTGCAGAGGTTAAAAGGTTGGGGATTTTAGCCTGTCAGGCTATACACATTACATCAAACTGGTCTGCCTGGCTGTTTCCCCCAGAAAGAAGCCTCTTCTAAAGATTCTGCACGACAAAGCTGCAATCATGCCCTGTTGTCTGATGAAACCAAGATAAACGTATTTGATTCAGATGGTGTCAAGCAGGTGTGTGTGGTGGCAACCAGGTGATGAGTACAAAGACAAGTGTGCTTTGTCTACAGTCATGCATCGTGTGTGAAGTGTCATAGTTTAGGGCTGCATGAGTGCTGCCGGCTGTGTGGCGCTACAGTTCAGTGAGGAAACCTTGAATGACAACATGTACTGTGACATACTGAAGCAGAGCATGGTCCTCTTCCCTTCAGAATCTGGGCTGCAGGGCAGTATTTCAACTTGAGAACATCCTCAAACACACCTGAAAGGCAATCACTGCCTCGCAGTGGGTAAAGGTGCTGGAGTGTCCAAGAATGTCTCCAGACCTAAACCCCAATGAACATCTGTGGGGCATCTTCAAACAGAAGGCGGAGAAATCACAAGGTCTCTAACACCCACCAGCTAAGTGATAACCTGTGAAGCTCTAGTGAACTCCATGGCAAAAAAAAAAGTTAAGACAGTGCTGGAAGATAATGGTGGCCACATGAAATATTAATGTTTGGGCACAATTTGGCCACTTCTCCTTTATACTGTCCCATGATAAACATGGGAGGAGTATACTGACTTAGATACGAGTGCCGTATGTGACCGGGCCCTGGTGGGAATATTAAATGGGGCCCTGTTTTTAACTCAATTTGATGCAGGCTAAAGAATGAAAAAGCAGATATAAGTGGTTCTTCCTGTCTCTAAATGATGCCAAGTGAGCACAAATATGATACATTTGGTGGAGGAGCAACAATGATGGTGCGCTGGTGCAGACGCACCCCCTATAGTTAGGTCGTGAGATGCTGTTTACCATACATAAGTAACATATATACCCTAAAGAAGAAGTATATTTGCCATAAGTACCTTAAAGTGGACCAACACCCAGGATTTTGACTATCCTGGGTTTTGGTCCACTTCGGCAGGGCACCCCAATCGGGGGTGCCCCGCTGTGTGAAACCCCCCAGAAAGCCCCAAAATCTTACCTGTCCCCGCTCCCACGTGACTGGACGGTCCAATCCCCGCCAACGTCCAGGCGGGGATCAGGAACGTCCAAGCGGCTGCCGCCGCCGCCTCCCTCGCGTCACTTTCGGCGCGCGCGCGCCCCCGCCGGCCATTCGCAGACGGCCGACGCGGGCGCGAGCACGCCTACAGGGGCGCGAGGTAAGATCAGGTAAGGTGTTTGGGGGTTTTTTGGGGGGTTTCACCCCGCGGGACATCCCGATCTCGGATGTCCCGCGGGGTGGGAGGTGATCGGCCCGGGAATCTTATAGATTTCCGGGCCGATCACCTCTCGGTGTTGGTCCACTTTAAAGTGGGACAAAACCTACCTGCGGACGGCCTGGAATCTAAAAGATTTCCAGGATGCCCCACTGTGTGAAACCCTTCATGGCCAATGGTGTGTGCATGGGCTCTTGTCTGATGAGAGCTGTCTGCTGTGACTATGTAACTCTCACCCCAGCCATTTAGATAGGGTTAGGGTGAGACATGTTTTTGAATATACCATTCCACTGTTACAGGGGAGAATTTTTTTCCCCTGAGCCCGTCTGTGGGGAACAGTAGCACAGTAATATATGCCCAAGGCATTGCATGATGGGTAAATGCACCTATACACACACACCATCCATGGTAAGCCTTTCCCATACCTTCATCTTGATCAAATCCTGAACAGGGTGAACTGATCTCACCAATGAGAGCACTAATAAATGAGCAGTTGCTCACTATGGTAGCTGCTAGTGATAACTGTTAAAATGAGTCTATCTGTTGTGGCTCTTTGTGGTGGTATCAGTAGTGGCAGACGCAGTAGCACCTTACAGATATTAGCTTATCTTGTCAATCTGTAAGTGTCACAAGGTGAACACGGATGAACGGTAAGAAATAAACACAGGTTCTCTTTAAATTGCTCAAAGAGAAGAAAAACAATCATCTGGCTTCGTATCACCCCAGTGTCACATTATGTGCAAGTTGTGCGATCACATTTCTAGCCTGCAGCTCCAAACCCATCCTCAGCCTCGCAAGAATGTGAAGTCGGCACACAAGAAAGCTGGGAGCGGGCTATGGGCTGGGAGAAGTCGGGGTTGGAGGGGATTCTGCAAGCTTTTCTTCTCTTTTTCTTTGTTTTCAGATAACCTGGAGGGAGTTGAATAAATTCCAAATTCACGGACATTCTCCCACTATTTTCTTTACAGTGAGGAAGATCATTGCTTTAGCTTTAAGTAGATTCTATCCAAGCAGAAGGGAGAGCAGCATCAGACCATACACCTCCCCCAGTCTGATGTTTTTAGTCTATATCCCCCATGAGGTCTTCATAGGTCTCTTTTTGAGGCAGAAGGTAAGAGGTAACATCATCAAACTAAACTATCTATTACGCAGATTTACTTTTCAAAGGGGAAATTTGGAAGAATTGGCCCATCTTCGGCTTCCTTGGCCAATGTGGGTGTCACCAAAACAAATATAGTGCATTTGAACTATATGGGCCACATTTCTCCATAGGCCAGGGCTGACTGGAAGAATTCCCAGTAGACCACGCTGCTTTGTGGCCAACTAGGCCAGACTTAGCATCCAGCACATGATATTCCTCACTCGGAGACTGTGACGCAATTCACTCCTTCTTCTAATATTCCCCTCAACTCCTGGCCTCCCAAGTTTCACCACAATCCATGGAATGCTATAGCATCACCATGATTACTGTGGTAGCCATACCCCCACAGATCAGATGGCCCACAGATCATAAACCAGTCATTAAATGGCTAGTAAAATCCATGGTTGATATGATTTCGATAAGAGATCTCCTAATGATTAATTTGGGCTTTCATTAATCAAGGGCATATTTATTTGCGCTTAAGTGTATTGGATGTATTGAAAAACAAGAGGGACTGTGGACTACCACGCCACATCCACCTCAAAAGGAGCACCAAACAATAAGTGTAATATAAAGCTTTTATTAAACAAAGGAAAATTAACACACAGACCACACAATCATGCTATACAAGACAAAGTTAAAAACAACTGCATTTTCCCCAGATTATCAAACATCATTACATATCCATAAAAGCAACAACATAATGCCAATTTTCGATAACATAACACCTCTCTAGGAACGGAGCACCCCCAAATGTCCCACAGATATCGAGTAAGGGGGGAAATCTGTCCAACTAGTTTGTGCCGGCACAAAGCTAACCATAAAATACTAAGATCTACACCATCAAAACACCCTAATGCAACAACATAAAGTGACAAGTGCTAAACCCATGTGCTGGGTAGTGCAAAACAGCAATAAACACACAATTATAACCCCATATGAGAACATGCATATAAATATAAAATATACCAGCCTTCTATATTCTATAGTTTAAGGACACAAAAAGTGCTAAGTGCAAATATAAGTAGACATCTTGAGAGAATTATAATAAGGTGCAAAAGTTACCAGACCATAATAATGGCAGCACAGCCGTTCAACCTAGGAACGGCTGTGCTGCCACTATTATGGTCTGGTAACTTTTGCACCCTATTATAATTCTCTCAAGATGTCTACTTATATTTGCACTTAGCACTTTTTACACCTTGTTATAATTGTGTATTTATTGCTGTTTTGCACTACCCAGCACATGGGTTTAGCACTTGTATACTGTATTGGGTGTATTGATTGAGACAGGATTAGGTTGGATCTCTAATTTGGCTCAGGAGAGATCTCAGATTATTTGAGGGGATATTCATTTCAGTTCAGGGTCTCATGAATTAACAAGGGACACATTTGAGGTAAGGGGCTCACACCAGTATTACACAGATCACTGGTCATATGTGAGTCAGATACCTATCACTTTGTACACAGCAAGGCTGCATACTAATCTGTACCCTAAGATTTTCTGTTGCCATATTTATCCAGTTAAGAATTTCTCCATCAATACAAAAATAGCTCCAAAAGGTGATACATTCATTTTGTGCATTTATTTCAATTATTGTTTTGTGTGTGTTTTAACTTTTTTTTTACATGCCTGACAAGCCATACCTACCACCCTAGTGCTCAAGTGATACTTGAGGTCATCATAAAGTGAATAGTAGTACTTGATGAAAAGACGGTTTTGAACAGACGATAGCTTATATTTCCTTTTGGGTCTAATGCACTAATGGGGGGGTTGCTAAGAGGATCTGTTGTGAATTGCAAAGGAGCTGTTTTGGTATAATGTGGACATTTAATCAAAAAAAAAAGTTTAGTAAATTGTTTCAGTGGTCAGTGGCATAAGCAGTTTGAAGGGGCATAACCCTATGCAGATGTTGTGGAATGGAGCAGGGATCATTCACTCTTGAATTACATGGGGGCATCCATCTTGCCACACACCTGCTTATACTTAAGAATTAGGGAGGTGCTGTGCCAGCAGCAATTCACACCAAATTGAGAGAGAGATATGTGAGATATATGCGTCATCAGATGATGGTTATGTATAATTATTTAGGCATGTTGTGTGAAGTATTTGAAAGTGAAGATGATATTGGCCTACATTACATTATAGATAATATAGTTTTATAATTGCTATGAGGACTGTTGCTGTCACCGCAATATTATTAGTTGGAGGCCTCAGCTTTGAATCAAGCCTTCATCGGAAAATATTGAGATCGTGTACTCCCTGCCGCTGTTAAATATCATTGTATGAAACAATAGTAATCCTAATCCTAAATCTCGAAAGGCACAAGAGACAGAGAGATGAGTGGTAATTAAAGGCATTCCTCTCACATTATTGCATGTCAGGCTGCTGGAATAGCATTTAACATGCTGTAAGTGGATCATGATTAGTGTAAACTGTCCCTGGACTCTAACAACATCTACATGCTCTTTCCTTTTAAGACAGCCGTAATTATTCCTGTAGGGAGGGTCTGGTTACATGTTCTGTTGAGCTGCTGCGTGAATGATTTAAATCTGGAGGAGGAAAGCCGTAGCATCAGGTGAAAAAGCTGTAACTGGCTCGAACAGTGACTGGAGTCAATTGTACATAGGCCGGTGGTGGGTTCCAAATGTGCTTGTTGCCACCACAAAGTATATTGAAATAATATATATATATGCCTCTAAAATTGCAACTGTAATGTATAACGAAAAATTACATCAGATTAGTTCTACACTAATGTAATTGTTGTGTCCCACCCAGATCCTCTTTTCTGGTGTTCCTGATGCTCTTCTAGACAGCTAGCATATCTATAGCATACCTATACTCAACACAAATCTTATCAATGGGCAACCATTCAAACAACCAGGTGGATGAAAAGATGTGAAAAAGATCTCACCCAAGATACACATATCCAAATTCTTTGTGCCATTACGTAACTCCCCTTCACTTAAAGGGCCACTCCAGGCCCTTCGTGCAAAAAAAAAAAAAAACATAGCCCCTGTCCTGCCCCCTCCAAATAGCTATCCTGCTAATGTAATAGCACTCACCCCCGAATCCAGACCCCAAAGTCGGCGGTGCCGCAGCACCCACCACCATCTTAAGTCCAGGCCAGCTGCTGGGAGCAGCTGCTCTTTTCATTGCGCGCACTTCCGTCCGCACATTCACGTGAAAATAGTCAGTCAATGGTTACCTAGGACTACTTTAACTTTGCTTTTATGTAATAATGTGACTTGTTTTGCTACTAAAAACTAATATTACATTTTTTCAGTTAATGCCTGGGAGTGAAGCCAACATGGTCTGGGTCTACTTGGAGAGGATTTGGCCAGTCCTCCCAGTAGGGTTCATTGCCCCTCCTTGATGTTTGTGGTGCACTTGCATGACCAGTTATATTGCAGAATTGATGCTGGAGGTTATAGAATTGTGGGAAATTCCCGGGACAAATAGGAGAGCCTGTATGCGAGTGAGGGATGTCTCGGCTCCTTGTCATCAACCTTTATACATATAAATCCTTGTCTTTTTATATATACTTTTACCTTCTCATATACTGTATATATAGCTTTTTTTTATAAATTGCCCTGCGTCATTTCATTGGACTTGCTTCTTGAAAAGCATATGTAATCTGACATCTAAAAGAATTGGCAACACAAAAGGTGACCCACCAGAGCAGGCAATGGGAACTGGTGGAACCTAGGCTGGCAGGTCATGCGGCTGGTTGACTATCAGCAGCAAAGTGGCATTATAGCCCTGGATGGCCCAAAAAGAACATCCCGAGTCAACAGCCCAGACAAGGGTGAAGAGTGCAGATAATGATAATACCTAGTAGATGACTTTGCTAACCCCCACCAAATCCAAAACTAAAACCAACTTGGACTGGACATTAACATTACTATAAGTAACATCAGGGTTATATATTCCAGTATACATCTGGCTTTCTGTCTAGTAATCATATGAAGCACTGGTTCTTGACAACTACCACATGTAGCCCTAGGGGTACATCTGTTACTAGGTTAAATAAGTTCTCCTGCCCGTCAATTTAAATTCAGTAAACTAATTCTAATGTTTAGTAAATACCCAATATAACACATAATTGCGCTGGATGTTATGACCACTTTGAAAGCTACAGTTGAAGCAGAAGGCTTGTGATATAAAGCTGTTCTATGAAGCTCATTCTAAAACTACAAAAATATGTGAAATTACATTTTGTCTGGCATTGCAGCTGACAATGAGAAAATTTGGTTGGACAGCAAAGGTGCATACAGCTGTAAGGGTAAAGGACCATTTGCATCCATCATTTGTAGTCCTCTTCTTTGAATGCTCCATGTAGCTGTGAGTATAGTGTGACAGTTGGATGCTTGTGGTTTTATAATAATTGATACAGATTTATTTTCTCATTTAAGCCTAATATGTGGGGCGCACACTCTAGCAGCGACTTGGAGAAGAAGATTGAAGAAGGCCTGTAGCTTGTAGAGATCAAAGTTGACTGGGACATGATATCAGCAATATGCTGTGGACGCTTTGGATAATTATTGAATGTAGGAGCCTCCCAGCTCTACCCTAAGTTTCAATGTCACCACAGCCTTCTTATCTAAGAATGTGATCATCTGAGGTGTGTACTTTGGCCAAGCTGCTTGATGGTCCCAGGCAGCACTAGGCCTGGGAAGGCGGGGGTTCTGGGTTTGTAAGGGTCCACTTGCACAAAGGAAAGTTTCAAAATCATTATTAGGGGAAGAAACCACCAGAGTTCACTTTACTTCTGTTACAATTATGGCATTTCTAAAGTTTGTTCTGTTAAGGGGTTTTAGGTAGAGTGGGTGACTCACACTCGGCACCTTGCCACAATACAGGGTTCTAAGTATGAGGGCCAGCCCACACTTTGTCAGGATAAAGTGGATTTGGGGGGGAGGGTTCTTTAACTTTTGCTTTGGAAGCAGACAGCTAATACTTAACGTCTTTGGTGAGACTGTTAATTCTGCCAGAGTTGGGGAAGAGTCTGTTTGCACTTTGCCACAATTAAATAGCTTCAGTAGGAAAGCTTGTGGGGGGTTGCTCAGACCAGCTATGGTGGACTGAAGTTACTTAGTACCATAGGGGAACAGAGTTTTAGCATAGGGTACTTGCTTAAAGTGGACCAACACCCAGGGGGGATCGGACCGGGAATCTATAAGATTCCTGGGTAGATCAGATCCCTCCCCGCGGGGCATCCGAAATCGGGATGTCCCGCGGGGTGAAACCCCCCAGGAAGCCCACAATCCTGCCTTTTCCATGTTCCAGCGACGCATGCGCGTCCTCCGCCGCCTCCCGCGCGTCCCTCTAGCAGGGCGCGCTCCCGCGACGGCCGTTCGAGAATGGCCGGCGCAGGTGCGCTCCCTGTAAGAGGGACGCGCAGGAGGCGGCGGCGGCGGACGCGCTCTGCTTGTCCGGCGCTGCCTCTTGCTTGTCCGCCGGCGGGGATTGGTTGCAGCGGTCACGTGGGAGCGGGGAGAGGTGAGTTTTCTGGGCTTTCTGGGGGGTTTCACACAGCGGGGCACCCCCGATCGGGGTGCCCCACCGAAGTGGACCAAAACCCAGGATAGTCAAAATCCTGGGTGTTGGTCCACTTTAAAGCCAAGGCACTGCATGCTAGTCAAACTGTAGTATTAAGGCCTATTTAATTCACCAAGAATAAAATAGACTGATTTGATTTTGCAATATTGAAATTTTTCCATAGACTTAAGCCTACTGGATAAATCACTCCTGATCTATTAGATCAAAATACATTTTGTACAAACCTTGGGAGATACAGAAAGCCAAAGGCAAAACCTTTCCCATTAGCAACCAAAGTGAAGACCTTTAAAACAAAGTATGGCTCTTACCTTCCACCAGGGAGGTCAGTAAAGTGACGTTGGCAGCTTTGCGTCTTCCAGCTGGTAAATTCAAGCCAATCTTTTCTAGTCGTTCCCTCAATGACCTTCCACCATTTTTAGATTTTGCTCTGTGATAGAACACATTGAAACATTCATTAGAATACCAATAACAGGGGTGGAAAATAAATACTAAGTGACATAAGACGAGATGTATCTACAAAACCATATCTAATTGCAAACATCTTGGCAGACTCTATCAATTCTAAATATTTGAAGAAGAATTTCTACTTCCCTCTTTTGAGTGTTTGAAGTGGGAAAGCTTTCTGTGCATTTGCCTAAAAATGCTTTAACCTAGTTCCCCGACCAATGTATTCAACCCTCTCCTCAAGAGCCAGCAATGGGTCATGTTTTGCAGATCTCCATGAACAAGGGAAATAATTAGAGCTTAGGCAGTGCAATAGTGCCACAAAACATGGCCTGCTGGTGGTTCTCGAGGAGAGAATAAGGAAACACTTATAGAGATTATAGATTAATTAATAAGAAGAAGGATCGTGCATTTGTTGCGTCTGCCACCACCGCACAAGCAATGCCACAAATACGCTCTATGCTCAGTAACTGACTGCACATGGTCATGGACAAAAGAAGATCAAAGAAGATCACAAGATTCTACAGACATCACAAAATTGCTAACCCTTTCCTCCTGACTCACCTCCTCAGAACCCCTCCCAGCAGAGAGGCATTCAGACACTCTGGAGGGGACAGGCGTCTCTGAACTTCCCCAACTGTCACTTTGTATTTGGATGTGGAGCTGAGCAAGGACAGACGGCCCGGTACAGAGCAAAAGACTTCACCAGCGTTCACCGTCACCCCTCCCAGAAAGCCATCCTTGTTCATCATCAGGGAGGTGACAGACTTAGGGGGGACTGGAACTGTGGAGACAAGAATAAAAACATTATTGCAGCCTTGTGTTATGTAACTGCATGCTTCGTATACCAAAAATTCTTCATTATATCCAATTAAACATATCATACCATAGCAACTAAAAAATGTATAAGGCAGATAAACTGATTTGATGAAGGAGAGAGAAAGAGAAAGGGAATAGAAAAAAGATAGATAGATAGATAGATAGATAGATAGATAGATAGATAGATAGATAAAAAAAAAGTACTTGCTATCCTCATTCTGTTCTTTACATGACTATACCTACCAATAAAGCACATATTCTATACAGACCTCAGTAAAAATAAATTAAGACTAGTTTTGAATGACTCAGAATGTAAATATCTGCTAGGCATGCTGGGTTATTTTTGTATTAGTGTGAATGATCTTATAGCAGATGCAGTGATTATCATGATAGAGAAGCATAGGAGCTTGGCACTGTAATGGTGCGGTGGGTCTATAAATCATGCACGATAAGCCCCTGTTATCATCTCTAACTATGAAATTGCAGATGACACGAATGATTACAATGAATTGCCTTCTTAAATTGGTTGAAACAAGCACATAAAATTGTTACTATGTACCATGAAGGCCACAGTACCTCGCTTGCCTTATACCAGCAATAATCAGGAGCTGCCATTACTGATCTCGTTCTACTGAAGGCTTTTTGCCTGGGTATCACACTACTCCTTTACCAGCTGCAAGGGGAGGTTTCTTTTGTTATGTTTATTTATATCATCCTCCATCTTTGTAGAGGAAAAATTAGGCATGAAAGAGCTGCTGGAGACTGGTTACAAATCAGGCCCCTCTTACTTCTCCTCAACAAAGTAATCATGGCAAACCCAATGGTGCACAATTAGAGTTTCTGTATAATACCAGATATTTGAGCGCATACAATGAATGGGCAAATTGAGGGGTGAAGGAATGAATAGCCCCATGGGCCATTTTGGCTTCAGATTCATTATACAGTGTCCTCTCGGGGTCATTAATTGAAGCATTTATAAAATGTGGAGAGTTTATTCACCTCATACAACATAAAATTAAGTGAAAACATGAATATTTTAACAAGTGAAGAAGGATTTTAGATTGGGCAAAAGCTGAACTATAATGCTGGAAGTTTATCTAAAACCCATGGTTGCCAAAAGGACAAAATGTGTGCTACTGGCACAGCAACCTCATATTTTGTGTTCAACCATCTTTATGTTGATTTGTGAATTTTCATAAAGATGTAGCAATCTAATAACTGGACAGCAGAAGTCAAGGAGTCAACCAAGGTTGGTCTTACTTTGGAAGGCAGGCTACAGAATTGTACCCCCAACGCTTAAAAAGCAGAGCTCAAATTGACCCCTCACTACTAAAAAATAGATGAGCAGAACCTACCCCCTTAATTGGAAACAAAAACACACTATTTTCCCTGCAATAAACCCACGTAACCCTCAAAAAATCCCCCCACTGCAACTAAGTGTTGGTCCAATAAAAAAAATTGAACAAAGTCTGGCACCCCATCTGCTGCCTTTTGAGGTTTCTCCATCTGAACACCCTATAGACCAACCATGGTGGCAGCTCCCCACAATTAATTTAAGCCAAGTCCTCCACACATACAAGAGCATTGCAATCATCAGTACACAGGCACTTGCATTTAGCGGGGGGGCAGCGTTCTCAGGGTTAAATCTGAGTAGAGCTGCAGAGGCAGCGAGCAGCTTGCTTGGATTGTTGGTAATTATTGGGCACAATATTCTCTAGGACAGCAGGGAGCAGAAAGGAAATGGAGCATCGCAAACAGGGGTGGTGGGAGTACATACTACCCCTTCCCTGCATTGTTTGTGTTAACCCTTCCTGCCTAAAACAGCTGCATGGCTCTTTCTTCTGAAGCTGGAAATTATCCAAAAGATACTATGTTAACCCTCAAAATTACCCTTTGCTCTATTTCACTTACACAAAGAAACTATAGTTCCACCGCATTTGAGGGGCTAGAAACTGCATGATATAAGGTATCATATCACTCATGGTGACATTTCATGATTTACTGAATAATAAAGAGTTAACAGTTCAGGTAATATATTAAATGCAGCTCATTATGGCCCTACTGAGTCTGACACCCCTATGTGGTAAAAGCCCCCTCCACCAAGACCTATTAGCAGCTGCTAAGTGCCCTTTTCATTATGCTGTGGGTGTTGGTAATGGCCCGGTTAGAGGAGAGGGGCATTAATAGCCCACAGGGGGGCTTATCTAGAGAATTAACCATAAATGAGCTCTGGAGATGGAGGGAGGAAAGATACATCCATCATCTTGCCAAGAGCACTTTCTCTCCTCCGAAAGCTTTGTTTGCAAAGCCAAATCCATCAGCCCTTCCTTTTTACTCAGTCATCCCTTAAGCTGACCAAACCCTAGGCCAGTGGTCCCCAAACCTTTCCTATAAGGCCCACCAACAGTTCATGTTTTGTGGATCCCCACATAGCTGCCTCTATAGCTCTGCTGCTGCACTAATTACTTCACCTATATATGTTTGTGGAGATCCTTAAAACCTGGCCTGTTATTTGGCCTTGTAGAAGAGGGTTGGGGACCCCTGATCTAGGCCACCTAACAGTGCAATCACTGCCCAGTCTAGGCAAAGTCTATATAGCCCAATCTAGATTGTCAAGTGACTTCTTGCCCAAATGCCCTAGTGCATGGCCAGCATTATTTAAAGAGAAATTATGGTCAAAACAACCATAGTTCCTCTGTACTATCTAGCAGGCATCCCTGCTGTGTATCACTGCATATAAAACAATAAACCATAGCCATGGAGCAGCCTATCAGCCTCCAGTGCCAGCGCCGGCCAGTGCTGATAGGTTCGGCCGCTGGCTGTGCTGATAGGCTGCTCAGGGTGACGCGTCAACGTGACCGCGAGCAGCCTATCAGCGCAGCCAGTGGCAGAGCCTATCAGCGCTGACCCTGAAAGCTGATAGGTTGCTCCATGGCAGCCGTAGAACAGGACCCGGCAGCAGCGAGTATCTGGGTGGACGGTTTATTGTTATGTATGTGGCGAACTGGCGATGCACAAGCGGGGCAGCCTGGGTCGCACTGCCCTGCTGCTATATAGTAAAGAGGAACTATGGTAACTTTTGACCATGGTTCCTCTTTTAAGTGTTTCTATACCCAGAAAGGAGGTTTATGTCATCACCTTCTATCTCTAGCTCCACTAATGCCTTTGCCAGTTAAGAAAACGAACTGGATGTAGTCGACCATATTGCTCCCTGGCCACCCACTGATGCTTTCAAGCGATGATACATTCAGTTACAGTACACACAGCTCAACAATGTGGAGCTCTTCAACTGAACTGCCATTATGTGACAGTTTGGTTGTAACTAAATTAATTAGCATATGGGTGCAATTCACCACAATACTGCTTCCTGATAGGTGAACTAGAGCTGTACAAAAAATCTATGATTGTGAGTTAACAGGCTGACCAAAATGGTTGCAATGGAATAACTTCCTAGCTAAAACTTTTAGTGCCCACCACAATTTTGAAAAAACAGGCGACAACAAAATTGCATTTGTGACCTAAATATTACTGTTTAAATATTGTGTCTCTTTAATGCTACTGATGAAGGCATGATCATACCACCCACCAAACTCCTGGGCCCTCTATAGCTGATGATATCACTGTACTGAACTATGACATCACAGGTTTGTTCAGCTCTTCTGCTGACTTGGCTGATTATTTCACCATCTGTATCCTGTTATACCACAATGTTCTTCACAAGTTGCCAGATGATGTCACTTCAACACTCAGCTTTACCAGAAAGATCTCTATTTTTATGTTTATTGATGTTGTTATGCACAATACAATCTAATTGTCCCACTACGGGCTTGGTCATTGAGTCATGGAGATGGAAAAAGAATCATATCAAAATGTATTGGTCTCATAAATAACCACACAAAATAGTTGATTTGGAATAACTTGATGTCAATGGGACTAAAAGAAGGTGACCAGCACATAATATTGACTTCATGTGACATTGACACCTTTCTGGCCTGTATGACACCATCCTGATAAGACAGACAAGATGTGGGGGCAAATCAGAAGTAAAGTGATCAAAAGCAGAACACAGTGGCTCTAGCTTATTCCTGCCTATTAAGTAATGGGGCTTTGTAAAACTCAGTTTATAGTATAAAGATGTCAATATATCATTTCTTCCCATCATGTCTCCCAGTAGTTTCAAGGTCTCAATATGTCTATAAGTCTGTAGAATAAAAGTCCCTGTCTATCTACGAGTCCATAGTCGAACACCCTCGTATGTCTCCCAGTCAATGGAATAAAAGTCCTTCTAAGTCTACTATGCAATAGTAGAAAGGTCCCAATAGGGTGAACTAGGCGAGGAAGCTACTACTTTTTGGGAGAGTAGTGATTTAGCACCAGGTGAAAATTTACACTCGGTTGCTGAGTCACTACCAAGGAAGACAATGAAAGTTCTCTCCAACAAAGTAGGAGTTTTCTCACCTGGTGCTGAATCAACCATAATATGTCCTCCAGCCCCTAGATTAAAGGTCCCCATATGCCTCCCAGTCTATATTGTAAAGCTCTATGTCAGTCTTCAAGCCCTAAGTATAAAGGAAGTATCCAAATCAAGTGATCAAAGGTCCTTATATGTCTACCAGTTTGTTGTATAAAGGTCCCAGAATGCCCACAGTCATGGGTTAAAGGACATCTTATTATGGACAGTAGAGGGTTAGACTGGCCAACCAGAGCACCAGACACTAACCCAAGGAGACCATCAGGGCAGTGCATTTAAAGCAGAACTTCAGTTAAAAAGAACCCCCCCATCTGCCCTGCCACACTACCCTGGTGCTGAGGCAGGACAGGTTAGAAAGAAAAACATACTTTAGGCAGGCGTTGGCACTGCTCTTCTGGCGCTTCGGATTCTGGGTGTCGCCATCTTGGCTGCCCCAGCTGCATGCATGCTCTAGTCTGCCCATTTAACTGAACGGACGACGGAAATGCACGCGGGGGTGCGGCTTTGCTTCTTCACGTGCGGCGGCTGTGGGATACTGGGAGGATAATGCGGGCGTCTGGCTAAAGTATAGTTTTTTTTTTTGTTTCCCCCCCCCCCCCTCCTGTCCTGTCTCAGTGCCAGGGTAGAGTGGCAGGGTGGAGGGGTCCTTTTTAACTGAAGTATTTCAGTTAAAAAATACTGAACGTTTTCAGCTGGTGTCCCATACCATACTTACGCTTGTCTTCTTGTTTATAATACAAAAATCCCAGTCTGTCTCCCAGGCTATAGTTCTGTATGTATCCAAGTCCATTATGCAGTAAAACTGTCAGGCTACAGTC
>CM051237.1:68151711-68259211 GCA_027917425.1 Gastrophryne carolinensis
TTGAATAATGAAATAGAATAATAGTATTATTATTCTAAATATCACCTGCATGATGTTATCTTAAAACTCCTAAAATAAGGAGGAGGGCAGTTAGAATAAAAAAAATACTGAGGGGCATTTATTGTAACATAGGAGGGTCATTTGTTAACATGTAGAGAGCCTAATTGAATTAACAGAGAGCCTCCCCGCTATAGATGACATTTTTTACACAGTATTAGTTAACCCACAAAAAAACGTTTCCTAAAGAACTTCTCCACCTCTAAACCCAGGATGTAGAGGATTAACATTTCACTGTGTTTCCGAGGTGGGAAATAATCTCCAAGTATGAGTATTCACGTAATTGATGAAATCTTAATTTTATCATTTTTTTACATTTTAAGTCATATTATTATTATTAGTCTTTATAGTGTTTGAATGTTTGTAATCACTCATCGTCTATTCTAGGGAGCTCACTTCTCCACTCACTTGTACATCTTCTGTTCCCTCTTGGTGGGGGGGGGGGAGGCTTAAAAAGTATGGAGAACATCCCAATCGGTACAAAATAAATGTAATTAAATGAGTTTCAAAGAAAAGATGTCTCCTTACTTTTAGAAATGTGCTCCCAAATGTTACTCCAAATATTACTTTACTCCAGATTATGAGTAATAATATAGCATTATATAATAAATAATTAACGTGCTGCATGGTGAAACATAATCTGCAGTCTATAATTTTGGGGTAATGATTACAAAAAAATAATTACAAAAACTATATTTAGCTGATCAGAAAAACAAGGTGTCACCGATTCTGAATGAATAATAGCATCGATATTAATTTAATAACGCAATGTGTGTCAAATAATCCCATCCTAAGGTGACATTAGTGATAAATTAATACCAGATCTAAGAACGTTATTTTTACTTTGACTATATTTTGACTATATGACTATATTTATACTTTTTAAATAAATTCGAAGGTTAAAATGTATATTCTGGGTAGATAAAACAATTCGTGCTCATCATAACTGTTTTTTAGATGACAGCAGGTCTCATGGAAGAAAAGAGTCAATCAAAAGCTCGTTGCACCGCCCTAAATTCGATTAAGCAGAGTAAATAGGTTATAGCCACTCAGCGGCCCCAAATTATTTCAAAAATGCTTATTTTTGGCTTTTGGTTGAATGTACAAGGGAAATGTTTATATACCTATTTATCTATAATTTTATCCTGTTGCTATAGTAATGTAATCAATCTGCATATATTAATTGAATCTCTGTATACTCTAGCTACAGTATCTATCTATCTATCTATCTATCTATCTATCTATCTATCTATCTATCTATCTATCTTTCTATCTATCTATTCTATCTATCTTTCTATCTATCTATTCTATTGAACTATCTAGCTGTCTAATTATATGTATCTAGCCATATATTTATTAATATATTTAAGCCGGGTCAAGCTAGATAATTGCTATCTATCTATGTATCTATTCATCCATCAGTCCATCAATCCATTTATTAATATATCCAAGTCGGGTCAAGCTAGATATTTGCCTCAAAAATCTATCTCTTTAAAATATCTTGCAAATATAATCCACCCAGCTTCATACTTAAGAGTATAATCTATCTTTATGTCTATCTAGTTATCTATATATCCATCTGTCCAGGCTATCTAACAACATATCCATTCAACTTTCAAATGTAACCATGCTACGTATCTAGTCCACCCAGCTACATGCTTGGCAAAAATATCTATCTATCTATCTATCTATCTATCTATCTATCTATCTATCTATCTATCTATCTATCTATCTATCTCAGATAGATAGATAGATAGATAGATAGATAGATAGATAGATAGATAGATAGATAAATAGATAGAATGGTTCTAGCTATTTGAAATAACTCTTAAAAATTGTAACAATGATAATGATGATAATAATAATATGAAATCATTTCTGCCAACGGTTATTACTCTTGCTACCCCGTAATTTGCAATCAATATTCCTGGAATAATTACTTTCAGCTTTTACACATTATTAATAAAATTAACATTAAGTGCATGTTCTGGCTATTTAAAAAAGTGTTTTTCATTCATTACGTATTGTTTTAGATAACCATAATTTAGATTTAGTAGCTGACAAATACTAATAAATGAATGTGTACGAATTATTTCCTATGCTTCCAATAATTGTCATGTAAAATGCAAAGCATCTAACATGAAATAGTATGATATGTATATTGTTATAGTGTATAATACATAAATGATTATTATGGTATCATTGATCTTGTGTTAAGGACCCTTATCTATCTAAACACAATAATACACTTTTTAATTAAGCTTCTCCTTAAATACCTGACAAATAGTGTGTTTTATTCTTATTATTTTTATGTGCCTTTGTTTTGTTTGTTTTTATTGCTTTTAAAAGGCGTTATTCCCCTATTCGTCAATATAAAGCCAGGTAATTATGTATTAATAAATATATAATTGTGTTTTTAGTCTGTTACTAACAGTATTAATACTTAACTATTCCGTGAATGTGGCCCTCGACCGATCATGTTGGATTATCGATTAAAAATATAATTACATTTATACAAAATGATTTCAGGGCAGCTTTTGATTCCCTCCGATGGCCTCAGCAGTGCAGTGGTGTTGACAATTGTGGTAGACACCAGTTTGCCTTTCACCAATTATAAATGGTTTATTGATTAGAAAATAATCTTGGCTCTTTAAGGAATCATTACATTAAATGAGTTCAGGATATCGTTAACTCTTTATAGCCTTCAAACGGTTTTAGCAATTGCGATGGTGTTGACAGTTTTGGTATACAAATGGATTTGGGTGGGGAGAAAGGTTGAGATGTGTGGGAAATGGGGTCAGCTCAAAATTGGTCCATGGTGACATGTAGCCCTAGGCTTGCCCTCTGGCCTCTGAGGGGTTAATAGCCGCTTTTTCCTGGATGGTTCTCCCAGCCAGAGACCTGAACTTTATGAATCTTGGGATAGGGAATGTCCATGTGAATATGGTACCTAGTCAGGAGAGTTTTTTTTTTCTGTAAGGGCACCAGTTGCATAGAAAGAGAGCTGGACCACAGTGGGCTGGCTTACTGCAACCAGAGCTTAAGTTAAGTGGTGGCAACTCTAATTCTAGAATCCTAATATAAATCATCATACTCCTTGAGATTTCTCTTCTATATATAAGTGTGAACAGTGGGGCACCCAGGATAATTAGGGGGCCTTCAGCCATGCTGTTATTACTGTGTAGCGGTTAAATAACTATTTGCCATCCAGAGCTCCTGAGGGGAGGGTCCGGGTCCAGGCTGTGTGAATCCTGGAATACTCCAGCACCTAGTGAAATTGTGGCACCAAGAGGTAGGGCGAGTTCTAAGCTAAAAACGTCCAGTGCATGAAGGAAACATTCTGCCCCCTCCTCACCCATCCTGCTGCCCCAAGTGCCATGCTGTGCCTCTGCTTTAACAGCAGTGTCCCCCTTCACATCACTGAGCACAATATGGGGGGAGTGAGGGGCCTGGTGTATGACTGGCACCATTAACAGGGGCCCTAACCCATGTGCAGAAGCCAGGATGGCTGGGCTTTGGGGCCCTGCTCACCCTCCCCTGGAAACTGCCCTACCAAGAGGTTATGGGTCTGCGCTTCCAGTCCAGCATTGGTGGAGGGTTTCTCCTGTTCGGGTCTGAATTACGAACTGATCCATGATTCCTTTCGGATTAAGCAGTTAGTACACACGTGGCATGAAACTAAAGATTATTTTACCTAAACTTTTGGAGGGTATTTTCAGTTAAAGGTCAGATTAGGCTGGAGATTACAAATTATCTAGGGGTCGTGTGTGAATACTGAGAAGAGATCTAGCTGTAGTAGAAGCGGACAGCATTAAAAAGCCTAAAACTTCTTTCTAGGAGGAGCCAGGGAAAAATCTGTTCGTCTGGGAACATTTCCATGTTAAGAGCCTGAAGTAGGGATCTGAGCCCAAAACCCAAAAAGACAGTGGGGCACCTAGCAGCAGTGAAACCAGGGCCTTAAAATGTTAATATATGCTCATGTAGAAGAGAAGGAACCTAGAAAAAAGGTGGACGTTTGCTTCAGGATAACCACTGGTAATAATATCTAGTGATATGGCCGATATGGAGATTCGTAACGGGTTAGATCTTGTAGAACACATTTAGAAGTCTAGAATAACAACTAGTTTAGATAATCAGGTACCTAAATAACAACAGCTCCAAAGTCAGCAGAGCTTTTCATGACGAGAAGGTTCTGGCAGTCAAGATCAAATGGCACCAACAGTGACACCAAAGCATTTTTATGGGTTATTTGATTTTTCGGGACACAGCTAAAGGTCCAAACGAGGATCTTTAGCTGTAATGATTCATCAATAGCCATTTAAGAGCATTACTAAACATCTAAGTAAACGAAGGGGACCTGTCACTTAGAGCATAAGAACCAGGTGTCAGAAGATTTTCAGGTCTTAATGCTCAGCTGAGATGACATCGCATAAGGGTTATCAGGTTTTTGGTATACTCTGGAGGTCTATACTACCAAGCCTTGTACCTAGATGAGATACCAAATCATGCTAAAGGTTCACAGAATAAGCATCTAATGCTCTACACTAAATCCCATCCAGATGAAGGTGACCTGGTACTTATTACCCCAGTTGAGCTTTGAAACGACCCCATTTAATTTTTGTTGCAGTTCCGTCACTGTAGAGGTCTATGTTGATCATCTGAGTACACCCAGGTGACCTGGTACCTAATAGCAGGGGCACAAGAAGTACATTTATGGATTTTAATGTCAGGGGTTCCTAATGCACAGATGAAATTACACCAAATCGACAACAAAACCTTCATGGGAGTTTTGAGATTTTGTTGGACACATATATAGAACTATGAGAGTATGAACTCTAAATCCTCCTCGCAGTTAAAGGGATAACATCTAAAAGTCCACACCGATTGCCTTAGTACACCTAAGTGACCCGACATCTAGTAGCAGGAGCACACGAGGTATCTTTAGATGTCTTCTTCATGTCAAGGTATTGGAAGAGCATCTTGATGTCCAGATGAAATGAAACCAGAGGTGGTGGGTTACTAGCACCAGCGCTTTCTTGAGAGTTATCAGACTTATGAGAGGGGCTAGAGTCCAGTCTAGATTAAGTTCTAGATAGATGGGCACCAAATCCTAGTAGTGGTTCAAAGAATAACCATCTAGGCATTGACACTGAACATTACACCCAGGTGACCTAGCACATAGTAGCAAGAACAACATATAAGCGTCATCACATTTTGTGGGACCCACCAAGGGGTGTAGATCAGTGTTCCCAATAGGGCAGTTTCTAGGCAAAATAGCAGAAAGGAACTGTCCCCTTCTCACCCATCTGTGCCTCTAACTTAGCAGCAGGAAGTGCCCTATACTTATGACTGAGCCCCATATGGGGTGATGAGTAGCCTGACTTAGGGCCTGCAGCACTAATAGGCTGACTCATCTGCAGAAAAAAGTATGGTTGGGATAAAGGCACCCCCCATGTCCTTGGGCCAGGGCGATCGCCCTCCCAGTCCTGTTCCCCAGCCTTCTCCACCAGAGCCACCAGTATGTCAGGTTGTTCAAAACTCCACACTGAAGTGAAATAATTAGTGCAGCAGCTGAGTTTGAGCTGAGGCACAACACACCCGATTTTCACTTTTCAGGTTGTTGTTTCTCTCAGTGGGGGCATCCCGATTGGGATGCCCTATTGTGTTTATGCCCCTAGGTCACTCACCTTCCTGACGCTCCCATGACGCAGACTCGAGCGAGAATGAACAAGTTGATTAGCTCAGTGGCCTGTTCAACCAATCCAGTGTGCTCACTTTCACTTGGCTCCCTTCGGCTCCGCTGATGGCTAAGCTGCCTGGATGGCTAAGCAGCCGAGCCGCACTGAAGGAGGCTGAGTGTGCTGCCACCGGCATCCCCCAAGCACCTCCTAGCCATTGTGCGACCATGCCGGCCTTTCCTAATAGACACGGCTAGAGTTGGGCCTGGAATGGAGCTGCAGTGCAGAGATAGAGCGAGGGCTTCGGAACAAGATGAGTGAAATGGGGCTTCTGGGGGGTTTCGCACAATGAGGCATCCCACTTCAGGATGCCCCAAGGATTGGAACTCGGATGGCCTCTGATGTTCCTCTTTAAAGCAGAATTGGATGAACATTTTCACTAATGATTTTGGCTTCAAATGAAAAATTGGGGGGAAATTAAAGTGGAACAAAACACACCAGAGGCCTGCCTGGAATCTAAAAAATCCAAGGGGCAGCCCGAATTGGGATGCCCCACTGTGTGAAACCCCCCGGGAAGCCTGAAAACACTCACCTTCCCACACTCCAACACCACATGCACAGACTCTAGTCTAATGAAATCCACCTGCTTGGACTACGTCATTCGGCAGGTGGCTCTCATTGTATTCAATAGGGACCATGTGCTGCCGCACCCTCTGCATCCCCAACATTGTGTGTGTGCTCCCACCACCCCCAGCCATTCGAGTAAATGAGAGCCGTCTGGCGAATGAGGTAGTCGCAGTAAGCGTCTTTCATTGGATGAGAGCCTGCGCATGTAGCATTGGAGTCTGGAGAGGTGAGTTTTTTGGGGGCATCCTGGGGGTTTTCACACAGCGGGGCATCCCACCCTGGGGACATGAAACAAAACCCAGGAGAGCAATATTGCGCTTTAACAGAAAATTGCATATTCTTCCGCTCTTATGGTCCTTCTAGGTTCCAATTGCTCCCAGCATAAGATTGTGGGGGGGGGGGGGGGGCCGAGATTAAACAGCTAGTTTACACTGGTATCCTGTCAGAAACCAATAGCATACCTGAGGAAAACTAAAACTAAAATCACTATAACAGGAATACCAAGCAGCATTGAAGGCAGAAGGCATCCAACCTGTAATGTACCTAGGGTAGGGGAGCAAAATATATTCAGTTGTTTAGGGAGGTTGTCCGCTTTAAAGTGGACCAACACCCTCCCCTGATTGGCCCGGGAATCTATAAGATTCCCGGACCGATCAGCTCCCTGACTGCGGGGCACCCCGATCGGGAGTGCCCCGCTGTGTGAACCCCCCCCCAGATCCCCAAAAATCCTACCTGATCCTCGTTCCAGCGGCGCATGCACGGGCCGCCGCCGCCTCCTGCGCGTCCCTCTAGTAGGGCGCGCACCCGCGTCGGCCAGTTGTGAATGGCCGGCGCGGGCGCGCTCCCTGTAAGAGGGACACGCGGGAGGCGCGCTCAGCTTGTCCATCGCTGCCTCACCTTGTCCGGCGGCGGCGATTGGACGCGCGAGTCACGTGGGAGTGGGGTCAGGTGAGTTTTTGGGGCTTTCTGGGGGGTTTCACACAGCGGGGCACCCACGATCGGGGTGCCCCGCGGAAGTGGACCAATACCCAGGATAGTCAAAATCCTAGGTGTTGGTCCACTTTAAGCTTCTATGGGGATATCCACCAAACACAACCTGTTGGTGGCTCTAGAGGAGAGGGTTGTGGAGCACTGGTCTAGATAATGAAACTCTGCACCCAAATAAGGAGGCACCTAAACACATTGAGGCGTCTGGAAACCTAGGAGCAGGAGCACCAGCTAGCATTAGAGTTGTCCAGGTACTAAAAAGTAGTAACAAAGCCTTCATTAGGGCTTTCAGAGTTTTGTGGGACACATCTAAAGATCTAGATTATAGCTCCAAATACTCCTTAGGGTTCATAAAATAGCCATACAGAGGTCCATCCTGATCATTGCACCCAAATGTCTTGCAACCTAATAGAGGTCTACTAGGTCCAGTCCAAATATAAATAGAAGTGGCCTTTGTGAGGGAAATGCCCCTGGATTGGGGATCAGGGCAGAGCTAGGTGACAGGGCACCTAGGAGCAGTGGTTAGAGCAGGTAGCACCCCCACTCCCCCATATACACATTTACTAACGTGCTGTTGGAGTTAATGAGAGGACTCCTGTCTGATTTTCTTTCTAATTACGATCGCCCGCTGCGTTTGTGTTGCGGATCTGTGCCCAGCATGCTGGCACTTAATAGTCACTGAGAGGATCGTAAAGATTTAATTAGGTTTAGGGCCGCATGCAGGAATATGGAGCAAACAACCGAGACTTTTAATTACTCCACTTCACTTCAGAAGCTTGCATTGGCAAAGGGAAAGGGTGTGCCGGCACCGGCAGCAGAAGGGTTAAGCAGCAATCAAATGGGACATTTTGTAACTTTTCCTAAGTGTGATACATTGTTTATTCGTTGAGGAAAAAAAAAAAGAAAACAAATGTGAAGGTTACAAGACACAAGGGAGCCACTGTTAATTAATGCAGGCACTCGGACGAGCTTGTTGTGACTTGTGGCTTCTGCTCTATAATAGGGAGGAAATGGCTGATGGGACCATTACATCAATGAGTTGGGCTGTATTAGCCTGCATTCCTCTTTTAAACGGTTAAGAAAAGTGAACTGCAATGTAACTGATTTAATACTGAGGAAACCAAGGAATACGCATATATACGTCTTGATGCATTGGCATATATTTACTAGGGCGTAAATATACCCAATGTTATAAACAATAAATCAGCATTCTCACACTTTTGGCCACCAATTCGCGAAATTACATTTGCTATTTACTAAATGACTATTCTCTTCTGGAAAGAAAACGTTTAACTTGTTTCAATTTATTTTGTATTTAACTTTTACAATAAAATATGTATGGTAGATAGATTACAATTATATGCATAGAAAGATATGTTTTACATCACCCCTCCCCCCGAACACATATGTCGATCATCATTATCTGTGCTGGTCATATACATTCATATGAACCGATGATCTTCCAGTGATCTATCCTAATCCTTATAGCTTATAGCAATGCTTCTTGCATTTAAAAAAAATGGAAAATTCAATATGCGTGAATTAGGTATAGGTATAAAAATCAATGATTATTATTCAATGTTTCCTAGTTCTCAACCTGATTCTTTTAAATTGAATGGGAAAATTATTTTATTTATTTCATAATTTAAAAAAGGGGATTGAAATCACCCTATACGTGTAGGCTTTATATCTTGCACTAAAAATATAATGGAATGAATCCCAGAGTTTTTGGTGTTTTCACATTCATTTATTTTCCAATTTGTTATCATTATTTGATCAAATAAATTTGGATACATATCTACAGACTACCTATCTAGGTATCAATTTCGATTATTATACATTCAATGATCTCTCATCCATTTAGCTTTTTATTCCATTCATATCTGATACAATTCATTTGAGCTATAGTACATGAGTAAGAAATAAACATGGGTGTCTTTATTAAAAATGTTTTTATATATATATATATATATATATATATATATATATATATATATATATATATATATATTATGGTAATGTTATCAAAATAATATTTTTCCACGTTCCTTTACATATATTTATATGTATTTCGTTTTTTTTTTTTTCATAATCTATTATCTGTATCTATCTATCTATCTATCTATCTATCTATCTATCTATCTATCTATTTAAAGCAATTAAGTAATACATAAAATTGGGTTCTCATATTCATATATGTAATATATATTTGCCTTTTTATACTTTGAATATCTTATACTAACTATCTATCTATCTATCTATCTATCTATCTATCTATCTCTCCTTTTATCGAAAAAAAACTATCCAATGATATTTAAAGCAATTAAGCAAGTCATCTGAGCTAGACATGAAATGGGTGTTTATTATTATTATTATTATTATTATTATTATTATTACTCGCTCACATATTGCTCTTTTTGTGCCTGACTGTGTATGTGTATGAGTTACTTTACCAATAACTCACAGCTAATAAATGGAAATTTAACAATGAATACACAATAATATAACCTTTCCATAATGTGTTAAATCATTTATTTCACGTGGTCTACGACTGCAATGAGCTCAGAATATATAAATCTCATGTAACTATTATGATAAATATACAGTCTAGAGTAATAGAATATAGGACATCATGTAACTATATATGTCTGTGTGCTCTGATGTTCCTGTAAATCTTATAACATACGATAACAATGTTATACTGTATAATATAGCATATCAAGTAAAACCATTATAATAATATAATAAGACACACGCATAGTATTGTATATTTCTGTGTCTTATGCTGCAGGGGTGTTTGTGTAAATCGTAAATGACAAATACACATCTAAATTATCTAAATCTAACAAAATATAATATAATTCAAATTGATAGTGGGTATAACACACCGACCAACATGGGTTTACTACATTTAAATTATATTGCATGCAGATATTGTTTATTTCTTATTAACTATGATACTCGTAGGTTGTATATCCATAATGGTCAAATAAAGATTCAGTGCTTTAAGTGTCTTATATCAGGTGTTGGAAATATATTGGTATCTATATGACTCGTTATTACATTTGGATGCTATGTGAAAAAGAATCATTGGTGTAGATATATTTCTTCACATTAGGATTTACATAATATATCTGTATATTACAAGGCTCACTACTCGCTAGCTTTAAATATAATTGAAATGCTGGGGAAACAGCTGGATAGACACATTAACTACATCCAAGCATACAAGATATGCTCTGCTGAACTAGGTTACAAAATCATACAGAGGGAATATATGTTTACCTCGTTTGTTTTGCAGATAAAGAAATACAATACAAAGAATATATATATATATATATATATATATATATATATATATATATATATCTTTTGTTTAGACACGTAAAGTGATAGGCATGAACTAAGATAAGATTTACACTTAAAGATATATATATATATATATATATATATATATATATATATATATTATATTATATTATATTATTACTTTTAGACTGAAAAATTATTATATAATATATTTATTTAATTAAGTAAATATATATATATATATATATATATATATATATACCCACACAGAAACAATGTTTCAACAACAGTATCTATAGAGGATAAAGTGGTAAGATAAGATACATCCTCTCTCTCTCTAAATAGATGTATATTTAAAATATTTAAAACAATGAGAGAAATTAAATATATAAATATATATATATATATATATATATATATATATATAGGAGAAAGGAGGGTAAACCTAGATAATATATATATATATATATATATATATATATATATATATATATATATATATATATTTATATTTTTATTATATGCAATATAACAACAATAAGTTCAGGAGAAATGTCATACCTGGACATCATCCATGATATATATATGATATATGTATTTCTAACAATAACAATGTATAAATACATGTATCATACATATATCATGGAGGATGACTTTTCTCCTGTACTTATCTTAATGTTCTCCTGTACTTATATCTATGTGTGTGTGTGTGTGTGTGTGTGTGTGTGTGTGTGTGTGTCTATATATATCTATATATCACAAGAATAACAAGTATATAAGGAAGGTGAAGTCATACCTTGACATCCTTGATAGATATGGTATACATATATGATATAACGACGACAATATAAGTAAAGGAGACATATAAATAGCGTATGTCTAAAATGTATATGTGTGTATATATATCACAGGAATAATATAAGTACATTTGGAAGGGGAGGCCATACCTGGAAATCCTTCATGATGTACATATATTATGTAACAGTGAAAATATACGTAAAGGCGAAAGGCCATACCTTGACATTCTCCTTGATATATAAATACAGATATGTATGTATATATATCATAAAAATAATAAAAGTATAGGTAAAGGTGAGGTCATACCTGGACATCCTTCATGATATACATATATGATATAACAATAATGCAAGTAAAGGAGAAAGTCATACCTGAACATCTTCCATGCCAGGGTGGCCGAGGCCATGCAGGGCCAGGCTGTCGCCCATGCCAGAGTCCAGGCCATGGTGAGCAGAGTGCAGCAGGACATCAGGCCGCCTGACCGAGTGATAGTCCCTCCGGGGGTCCAGGCCAGAGAGCTGGGGCAGGGAGGCCCGGGGCTGGGGTAAGAGGGATCCAGTGTCCGAGGTGACATCTTGCCTCTGGCGCTGCCCCCAGGGGTGCTGCTGGGGCTGGTGCAGGGGGTTCAGGGAGTAGGGGTCGTTGACATGTGAGTAGGGGTCCTGGCTCTGGTGGTAGGGTAGCGGTTGGTAAGGTGGTGGGAAGTAGGGTGGCTGGAAGTCCGAAGAAGGGGTGTGCGACAGCGGAGGGGCGCTGGAGTAGGGTCCCTGCGACACGGAACCCAACTGGGACAGCCTGGAGCTGTGACTGGGGACACCATCATGGCGGTCCTGCAACACAATCCAACACAATCTGTCAGTATTAATAAGTCATGAAGCCCACCGACCCAAAAATATACAACTTCCACCCTATGATCAAGTCGCATCCACCTTGAAACTACACCACAAACTGTAACATCTAATCAGTATCATAGTAACTTATAATACACTAATAATTGCAAGTAATACTAATATACTATAATACTAATACTTGAAAATAAAACTTTAAACTAAGTGCTTAAATGGCAAGACACTACAACACAAGCAGTAACATATAATAGCAATCTATAGTAAACTAACAACTTACTAAAAAAAAAAAAACTTGGAAGAAATGCCTCAAACTTAAATACTTGAATGTCAAGATCACAACCAGTGTAATATAATAAACAAATCATCACAGAAGACACCTCTGAAGCTTACAAAATAAAAGTAGGGTGCTTTAATTCACACCCAATACTCCTGCTTATGATATCGACAAAATGCAACATAAATATTAATTTCCAGTTGCCTAAATTCAATTCTGTTTTCAAGAACCTGGTGGGTGTTAAATCATACATTATACATAAAAAAAAAAACCCTCACAAGTAAAAGCTGTGAAATCCCAATCTCAGAGTAATTACAGACAAATGTGCTGGAAAATCTTCTGTAAAAAAAAAAAAAAAACAAAATCGTCGAAGTCACAATGAGTCTCTCTGCTGCAGGAACTAACTCTAACCAGATTCGAACCTGCAGCAGCGAACATGACTGATGACGTCACCAGAGCTGCTCCGGGTTGGCTTGGAATCTCTCTATACTACCTGGATTGTTCCTTTGCCCTTTAACTGATAACAATAATTGTTTGTGAAGGATCTTAAGGTAAAAGTGAAAATGGACACTTGGAGAGTTGCCCTTACTACATTATATATAAAGAGAGAGAGAGAAGTGCAAGAAAGGAAAAAGAAAGGGGAGACGAAAAAGAAGAAAGGAAATACAGGAAAATGAGGATGGGATATAAATATAAAAAGGAGTGTGAAAAATAGCAATGGGTGTGCGTGTTGGGGGTAATTTGCTTAGAATGAGACCTAAGTAGAAAAACATCTATTTCAATATATAGAGTAATATAATGGATAATATAAAGGGCCAAAAATAAAATATGCATATTTAAACACAGATGAGGCTGCTGGTTTATACAGAGAGTAGTCCTATAACTGCCTGATTCAGAGAGAAAGAAAGAAAGACACAAAGAATAAAAGATAGAATAGAAAGAAAAGAACAAAAGATTCTTTAAAAGGAAAAAGGAAGGAAGAGAAAGAAGGAAGGAAGGAAACACAGAAAAGAAGGAGAGGATAAAAAGTGGAAGAAATATAAAGGTTGAGAGAGAGGAATGTGAAACAAATAGCTTTGGTAGGGACAGTATGGGTGTTTGTTAATCTATATTTTCTTTTTTAATTTTACAATTTAATATTCAAAAGTCATCATCCTCTGTATTTCAACATGCACGGTATCATTCTTGTACTTTTATGCAACATTATCCTCTCTATATTTAAAAAGATGTTTGCACTTTATATTTAGATGTGCTTTTCCTTACACCTGAGACTGAGCAACTAAGAGGAAAGGGATAGAGACAGAGAGGAAAATGTAGATAGAGATAAGGCTTCCTGATCCAGAGAGAAAGCTACATAAAAAAGTAGAGAGAAAAAGCAATGTAGCAATGTGAGTAGAAAAACACATAGAACAAGAACGTCACCAAAAAAAAAAAAATGAAAAGAAAACATTTGTTTAAATATTGATGAATCATTGACACAGTTATGCATTCAGGAGCAAAACAGAGAGAAATAAAAGTAAAAAAAATTAATAGAGAAAAGGACGAGTAGTGTGGATTTAATTATAAGGTAAGAACAAAAATAAGAGAAAGTAGTATCTCAGCCAGAAAGTCTAAGATTCAGTGAAAGATTCAGAGAAATAAAGGTTGAAATTTAGATATAAAGTAAAAAGCTGAGCTACCCAGCAAGATATATTCAAAAAAGTGTGGATATAGTTCTCTAAATTATCAGGATATAAATTTAAAAAGTGTGATTAAAAATTAAAAAGTAAGATACGAAGCAATAACCACAATACAACGAACTAAATTAAATGAAGTCGATATAGTACTCTCTAAAATCTAATATAATAGAAACAAATAAAAAATAGAAATGAAAATTAAGATAGCAAAAGAAATGTAAGGATTCTGATCAGCAAAAAATAAGAAAAACTAACAAGCATTAATCAAATCAAAAAAATAAAGAAATACATTAAAAGTCACGGAGATTACAGAAGACTAAAGAATGAAGACAACTCTAAAATAATTTAACAATAAGATAATAGAAATAAAAAAAGAAGATGGAAATGAGTAGAAATTTAAAAATTCTGCTAAAAATTGAAAGAAAAAAAAAGGTATGCTACCAAGGTACTTGGTAAATGTATAAGGTTTAAATGTACCAGAACCAATAAAGAAATACATTCAAAACCGTGTCGTTTTTTTTTAATTATATTATTATAATAACAGAAATGTTTTTAATAGAAAAGCTACAAAGCAGTAAGCATGACAGAACAAAGAAAGACATACATTTACCACAAAAATATGAAAATATGTGGTAATAAAAATGCTCAATACTAAAAATTAAAAAAAAAAAAAATAAGCTACCAAGCAATAATCATAATAGAACAAATAAAGAACCCTAAAAAAATAATTTAAAAAATCACATAAAAAGTAGCTATGTAAGCTACGAGCCAATAATAAATATAGAACGAATGAAAAAATAAATGAACAATTATGTAGGGTAGTAAAAAAATAAGGTGATAATAATAAAATAAATGAAGATAAATAGTAAAAAAAAAAACTAAAAGCTACGAGCCAAAAAGTAATATAGAACGAAGAAAAAAAGCATTTACACTAATGTAGGTAGAGTAAAAAAATAAGGTAATATAAATACAAAAAAAGAAAAGAAAAAATATTTTAAAAAACTAAGCTATGATCCAATAAGCAATATGGAACGACGAAACAAATACATTCAAACATGGTGTAGGTTGAGTTACTCTAAAGCTGTCCAGGGAAAGATTTGGGGCTATCAGGTAAGGGTAAGATTAATCCCTTTATAGCTGCAAAGTGTAAAGAGGAAACTTAAAGTTATAGAATAAGAAAAAGAAAAGAAAAAAGTATAGCTAATTACTATATAATAAAATCAAAATATAAGTCACAATATAATATAATAAAGTCAAATAAAAAGAAAAGCCAGAAACAACTCAAAATAGAAAAAGCTGTCCAAATAGCCAGCAGCAATGTGGGCTGAGCCGCCTGAGGTCCTGCAGGCACAGGAATCCGGCCACTACCACGAATGCCCTCAATGACTCAAGGCAACATTGAAACAAAAAATTGTTCCAGTAATAATAATAATAACTCACCATAGCGGAGTAGCTGTGAACTAACATCTGGGCAGAGAGTCAGCAGAGCCCTGTAGCAGTTAAATAAAAAAAATCGAATAATACTAAAAGAGAAGGCTGGAGAGACTGGAAAAAACTGCGAAAGAAGTGCTGGAGAGACTAAGACTTCCAAGACAATCCATCAAAAAATATGCCCCCAGAATATAGGGAAGGGGGTTCTTGTCCTCAGCGAGCCCTGTGTGTGTGTGTGTGTGTATGGGTGTGTATGTATGGGAGTGTATGTGTGTGTATGTGTGAGTGTGTCTCTCTTTTTTTTTTAGAGCTGCAGATGTAATCCTCTTCCAGCCAAGGCTAGAAGGCGAATGCCTGGGCGAGCCTGCCCCACTCTGCTCTACACCGCCTCACAATCATTGATATTCATGACTATTAATGCTACACAGAATGGAGCGTGAAGCTGCAGCCGGCTCTCCCCCTCTCTCTCTGGCTCAGCTGCCCCATTGGAAGTGACGTTTATTCAATGGAGAATTACTAGATGTAATGGGGGGGGGGGGGGGGGGGGTGCGCGAGGTGTGGGGAAAAGAGGAGGGTGGTGGCCGTAGGATGTCTTGGCTTCAAACTTTGCTACACAATGCTGTCAGCTAAGTTTGGGCACAGTGTGCTAAATACACATACACACACACACACACACACACACACTTAGTGAACCTAGAGGCTAAAATATATATTTCCTCCTTCGCTTAATTATACCCTACTAATGGCCCTCGGTGATGAACTCCTCAAAACAAACAAACAAGCGTCTGCGGACGCCCTGAAGCGTCAGTGTCGCACAAAAGGCCCATTTCCAGGAACAGATTAATTGACCGTTCCTTGAGCGAGCGAGTGATCGTGTGTACGACTACACGGATCGATTATCGAGCTAGAAATCGCTAAAGCAACCGAAATTTAAGAGCAGGATAATCGCTCAGACGCAAACGATTTTTCGACAAATATTATGGCCCATTTAGACGGATCGATTATCGAGCTAGAAATCGCTAAAGCAACCGCAATTTAAGAGTGGGACAATCGCTCAGACGCAAACGATTTTCCAAATATTATGGCTCGTTTAGACGGATCGATTATCGAGCTAGAAATCGCTAAAGCAACCGAAATTTAAGAGCAGGATAATCGCTCAGACGCAAACGATTTTTCGACAAATATTATGGCCCATTTAGACGGATCGATTATCGAGCTAGAAATCGCTAAAGCAACCGCAATTTAAAAGCGGGACAATCGTTCAGACGCAAACGATTTTCCAAATATTATGGTTCGTTTAGACGGATCGATTATCGAGCTAGAAATCGCTAAAGCAACCAAAATTTAAGAGCGGGACAATCGCTCAGACGCAAACGATTTTCCAAATATTATGGCTCGTTTAGACGGATCGATTATCGAGCAAGAAATCGCTAAAGCAACCACAATTTAAGAGCAAGATAATCGTTCAGTTGAAACGTCCGCTGCGATCAAACGATGAACAAGAATTGGTTAATGTACCACCGTCCTATGGTCTTGGCTGACCTGAAATTTCTTGTTCATCGCTTGATGGTTAAAGTGTGCAAACAGGGGTCACCCTCAAAAAATGTGCTTTTCAATCAAATGAGCGACACGATACCATCTAAGTAAGATCGTAATTGCATTCAAGGTACTAGTCCTATTTGCAGTTCAGTTTCCACATGCCCATGCAAGAATTAGATACAATGAATGAGAAATTTAATGTCAGCAATTTTATGTCAGATGATACCATGCTGCACTTCTGATTGCATGATTACAGTAGATCAATTATCGCTTGATTGCGTTGACTTTAGGGATTATTCATTCACTAATCGTTCAATGGAAATGTGCCATAACAGGCATCAGTGTCACAAGAATGTTTTTTTTTCTAATGTACATACAAAAGACAATCTCAATTGCCTCTTGCCAACTCCCAAAAACCTGCCAGGCCCCTCACACAAGCTTCAGTGTCACAGAAGCAAGGGTCAGTGTGACAGGCCCTTTTTTTGTGAATTATTAAACTCACAGACGGCCAGGGACAATCTAAAGTGTCTTTTCATGTTGCACTAACAAGCGTCAGAGTATCAGGCACTTTCCTCCTCAGGTACCTCCTCCTACTTCACTATGAAAGGACCAAAAGCAAATTTCAGCTGGGTGATTCCCTATCTTAGAGGGTATCCCAATATGAGATGTTTGGCAATGTGAAAATCCCTGTTTTCCCCAGTATATATGGCTGTTCCTAGGGTTTTGAGGGTAAGCAAGGCGATCACCCTAGGTGCCATTGGGCAACTTTTATTCCAGACATCCTGTTCTCTGCAGATGAGTAAGGGCCACTGTTACTGGTGCAGTCCATAGGACAGGCCCACATATTGAAGAGGGGGTGTTGTCTGCTGCTAATTTAGAGGCACAGCATGGCACATACCTGTATGGGACAGCAGCATTAAAGGATAGGCGAGGACGGGGCAGATTTTTTTCCTTTCTGCAATGAGAGCTAACCTGCCTAGAAATCATGATGCTTGATCCCACAGTGCATGTGCAGGCCTCTGGCAGCATCCATACATGGGGCAGGGCAGGCATGGGAATGCTTGACTGGGGCAAAGCTCTGCTGTAGCTGCCAATCAAGGAGTTTATAGAGACCAGGGGGTCTAACACTGCCAGCATATGCCCCTAGGGAAATCATATATATGGGGTTTGTTTACCCTGCTAATGAACACGTCTAAACCAACAAAAAAATCTTATTCTCACTAACTAGCTTCAGTGTAGCATGTGTTTTTTCTTTTACATACAGAGAACTTCTAGGTTCATGGATGGCTAGGGACAATCTCAAGTGTCTGCCCGTCCTGCCAACTTGCAACAAGCAGCCAGGCTGCTCACAAGCGTCAGTGTCACACCAGCGAGCGTCAGTGTCACACCAGCGAGCGTCAGTGTCACACCAGCGAGCGTCAGTGTCACACCAGCGAGCGTCAGTGTCACACCAGCGAGCGTCAGTGTCACACCGACAAGCGTCAGTGTTGCAGGCATAGCTTTTTTTTTTTTTTTTTTTTTTTTTTAAGAGAATGAATAGTTTCACGGACAGCCAGGGGCAATCTAAGATGTCTTTTGATGTCCTGCGAACTGGCCAAACCAGCCAGGCCGTCATTATCTGCTTGTTGTGGGGCATTTTAACCCCTTTTTTGACAGCAGTAAATTCCTTCAAGTGAATTTACGTCAGCGCTTGTTTGTGACATGTTACATCGGAAAAAAAGGAGGCTTGTATAGTGATAAATTCCTCCAAGGCTGTTTGCTTTCCTACTAGAAAGAATATACTTATGTGGGTGGACGGTTTAATACTTGGATTGTATTTTATACTGCTGGCCAAATGATGATAGACATAGGCATGGCCAGGGGTAAGATGAGAGAATGAGGATGGAGTAAAAGAGAGAGAGAACGAAGAGGGGGTAAAAAAGAGGGAGAGAGAACTAGGAGGGGTAAGAGAAAGCAAAAGAAAACGAACAGTAAGTAGAGGGGTAATAGAAAGAAAGAGAGAACGCTAGAGAGGGAGAGAGACTTTAAGATGAAGAAAGGGACGTAAAAAATTAAGAAAAACTGGAATATAGACACTGCCAAGTATTAAGGGGACAAGGCAAAGAAGGGAAGGAGCTTAGAGTTGGAAAGAAAAAAGACAGATGAATCAAAGAGTAAGCACGAATAGCCAGGACTGGAGAGATATGAGCACACCTTATAGAGAAAGACCAAGCTAAATATTTATATTCCTTCTCCGAGAAGGACATTTTTTTAAACCTAAAAACGATGTAGACATGTAAACCGGAGAGGAAGGTGTGCCCATGAAAAAGGGAAATTATGTATACAGTAAAAAGCTATATAGTCTTAAAGAAAGAAGGAAAGAGGGTAGGGAAGCTCCAAAGGAAAGAGACAGCTAATAAAAAGAACTAAAGGAAAGAGACAGCCAAAACAAAGAAAGGAGGTGGAGGTGAAGACAGGAGAGATAGGACAGAACATAGGAGAGAGAGAATATTTTGAGCCAAAGACAAAGAAGAAGAGAGCTCCGACAAAAGAGACATATAAAGTGAAGTGTAAATTTGGCAACAGGAGAGAGAATAGAAGAAGATTGCAGACGGTATCCATAAACACTGTAAGGAAAGTGAAAAGAATGGATTTACAACAGATGAGAGGAGGGAGGAAGCAGAAAGAAAAGAACAGGGAAAAGGAATAAAGGAGGCAAGGAAGATCAGAATGAACAGTTAAACACTGTAAGGAAAGTGAAAAGAATGGATTTACAAGAGATGAGAGGAGGGAGGAAGCAGAAAGAAAAGAACAGGGAAAAAAGGAAGAAAGATAGGCAAGGAAGATCAGAATGAACAGTTAAACACTGTAAGGAAAGTGAAAAGAAGGGATTTACAACAGATGAGAGGAGGGAGGAAGCAGAAAGAAAAGAACAGGGAAAAAGGAATAGAGGTAGGCAAGGAAGATCAGAATGAACAGTCAAACACTGTAAGAAAAGTGAAAAGAAGGGATTTACAACAGATGAGAGGAGGGAGGAAGCAGAAAAAAAAGGAACAGGGAAAAAAGGAAGAAAGATAGGCAAGGAAGATCAGAATGAACAGGTAAAACCTTTACAATACAATACAATAGTGGACAAGAGTGTGCGACATAAAATGAAGAGAGAAACCAAAAAGCAGAGGGGAGGAGGAGGCGGGTGAATTGCATGAATCAGGTATAGAAATATAGTGTTAGAAAGGAAAAGCAAAATAGGTAAAGAGATGAGAAAGAAAACCACACAAATCTTTGGATGAACGGAGGAGAAACAGAAAAAGGGAAGCAAAATGAAGACTGATCAGCAAACAGCAAGAAATGTTAAGAGAAAGATGTAATACAAAGGGAGAGTGGGAAGTAGGAAGGTAATGCATAATGAGTAAGACTGATCAGCAAACAGCAAGAAATGTTAAGAGAAAGATGTAATACAAAGGGAGAGTGGGAAGTAGGAAGGTAATGCATAATGAGTAAGGGGAAATTAGGACATTTTTTTCATAACATAGTAGACAACTGCCAAACAAAGAGGTAAATGGGGTAAAGGATGAAATGTGTAAGATGTAAATGGGTGACTAACAAAAAAAAAAAATGAAAAAGATACATGTGGAGTACAAGGAAAAGAGTCAAACATGGGAAGATAAAAGTGATGAAGGAAGGGTGCTTGAGAAGTAAAAGGCAACACATAGAGATAGATAGATGATAGACGGATAATAGATAGGTATATTAAATAACGTACAAATAAAAGAAATAATAAGTCCAGAATGGGGAAAATAAAAATAAGAGGAAGAGGAAAACTAGAATCAAATGAGAGGTGGTGGGAGTAGGGCATTGGGCTGGAGATGTCCGGAACGAATGCAGCATATGCCGGGGCTGCTGTAGCCTCTATGGGCCGCTAATGGGCATGACGGTGAGGGGGGTCTCCCCGAGTAACTGGCGTCTCCTGCACATGCTCATTCACACGCTGGGCCAGCTCAGGGGTATAATAAAAATCTGCTGCATCTCCTCTTTACACCAGCCCAGGCAGTGATCAGATCTTATCAGCACTTCTTCCCAGTCTCAACTTCCTAGAAGCCTCTGTAACTTGCCTTTTTATTTCCTAAAAAAACAAGATCCTGCCATCTGCCTGTACACATTTATCAGGAGCAGTGGCAGTGCAGGAATGACCTCCTTCACACTTCCCCCAGCCAGGGTCTCCCTTCCCCGAATAGCTAGACCCCCCCCCCCCCCCCCATCTTACAACTCTCTGATCACCACAATGGCCCATACACATCGCATCCATTACAAGACAAGAGAGGTCATATGCTTGTGACTTTAAAGTAGGGCAACATTACTAACCGATGCCTCAGTGACCCTACCCCAAAAATGACAATAAATAAATAAAAAAAAAAGACACAAAAAGTAGATTCAAGTCATGTACTTTAACAAAAATGTATAAAACAATAAGCAATCATAATCATAAAACAATTCCAATCTTGTTCTGTAATATTAGTAAAATGAGGCAAATCATATTCTATAATTAAAATGTATCAAACAGTATAATAGTAAAAAAATAATTCCAATATTGTTCTTTAAAGAAAAAATGTAACATTATATAATATATTTTGATGAAGCAATTTAATTATTATTTGATAACTTAGAATTAGTACAACGATTCAAATTATATTCTGCTGAAAAAAATGTATCAATCAATATATTGATAGTGTTAGCAAAATGATTGAATTATGTTCCATAACTAAAGTACAATAAGTTAAAAGTATTAGCAAAATGATTTATCGGCACTAGTAAAATGATGCAAAACATTTTCTATAAACAAAAGAAAAAAAAAAGTATATGAATATAAAACTAATTATAGGATTAGAATGGGCTATAAAAATGTATAAACTAATACCATAAATATATAAAAAATGAATTTTATGTATCAAAAGGTCCAATCCAATCAAATGTAAATAAACTATTATAATGATATTATATTACTACTATACTATTATATAATTTGTCAGAAATGGAATCTTGACGAAAGAGTGAAATGCCTAACATAATATATATATATATATATATATATATATATATATATATATATATATATTCAACTAACATCAGGAATATTTTTTCAACTACTGGAATCTGCATACAAGGCATCCTTCTTTTTCCACTTGTAATATATAAAAGAAATATATATATATATATATATATATATATATATATATCCATAAAGTATGTTCCATTATCCAACTGTTATATATATATATATGCCAAAAAAAAAAGAAAACGTTGAAAAGTGACTAGGAATTTATAAGATCTGGCACAAATAAAATAATTATCTAGAGAAAAGTGTAATAAAGATAGTAATGTGATTCTGAACACATCACCAAGGAGTCAGTAAAGCCCATCGAGTATTGTGGATGATGAGGGGAGTAGGGAGCCGAGTCTGATGGATGGTGGATGGGGCATATAGATGGGCACTCTGATGCCAGGTTTGGAACCCAGCTCTGTGGAAATGAGGCAGTTTGGTGGAACAATTAAGATGAAATTAGGGTATTTGTTACCTCATAGATGTCTTCATACTTGACATTATCCACTAGTTTCCAAAGCATGATGGCAGCCTGTTCAGAGTGAGGTGAGAGCATTCATGTGAGTAGCAGCTGTGTGGCTTCTCACTGACTCCTCAGCCTCTAATCATCCACATACAATGAATGGCAAGTGGGGGGGACACACAAGCTCCACATCCAGAGAAACCCCTTCACAGAGCAGCAACCAACAGCAACCTTCTTTCTGGGGCTGGGAACAAAAGGCTGAGCTTGCAGGACACCTACACCCCCCCCAACATTTATCACATGCCTTTATTGCTGGAAGTGTCTGTCTGCTGCCTCCTATACACTAACTGCACTGCAGGGAGCTCAAATGCATCCATGGCTATGAACACAGGGCACACTCCTATTAGTAGAGTAATATGTGGCCATTGCTTAGTTACTACTGTTAGCCAATATTTACTAAAGATAACTAGAGACTGTTAGGCTAGATGAACTACAGAGAGATATATAGATATATGATAGACAGATAGATAGATAGATAGATAGATAGATAGATAGATAGATCTATAGATAGATAAATAGATAGATAGATAGATAGATAGATAGATAGATCTATAGGTAGATAGATAGATGATAGATAGATAGATAGATAGATAGAAAGTTAGATAGATCGATCTATAGATAGATAGATAGATAGATAGATAGATAGATAGATAGATAGACAGACAGACAGACAGACAGACAGACAGACAGATAGATAGATAGATGCAATAGAGCGATTATAGAACGATAGATAGAATCATGAGACAGACAGAGAAATAAATAAAGAAAGAAATATGTAATCATGAGATAAATATATAGAGAGAAAGGTAGATAACAGATAGATACACAGATATAGTAATCTAGTAATTCTTGATATATATACATATATATATATATATATATATATATACATATATATATATATATATGTAAAATTAAAATGCTTGGCAACAACTTGAATCCATCATCCATCATTATATAGATATATAATCAAAATACTACTTGACTAATATATATAATATAGGCATAGATATATATATATATATATATATATATATATATATATATATATATATATAATGCTACATGGCAGGAACTGTATCTATCTGTATAAACATCTCTGTTTAGAAAGATAGATAGATAGATAGATAGATAGATGATATATATGGAGAGAGAGAGAGAGTAATAACTGGTTATTCTTGAGATAATATATATATATATATATATATATATATATATATATATATATATATTCAAAATCAAGATACTACTTGGCAACAGCTGTATATCTATCTGTTTAAACATCAATGTCACACACACACACTGCTGATGTCTTTTTTTGGATGCGGAAAAAAAAATCAAACAGGTAAGCAAATCAACCAATACAGACATGTGTGCAGACAGATGGATAGGCAAAGAGAACTGAGACAGCCAGTCCGGTGACTAGCAAAAAGTCTTCAAGGAAACAAAACAGCAAGTCCAGTTGCCTTGATTTACTCTACAAATATTCCCTGACTTGAATGAATGAGAACAAGAGATACAGTAGGATAAGCAAGAAGTGATGGGCAGGTGTAGAATTACAGCATAAAACGTTAAGTTATAAAAAGGTGGATACAGCTGAATAGGCATAAAATAAAAAAAGACAGAACAAAAACATAAATGATGTACAGAAAAAGAAGGAAAGGGATTACAGAGGGAGTTGTAGATAGAGAGAAAGTATAGGAGTTTATACATGGAAATGTGCAGTAACATATGCAGCTAAAGCAGTTAGATGAGATAGAATAGATAGGGATAAATAGATAGAACAGAGATTAAATAGGTGGAAAGTGAAAGTGAGAATGATAGATAGTAAAATAAACATATGAGATATAGTGGAAGATAGAGAGAAAAGCAGAAAATTGAAAGAAATAACTAGAAGAACTGTAAATAGTGAAATTGTGCTTTACATTAGGACATTAGGAAAAGGACTGCGAAGAAGCACAAATGTGCTGAAGGAGGGGAGGTATGGAAATATACATATCTATCTATCTATCTATCTATCTATATATATATATATATATATATCTATATATATATATATGGAGAGAGAGCGAGAGAGGAAAATAAAGATATGGATAGAGCGTAGGCCAAAATATTTGAATATATATAAAGATATTTAAAAGATATTTATTAACTAAATGGAAAGATAGATTATGGTGTATGGACAACTAGACAGATAGATAGATATTGAGGGATAAATAGATAATGTAGGATAGATAGATACATAAATAGATACACAATAAGGGATACTGTAGATATATGGTAGAAGATAGATATATTGATAATGAGGTATAGAATTATAGATAAATAGGGAAATATGGGAAACTTTAGATATATAAATATATAGATAATGAGTGATGATAGATAGATAGATAGATAGATAGATAAAATAGAAAATGAGGTATAGATTAATAGATAAATAGATAGCTAATGAGGGATACAATAGATAAACAGATAGATAGATAGGGATACTGTGGATAGATATATAGATAGTTAAAGCAATAGATAGATAATGAGGTATAGATTGATAGATAAACAGATAGCTAGTGAGATATACTTTAGATAGATAGATAGATAGATAGATAGATAGATAGATAGATAAATAGATAGAGAGATAGATAGATAGATAGATAGATAGATAGATAGATAGATAGATAGAACGATAGATAGAGTAATAGATTAAAGAGATAGATAATGAGGTCTAGATTAGTAGATAAATAGATAGCTAGTTAGGGATACGATAGATATATAAATAGATAGATAAATATTGATAATGTGGGATACTGTAGATAGATAGAGAGATAGATAGATAGATAGATAGATAGATAGATAGATAGATAGATAGATAATGAGAAATAGACAGACAGACAGATATACAGATAGATAGATAATAAGGTAGATTAATAGATAGCTAGTGCGGGAGACTTTAGATAGATAGATAACTAAATATATAGATAATGAGGGATACTGTGGATAAATAGATAGATGGATATATAATGGGGGACAGATAGATAGAATGTAAATATATATATATATATATATAAAATATATATATATATATATATATATATATATATATATATATATACACAAATGTCTAAATTACAACCTCTTTTGGGGTACTCATAAAAAACACTTCTCCATCCTAAGTTTGGAAGCTTCTCCGATTGTTAATGAATATTTATGTAGAGCAATAGAAATCTTTTGCTTTACTCAAGGCAGCATTCCTACACCCTAATAGGTAATAGGGTGAATGAGAAGTGTTTTTTCCCTATTGCAGGTTGTACTGGCCACTACTGTGTGTGCTGCAGCATTCAGCCCTTGGTCAAAGACTTTACCCAAAAAAGGTGAGTACTATTGTGGTGGTGGTGGTGGTGGTGGGGGGGGTCCTTTTAAGCCAGTACATAAGAGCCTCTCCCCTTCATTGTTGAGTTCCCTACATTTTAGTAAATACCTGCGGAAGGTTTTCTCCTATTTTGTTTAAAATGTCTCTCATTGGAAACACCTGCACCTCACCTGGAGAACTTCTCCACCAAAAACTACAATCTGGTATCAGAGAGGAAAAATACCTTTTATGCACTTGACTGTCAAGGTGAAGAAGCTCTCGAAACTGTAATAAATAACAGGTAGAACAAGCTACGGAGGCATGGCCCCCATTATGTGATCACAACCTTTTCCTTTACAAGTAAATGAATGTACCCCCAAATGCATCATTAAGCATGGCATATAATCAAGCATTATTGTGTCATTGTACACTTCTGTGCATTGCTGTATACAGCATTGTGTACACTTCTGTGCATTGCTGTATACAGCATTGTATATTATTGTGCCATTACATATCACTGAGCATTACTGTGTCATTGTACACTTCTGTGCATTGCTGTATACAGCATTGTATATTATTGTGCCATTACATATCACTGAGCATTACTGTGTCATTGTACACTTCTGTGCATTGCTGTATACAGCATTGTATATTATTGTGCCATTACATGTCACTGAACATTATTGTGTCATTGTACACTGCTGTGCATTGTGCATTGCTGTATACAGTATTGTGTATTATTGTTCCATTAAACATCACTGAGCATTATTGTGTCATTGTGCACACCATGCTGCATCATGGTATCTTGGAAAACATCACTGAGTATTATTGTGTCATTTTACACATCACTGAGCATTACTATGTCATTACACATCATAGAGCATTATTGTGTCATTGTACACATCATTGTGCATTGCTTGTACACATCATTGTGCATCATTGTATAGTGCATACATCATTGTGCATCACTCTGCCATTGTACCCATCATTATGCATCATTGTGTCATTGTACACATCATTGAACATTACTATGTCATTGTACACCTCATTGTGCATTGCTATGTCACTGAAAACATCATGCTGCATCATTGTATCTTATATACATCATTGTGTCACAATACTTTTGAGCTTTTTCATTGAGCATTTTTGTGTCATTGTTATATTGCTGTACACATCACTGTGCATCACTGTATCATTGCAGACCTCACGATATGTTGTAGTAAATTTGTAATTATCATAGTGACTTGTTTTATAGTTGTGCACATCTTGTTGTGTTATTGCATGGGGTAATGTATCATTGCAACATCATCATGAGCTGTTGTACCATTGTTACATTATGGTGCATTGTTGTATAGTTGTACACATGATGCTGCTTGGGTGTATCATTGTAGACATTATGGTGCATTGCTGTATAGTTGTATACATAATGATGCCTGGGTGTATCATTGTATACATCTGGTGCATTGCTGTATAGTTGTACACATAATGTTGCCTGGGTGTATTATTGTATACATTAGGGTGTATTGCTGTATAGTTGTACACATAATGTTGCCTGGGTGTATTATTGTATACATTAGGGTGTATTGTTGTATACTTGTACACATGATGCTGCTTGGGTGTATCATTGTAGACATTATGGTGCATTGTTGTATATTTGTACACATAATGTTGCCTGGGTGTATTATTGTATACATTAGGGTGTATTGTTGTATACTTGTACACATGATGCTGCTTGGTTGTATCATTGTAGACATTATGGTGCATTGTTGTATAGTTGTACACATAATGATGCCTGGGTGTATCATTGTATACATCTGGTGCATTGTTGTATAGTTGTACACATGATGCTGCTTGGGTGTATCATTGTATACATCTGGTGCATTGCTGTATAGTTGTACACATGATGCTGCTTGGGTGTATCATTGTATACTATGGTGCATTGCAGAGTCGGACTGGGATGCTTGGGGCCCACCAGTAGAACTGACTCTGAGGGCCCACCTCACATTTAGAGGCAAGTATTACCAGCTTACATTCAGGAAAGGCAAGTAAACATCATGACACACTGTATTGTCTGTGTGTGTGCATTTGGGATGCCACAGCCAAGCTATACATAGTTCATGTTTTGGTGATGAAGGCACTGAAAGGGAACCCTGGGACCAGGGGCTATTGTTTTTTTCCTGGCAACCCTGTGGACCGGTCCGAACCTGGTGCATTGTATAGTTGATGCTGCCTGGTTTCTTCTGTCTGAGGCAAACAATGATTGAACTGAAAAAATGACAGTGTGCAGCCATTCCCCTGATCTCCACTAAACACTAAAAAAACTAAATAAGGCCTCACCTGGCCTCATTACATATATTGTTGAACACATGATGGTTGAATCCCATTCAATGGATGTTTGGTATCATAAATAAGTAATGTAATGCTGATCACATTGGAGATGAAGTATTATTGTGATACCAATGCATTTTGTGCATTTATATTGCTGGCTATATCTGGCTGCTTTCCCAGTCTAATGTCCCTGATAACAGCACATCATTTGGACACATACAGACATCGCACAATCCAGTGGTTATTGACAGGGCAGCCGATGCTGGGCCAGGACATGGACAGGGACAGCACAGACCTTTCCAGGTACAAGGATTTTATTTAGATTTGGAAGCCCCAAGGAAAGGAATCCCAAAACTGGGAGGAGGTATGGGAGGAAGTCCTGGAGGAAAGATTGTGAACAGGTGACCTGAGAGATGAGGAGGAAAGATTCTGGAGATGAGTAAGGGTCCATCCTGCATCCCTCCAAGCATGGGATGACAATACAAACAGGAGCCTGTTGTTGGAAGGCAAGAGAGACAACTAATAATAACAATAATAATGATAATCACTGGCTAATTAGTATCAACCATAAAGCCCATTGTATTGACATAATAACATATTAGTAACTAAGTGCTAATAATGATGGCACATAAATACTAGGGATAACTACACTCATTATGACCCAGGCTGCAAAGGCCACCCAAACCTAAGGCAAGGAGGCAAAATGTCATCTCAAATGAGGGTCATTTATTAATGAGGGGCCAAAGCATCCCAATCTTCACAGATATGTTAGATATGTATTTTATTCATTATTATTATTTGTTCACATATCGCCATCTTGTTCCATAGCGCTGTACAAAGTAGTAATTACAGAAAGGCAATACAAGCAGTATGTAGTATGTAGCCATCTTGTTCCATAGCGCTGTACAAAGTAGTAATTACAGAAAGGCAATACAAGCAGTATGTAGTATATAGCCATCTTGTTCCATAGCGCTGTACAAAGTAGTAATTACAGAAAGGCAATACAAGCAGTATGTAGTATGTAGCCATCTTGTTCCATAGCGCTGTACAAAGTAGTAATTACAGAAAGGCAATACAAGCAGTATGTAGTATGTAGCCATCTTGTTCCATAGCGCTGTACAAAGTAGTAATTACAGAAAGGCAATACAAGCAGTGTGTAGTATGTAGCCATCTTGTTCCATAGCGCTGTACAAAATAGTAATTACAGAAAGGCAATACAAGCAGTATGTAGTATGTAGCCATCTTGTTCCATAGCGCTGTACAAAGTAGTAATTACAGAAAGGCAATACAAGCAGTATGTAGTATGTAGCCATCTTGTTCCATAGCGCTGTACAAAGTAGTAATTATAGAAAGGCAATACAAGCAGTATGTAGTATGTAGCCATCTTGTTCCATAGCGCTGTACAAAGTAGTAATTACAGAAAGGCAATACAAGCAGTGTGTAGTATGTAGCCATCTTGTTCCATAGCGCTGTACAAAGTAGTAATTACAGAAAGGCAATACAAGCAGTATGTAGTATGTAGCCATCTTGTTCCATAGTGCTGTACAAAGTAGTAATTACAGAAAGGCAATACAAGCAGTATGTAGTATGTAGCCATCTTGTTCCATAGTGCTGTACAAAGTAGTAATTACACAAAGGCAATACAAGCAGTATGTAGTATGTAGCCATCTTGTTCCATAGCGCTGTACAAAGTAGTAATTACAGAAAGGCAATACAAGCAGTATGTAGTATATAGCCATCTTGTTCCATAGTGCTGTACAAAGTAGTAATTACAGAAATTAGCAATAAAAGCAATACAAGCAGTATGTAGTCTACACAAGATGTTACAAGTGCAAGATGAGGGCTATGGGGAGATAACCCGCTAAGTATTTCACCATGCATAGAGTCACCTCCATAACAGACTCAGAGGGGATCTCCAGTGAGGTGGAGATGTTCAAACAAATAAACCAACTCAGAAATTACTCAGAGGAGGGGAAAGACCGGGAAAGAAGGTGAGTTTGCGGGCGACCTGGGGGGTTTCTAACAGCGGGGCATCCCGATTTTGGAAGCCCCGGGGGAGGGAATCCAGCGCCCCTGGAATCTAATAGATTGATTTTGGTCCACATTAAGAAAGAAGTCGAGAAGGCACATTTAGAAAGTGAATAAATACCCATTTGAGGGCTGTTCTGTTCAAAACGTGCAAAATACAGTAGCAAAGAAACGTTTATAAAAATCTATTTTACTCTAAGAATTCTGCACCAAGCTGATTATTATTGTTATTATTATGCACAGGCCTTTGTTTGTATGCTCATATATGCTTGCCAAAATAAACTGATACAGCGTATCAGAGTAGCGCTACACACCATCACTATTCAGGGAAATACTTATATACTTATGTATATATATATATATATATATATATATATATATATATATATACGGCTACTCCAATATAATGCGATCTGATATAAGTTGGATTCTAGTATAATACAGTTCAGCCTTGGACCCCAGCATTTAGAAATACAATGCATTTATCCTCTCTCTATGCTTGTGTTTAACTTAACGCGGTTTCACCTATAAAGAGGTCCCATTGGCACCAATATCGAGGTAGCAGTGTGTATATATATATATATATATATATATATATATATATATATATACACACACTGATTTTTTTTTATTCCAGGGAAAAAGATCCCACTGAAATGATGAGACTTTACCTAAATAAAGCGGCCTGATCATCCTGGGAATAAAAAAAATCAAAATATAGTCCAGACAAGCAAACAATAGGAAATAATCTGCTTGAAGTTTGCTTTACCTTGTTTACTTTCATCTCCGCTTTCTGTGTACAGCATTAAAGCCTACAGGCAGTTAACTTGACAGATAGCTCCCTCTGCTGCCCAGTGTGTGGTAGTGCAACTGACATTGGTCAGCGCCTGACATCGCTCATATTGACCCCTGAACTTTCTGGGGTCTATAGTGTGGTGGAATATCTATCTATCTATCTATCTATCTATCTATCTATCTATCTATGACAAAAGAGAGAGGGCTGTGGATCCGCGCTCGTTTTCTATTAAATATCTTAGACCAGTATCTGTTATATATGTCCACTGCGCAGGAGAAAGACAGAGCCTGTCACAAAGTCTGTAACCAAATAGTAAATGTAGCATACATATATATGTATATATCTCCGTGGGAACTCTTATATTACGATCCTTTCCATTCACCACGTGAAGCAATCAAATAGTTTGTGTATATTATCCACCACCTGTTACTGAGTGCACGTACCGGAAGCAAATAAATGTCAAGCCTTTAGAAATCCAACATTGGTTTCTTTATAATTACTTTCCTCGAATCCAGATATAAATTGTAGTTTCATATGTATATTTACTTCTCATAAATGGTCAACCAATGTATTTTAAAAATGAATTATTGCTCATTTATTCAGTTGCTCATGTAAAAAAGAATCACATTGACGCACATAGCATAATTCTGCGAATATTGGTCTTATGCGCTATATTAAAATAACTCTTACCAGATAGTCAATTCAAACTTGCATTGTATACACACACTTGTTTGAAATGTAGAATGGAAGTTTTCCTCCTATTCATACCCCTCTAATGCGACTCGTTTCTTTAGACAGCAGACACCATATGCCGCCAAGTCACAGGCATCTGGACTCGGCAACCGTCGGCTGTTTCCGGGGATCACGTGATCGGCAATAGGCTCCGCCCAACGCGTTTCATCACTAGGACTTAATCATAGGCGCCTGCAATAGGCTCCACCCAACGCGTTTCGTCACTAGGACTTAATCATAGGCGCCTATGATTAAGTCCTAGTGATGAAACGCGTTGGGCGGAGCCTATTGACGATCACGTGACCCCCGGAAACAGCCGACGGAGTCCAGAGGTCTGGGACTTGGCGGCATATGGTGTCTGCTGTCTAAAGAAACGAGTCGCATTAGAGGGGTATGAATAGGAGAAAAACTTCCATTCTACATTTCAAACAAGTGTATACAATGCAAGTTTGAATTGACTATCTGGTAAGAGTTATTTTAATATAGCGCATAAGACCAATATTCTCAGAATTATGCTATGTGCGCCAATGTGATTCTTTTTTACATGAGCAACTGAATAAATGAGGAATAATTCATTTTTAAAATACATTGGTTGACCATTTATGAGAAGTAAATATACATATGAAACTACAATTTATATCTGGATTCAAGGAAAGTAATTATAAAGGAACCAATGTTGAATTTCTAAAGGCTTGACATTTATTTGCATCCGGTATGTGCACTTAGTAACAGGTGGTGGATAATATACACAAACTATTTGATTGCTTCACGTGGTGAATGGAAAGGATCGTAATATAAGAGTTCCCGTGGAGATATATACATATATATGTATGCTACATTTACTATCTATCTATCTATCTATCTATCTATCTATCTATCTATCTATCTATTTATTAATATATCCAAGTCGGGTGAAGATAGATATTCTCATCTATCTAATCTATCTATCTATCTATCTCTCTATCTATCTATCTATTTTAATATCATAAATATTCACAATGACAAAGTGTCCAATACAAAAAACATTGCAGTAAAGTGCTAGTGCCTGAATTGCAGCAGCACATATGTACAATTACATCTACTGCTGCTTCAAATGATGTAATATATGTCTACTGCTAGAAGTAATACTGCTACAATTCAGGCAATAGCACTTTACTGTGATTTTTTTTTGCATTGGACACTTTGACATTGTAAATATTTGTTATCTTTCATGTGCAACCTTGGGAGCTGTTTGGCGCTTGGTGGTGCAGCTTAGTATACTTCTGCAGATGTGTGTGACCGAGTCCTCTGTTTTTACCAGATTTAGAGACAGATTATAGGTTGGTCTGCAAGCTAACAGGGTTGAGTGCTGCGGCTCCTTTAAGTCTTTATCCCTTTCCCCAGCTCTCTCTCCATCCCTCCCTTTCCTTCCTGTTCTGTCTATCCATCCCTCTTCCTCACAGCTTCTCTCCCATTCATCCCTCTTGCCCTGAGCCCTATCTATTCATCCTTGTTACCAGACCTTATTGTCAGTAACATTTTGGGCCCTAGTTAAAGCAGTGTTTCGCGGGCCAGAGTTGTAAGTTCTGTGGGGTTTTTGGGGTGGGGAGAAGCAGCCTTTTTTAGTATCACCTGATGAATCTATAGCCCCCTCCCCCATTGTGCTGTTTCTAACTATCTATCCCTCCTTCTGGACCTTCACCTCTAACCAAATGCCTTTAAATGGACCTTTACAAGAAGTGGTTGAATACACCTGAGCTAGAGGATAAAGGGATTTTAATGTATTTATATTCAGTAATCATTTTGCCTATTAAAATAAATACCATCACATATTATTTTAGTATCATTAAAACAACAACAACAATAATATTGTCAGTAATAAAAATCTCATGTGGAGAGCTTGGGGAGATCCCGACAGGTGATAAAATACAAAAACTGACTTTGTGATCTCATGTTGTGTTTTTTTCCTTCTTGTAAATAAAATAGTAATAATAAAATGTTAGGTTCTGGCTGCATTTCTGAAAAGAACAGTTACGTTATCTGTCACCTTAGTCTGGTGTTCTATGGTCTTGTGAGCTAATAGCACCCCCTGCTGGTACACACTCGGCATAGCAGGACAAAACATCTCATGCTGAACATACATGCTGTATACATTTTTGAATCAAGCAAGATGCAGGATTTTCTTTTTCTTCTCAGAAGGATTGCTTCCAAGGTGGGAATTGGTCATTTGAAGATTGAGAATGGTTGAAGTTACTTGATGTTATATGAAAGAAAAAATGAAATGTGTATTTGAGTATATATAATGGGGGTTGGGCATCCAGAATACTGGAGCTCCCCAGAACATAACCCCCCAGAACGTCCGATATCCTTATTTTCTTATATTGTTATTGTTATATCCCTATATTGTTACCTAATTCAGCCCAAGGAGTAAGTCGATAGGATAAAATGCGCCGGGCGGAGCCTAGTGACCACGTGACTTTCGAATGAAGATGAAGATTACCGAGGCGTCTGTTGAACATATATGCAGAGCGGTAGGAGCCTGAGATGATTGCGGTGGCGAGATCGCTGGTGGTAACCCACCTAGATGGTGTCTGCGTTGGTTTTCCTGGAGAGCAGGGACCCCACACCATTTTTGTTTTCCATTTTTAAGGGTTTAACCCTTGATAGTGTGCATAGTAGTTCTATTTTAGTTAAAAATCTCATAAAGCACTCTTTTCAGTCTGGGGTGTCTCCTGGCAGGTAGAGGTGTCTACTGATACATATGTGTTTTTTTGACTGGAGGTTAGTCAACTTGAAAGAATATTATTAGAGATGAGCGAACTTCTTGAAAGTTCGATTCGGGCGATTCGTCGAATTTCCCCAAGAAATTTGGGTTCGCCCGAATCGAACTTTCACGAATCGCTCATCTGAAAAAAAAAATGCCGGCATGGTGGGAGCGGGCAGGCCGGCTACGCTGTCAGCGGCCTGCCCGCTCCCACCATGCCGGCATTTTTTAAAAAAAAAACACTTACCTGCATGGTCGGAGCGTGGAGGCCGGCGCCGCTCCCAGGCGCCCTCTGATGACAGCTGAGAGCGGCGCCGGCCTCCACGCTCCGACCATGCCAGCATTTTTATTTTTTTATTTCAGGGAAAATTCGATCGGCACGAACCAAAAAAAATTCGGGTTCGTGCCGAATCGAATTTTCCCTGAAATTCGAAGCGAATTCCGGTTCGTCCGAACCGGTTCACTCATCCCTAAATATTATGTTAACTGAATTGCAAACTGGTACAGGTCCCATACAAGATAATCTCCTGTTCTAGCCTGCTACGTCCCTGGTCCCCTATTAGGCCAAAAGATACAGAAGAGAAAGGTGGCAGCCACTCAGACCAATTTATAACTTTCAAATGTTGAAACTGCAGTGCCAAGTGCCAAAGTGCCTCTGTGAGGTGCAGCCCTAACCCTATCTGTGAGAGCCCTCATTTGGACATACAATGCAATAGAAAAATTGGGAGCAGCTTACCTGAGGTTGCTCTATATCTGCAGCAAGCAAATTGAGGTCAAAAGCCTCCACATATAGCAGCAGCATTGGCGCACTTGACAGACAGCGCCCTCTGCTCTCCGTTGTGTGGTAGTGCAACACAGCTAACGCTTACACGGTCCCTGAACTTTCTGTGAACAATTCATATTTTTTTAAGATGAGTTCTGTGGACATATTATGATGAATGTTCACCTTCATTCATTTTATTTATCGCATGGTTTACCTATACTAACAGAAGTGTAACATCATGGTTCATGCAGTAATGTAATACAACTGGATGACTAAAGACTAAAAAAAAAAGACAGATGGCACATGTGAGCACAGACTTGGAGGAGTCATTATGAAGGGGGCCCTAACTGCCTGCCCCCCAAATCTCCCTACAACCTCTTCCGCTATGTCTGGCCCTATCGTACCCCTCAGCGAAGACACCCTATCACACGTTTTGCCTCTGTAATGTTAAAGCTGTGGCATCATGACTGTGTGGGGATCTACATACCCTTGATAAAGTATCTGCCCCTATAGCAGAACAAAACACAATGGAGCTGGCCCTGGAATCTTTTAGAATCCCGACCTCTGGCACAATTCAAATTGGGAAGCCCCACTGTGTGGCTCCTCCCCCCAGGGTGCTGCAAAACTCACCTTCTTCCTGTCTCCCTCAGCAATGTAAACAGGCGTCATTATCTGGGATTAGAGTGAAGCAGGCTCACTAAAAATAGTCAAAAGTTACTATTCATGGGGGAGCAATTCAGGGGATGCTAGTTAAAAATGTGGCTTTTAGTCCGCTTTAATAAGTGTGCAAACCACTAGATGCTTATTAATGACCTGCTCACCTAACCTGGCTGCCAGCTCCCAAACTTCTCAATCCTGCACCGGCCTTTTGCTACACCCGTGCCAGCAGCTTCCATCCTCGAGGTTCCCCCGGCCACCACTCCTGTCACCTCATCCCCGCTGCTGCTCCCCGTCACCTCGCTGTCAGTGCAGGTGCAGCAAGATGGCATCAAGTTGACCGGTTACGACAGCAGAGGCGAGGTGCCCGGAGAGCTGGCGGCATCGGGGATAAGGTGACCGGAGCAGCGCCGGCGGGGATGTGGCGGGAATGCCGGGGGCGGAGGAGCGGCGATGCACTATAGGTTCATTCACGCACTACATGAAGTGGCTAGAAAAAGCATCAGCACAGCAGACATTAGTCAGCTGTATGTTGTAAGAGGGAAACTAGTATTGTAATGGTGAATCCAGCAATTCACCCAGAATTGCAGGTCTTATAGCTGTAAGAGCTATAAGACCTGCGCCCCGATGGTAATTACGTCCTTTGGGCCTTTTTTTATTTTTGACTTTTGGTCTGCTTGAAATATGCACAGCAAAAGAATAATATTGGATGAGAGCCCATGCATCAGCCATAGAACTGGGAAAACACATTTATTGACCACCTGAGAAGCACCCTGGGGGTGGGGCTTAGCAGCTTGTGGGCTGGTCTGGGCCAGAGGCTGATTTTTAGTCCTAGGCCCTTATTTATGAAGGAATAGCGACAGGTAGCGACTGGTGAGCGGCCGGTAATGACGGGCCCCGCCACGAGAACGCCGGCTCCCAACCACAATCACACATTTATCAAGCCGATCCTGCTTAGCGATTGAGATAGCGCCATATAGCGACTCATTCATCATTATTCCAGCCTCAGCCCACAGCGCCAGCTTCCGACCTTGAACAGCGACAGGTATGACCTCTCGCTACCTGGCGCTCTCCAATGCATTTCAATGGAACAATCTTTAAATATTAATAATTAATTGTTATTAATGTTTTTTTTTTTTTAAATGTGAAAAATTCTGTGACCACTTCTGCCATGTTAGATAATTTTTTTAAGGAAAAAAAAAATTGTGCAGAATTGATATTACAGGTCTGATATTATTGTATTCATATTACTAAATTATTAAAAAAAAATTTTTTGTTTTGGTTTCCAAAAATATGGTGGTTTGGGGGTTAAAAAACTACTTTTAACACATCGCCTCCAGTGCTCTGGGGTTTAAACATGCATTTCACAGCACTTGAATTTTTTGAGCCTGATTTTTTGATGAATATGGTGGGAGCCGGTCGCTCTGACCAGTCGCTATCATGCGCATCCATACATCGCGGAACCTGTCAAATAGCGACTCGTCACCTTGTATTCAACATTACTGCACGCCGACTGAGTCGCTGTCAACAACCGAACAACGGCCAAGCACAGCGACTACTAGCAGGCGCTGTGAAAATACCGCTACAGTCGCTCAACTGTCGCTACATGTCGCTATTAATAAATCAGCCTCTCCTAGTCTGACAGTCTGGGGCCAAATATGGTTACCTCCTAAAACCCATAAACTGGTAAGTGAAGGTAACTGGGATTGCCCTTTTTTTTACTTTTAAGTGACAAAGTGATGATGACAGCAAACAACTACTTCTAAAGACTAAAAAAAATCTTTATACAACCAAAAGAAGAAAAATGCAAAGTTTTTCAAATCTTTCATCCAACTCAGTTAAGCGGAGAACTTCTCTAGCTTTCCAGTGGTGTCAAGTTCTTAGGCTTGATTCAGCATCAGCAGATTTGTGAATAAGTCTGGCTATTCAGCACTATTTTTAGCGGTGAAAACGTTTTAATGCGTATCGAGTTATCGTATGATATTTGTTTTGAGCAAATCCTTGCATCTCGCATGTGAAAAGTATTTTCTCATCATTCAGTAGAGTCACCAGATATTTCCCATGCCATAAACGACAACAAGGTATTTTTATCTCCCCTATTCATCTGGTGAGTGTGGTCTTTTTCCGTGCAAAAATAGTCTTCCACACATATCTTGTGCTACCACTCTCAAATTTCTTAATAGGTAAGTAGCTTGGGAGAGAGAACAACCCTCAAAATGACAACTTCTAATATGCTAAGTAGAGATAAATGAACCGGCTCATTAGAACTAGAGTTTACTCCGAATTTCAGGGAAAATTAGATTCAACATAAATCTGAATTTCCTGTGAAATCCTTATATTAAAAAAGTAAAAAATCACCTGCTCTTTTGCTGTCCTCCGGTCTGATCTTCTCCACTCTCTATAGCATCCACAGCTCCGGCTGGGCTCCCGGCATTTCACTCCCCCCACAGGGAGGGGCTATTTATACTGACAGTGAGATGACGTCAGCTCCCACTGTTGGTATAAAAGGCCCCTCCCTGCGGTGGGGAGCGAGATGTCAGATGCCGGAGTGATCTGCTTCCCCCAGTCACTCCCACTTCAGAAGCAGTGGCGGATGGCATGGGACCCTTGGCTATGGATCAGAGGTAAGTGTGGGGGAGGAAAATAAAAATACTAAAATCCTTTTTTTTTTTGTCATTGAGACCCCTATAGCAATTCACAGGGCAGGAGGGGCTAGCAAGTCACCTGCCAGCAAGCGGATGACTTGGCATAATTCCCCTCACCATTACCTGAATCCCCAAAGCCCAGGGGGTGCAGAACAGCCTGCAGTCCATGAGGGCTATGCAGGCTGGTAGCCTTCACCTCCTGGAAGGGGAACCCTGTGCCATACTTTTACATTTATTAAGAGTTTAACCCTTAAAAATAAAAGACAGTATGGGGTCCCCCTCTCCAGAACATGGGAACCCTACACTCTTTAAAATGTAAAAAAATGGTTTGGGGTCCGCCTTATCCAAGCAAAACCATCCTGGGCACCAGCTATGGTGGTTGATAGACTAGGGCACAAAGGCAGACCGTACACCCCCTGGCCCTAAAGGCTACCAGCCTGCATAACCCTTACAGGCCATGGGCAGGTAATGGAGCGAGGGGTTATGTCAAGTTATCCCCTTGCTTGCAGGTGACTTGCCACCAAGGACTCCTTACCAGTACACAAAGTGTTAAATGTAAAAAACCATGCCACACAAAAAATAAAGTATTTTACTATTTTTATGTCTCAATATTTTTTTATTAGGTTTTCAACAATACAGGTATGTGAGACATATAGTTAATATAGCCATCCCTCGCAGGGGAGGTAGAAAACTGGCAATCTGTGTTACACAAAATTGTACTTTGACTTTTATTTTGCCAATCTACAAAATATTTAAGAAAAAGGTAGAGCAAGGGAAGTACAACATACTTGGTGCAACCAATACAATTTGCAACATACCCTGATCTATTTTTGGGACCGTGCAGGCTGCGGGAACTTCCACACCTTCACCTTCCACACCTTCGCCTACACACCTGTTATCGTGTGACCTTTATGTTGGACGTGTTGAGGTTTGCCTTGGACCATCAAACATAGCCAAGCTCATAGACAGGGAGGAACCGTTGAGAACCTTTAGAACCATAGTATTTCAAAAAAGGAAGAGAGAAAATGACCAAGTGCAGGGGATCAAGATAGAGAAGGGAGCAGTACTAGAGGGGGTGGAAGGGAAGAAGGGGTTTTGTCAGTCTCGCGTTCCACCAGCCATCACATGTGGTCATTACAACACCCGCAAGGGCTCCCCAGGCCACGCAAACCTTATCCAGGGCTCCCATATCAAGATTAATTTGTCATGGGAGTCGGTCAGGATACCGGATAGTCTCTCGTTAATGAAAAACCCATTCATCCTTGCCGACACCTCTGAAATTGTGGTAAATTGTTTTTTCCAAGCTTTAGCTATGGTAGTATTTTATTATTTTTATTGTTCTCCCATATACTTACTTCATATACTTACTGCGCCGTCCACCACTGCTTCTGAAGCCGGAGTGATCATCAGTCTGTCCGGCTTCTGGCATCTCACTTCTGATGCTGGCAGAATGAGCCGGTGTACGCTCACTGTGCCAGTATAAATAGCCCCTCCTTATGGCGGGGCACGAGATGCCAGGAGCCCAGCTAGGGGGCAGAGCACGTGGGTCATCTTTCCCTGTGAAAACACCACGGCCGGCCGTAGGATGAGGACATCGTCTGGTGCTGGAACTGGGACGGAGGTAAGCTTGTTTTTTTTATTGTTTTAAAAGCAAGTTCGTTAAAAGTTCGATTCGGTGAACCGGGAAATTTGCCGAATTGCCTGCATCAAACGTTTAATATGTTCGCTAATCTCTAGTACTAAGGCTAGGTACACATTGTAAGCAAGGACTCTACTTACCCAAACATGTATGTTTGTTTTTCTTCATCTCGCTTATACGCTAAAGCATGTTGTAACAGTGAGTCAGGCAATTTCGATAGTTTCACACAGCGTGGCATCCTAATTCAGCATGCCTCATAAAGAGCAACCCACTCTAAGAGACTTTGAAATTTGTTTGAATGTTTCTTTTTAACTGTCTTTGTGTCATTTGTGGACCAGAGGGACCCTTTATAAGTTTAGAGGACAGTGGCTTGCCAATTAACCCTCTGGATTACTCATACCCCACAGGGTGCAGAAAAGTCCAATGTTCATCAGTGCTGAGCTGTGCATTACTATATTCGCAGCAACACTGAAAATAGAAGAGAAAATAGAAAAGTCAAAGTCATTGTAAAAAACAGAATCATACGTTTAGTGCAACCTTTTCATGCAATATTTTCTTGCATTGGATTTTTTTCCCATGATGCAATTGTATGAGCGCACTCTATAAACATAGAATTCACATTTTCAGGGGGACTTGGCCTGGCTGGATATGTGAGCGGATGTGGTGCATGGTGCGTGAGAGCTCTGACCCAGTGCATTTTTTTATTACATATTCTTTATTTAGATTTTCGCATATTACAGACAAAGCAAGACCCCATACACAACCAATACATAGCAAAATCAGTGCAAATTATTGCAAACCAAAGAGTAACTGCAGGATAAGCAGGGCATTGTCCCCCTGAGCCCCCTGCTGCCCCCTTTGCGTCCGTCCCCGGGGACCAGGCAATCCTTCTCCTCCTAATGGGACGGTCCAACTCTACATGGGTGCCCTCGGGTCCCCAGGGGGCAACTCCGCACCAGCTATCTCTCCCATTCTCATATATACCCCTGCCCCCGATCAACAATTCTGATAGCAGTATGGCTGCATCCCAGGGAAAGAATCAGAGAAAAAGAGGAAAGTGTTGAAAGAAGGTTAGATTCAGAGAAGGGGTGTGAGGAGAGGGAAGGGGGGTGTTGATTGGCCTAGTTTACAAGTTTGCCTCCACAATCGCCCTGAACTCCAGTGAGACTGAAAACTCTACCCAGCTAGCCCACTTCAGGCGGTGTGCCTCTGAGGATTCATTGCACGCAGTGATCAGGCCTTTATACTGCTCAATCTCTGCAACTGGCAATCAAAATGACATTAAGAACCGTTTGAGGAGTAACAACTTAAGGATTATTGGGATACCCAAGGGAGTGGAGAAAGGTGAGCCAGAGACTCTTGACTCAAGGAGGTATTTACGATACACACACAGAGTACCAGGGCAGAAGCCACCCCCTGGGGCCCCGCAGAGACCCTTTTTGGTGTGCTTACTTAACAGCAGGGACCTAGCCAGATGCATGGAGGAACTGCGCGATATCACGCGAGCCATGATACTTCTTGACTTCTCCACAGACATGCAAAAGCGCAGGGCCACATTTATGTGAAGCAGAGGCTGGGGGCCCAGAATTTATAGTATGCTATGCTATACCCTGCAAGACTGCGTGTGGTGGCAGAAGGAAAGTTTAATTTAATTTCGTTTTTATTAAGATTTTCAGGTATGAAGAGATAAACTACAGTAAATCAGTACACATACAAAGTCAGGAAAACAGATAATCATTCCAGGTTCCTATGCCACCCCTGCCACCAGACATATAACTGTGACATCTCCAGCTCCCCCGTCACCCCCGTAGCACAGCGTGCGTATTTATCAATCAGGATTTTTTTATGAGTTCCAGATGGCCACAGACTGTCTGGATTTGCGCCACAAGGAGCAGGGAAGTCTTCTACCTGTGCCCCGGCAGCATCGTTGACTGACTGTATTGATGACCCTTTTTTTCCCCCTGCTTTACCTTTTAACCACTTGTTTTCCTTCCCTGCTGTAGGAGGACAGTTGAGAGTGGACATTGGTAACGTGTAGGGGCAGTGATGGACTGGGGCCAAAAAACAGCCCAGGATTTTACCAGAACCTGGCCTGCCCATGACCAACCAGTGGCATCTCTGCTGTTTCCTGCCCAGTCAACCAGTGTGCTCCAAGACTGAGGCTGTATCATTAGAGTGAGGACATGGTCTGGGTTGCATGGCTGAGGGGATAAAGTGGTGAAGGGGATGGGGGCTGGGACTGTCCCAAAGCAGTGCAGCCCACATGGTATTTGCCTGGGCCTCCCTATGGCCAGTCCGCCACTGTCTAGGGGCACTGTAAAAACCTGCTGGCATACATTGATGGTTTAAGTGTGTGCCTCGGGTGCCCCCCTCCTGTGAAGATGGGGAGTACCTGAAGATGTTATACTAAGCTACACTATATTAGCTGAGTGTGTTACTACTGACAGCGTATCCTTATATCTGTGCGTGGGGTACCAGCCAGACTCTGGCTTTGCTTTTGTATACGTGAGTTGCTAACGTCTTACTACTTTGAACACTGTTAGTTTTACTTGTTAAATTGTTCTACGGGGGGCAGGGGGTTCTTTTTACTTAATGGTGGTTTGGGATCAGTCTACAGAAATTTGGGGCTGGGGCAGGGGGTGGTGGGTTTAGCAGAGATGGATGGTGATATGGGTTCTTTATGGTTTATTTGTATTCACTTATAGTACATGATAAAGCCGTGTGAAACCCTTTTTTTCAGAAGCAGAGATACTTTGAGCAGCGAGACCAGCCAACTAAATTGCTGGCTTGCTTGGTGCGGGAGTCTGCTTGCTCCAATACTGTCCTAGTATTAAAGGATCCCAGTAGGGGGCAGGAATATGTGCTATCTGAAGATGTTGCTGGCTGCTTTAGCTCCTACTATGCTGAACTCCTGGTTCAGCCCCTCTGAGTGGGATATCAAGGGGCACCTGGATAACGTGGACTTCCCGGCTTTAACAGATAATCAGAGGCAGGATATGGATGCCCTGATAACTATAGATGAAGTGCGGATAGTGGTGGGGAATCTGGCATCTGGTAGATCGCCTGGCCCTGACGGGTTGCCTATAGAAGTGTATAAGAGGTATTCTGCACATATGTGCCCGTTGTTTCGTGACATGCTACGAGAGGCCGTGGAGGGGAATAAACTCCCCCCAATGTCATATGATGCCACAGTGGTAGTAATCCTCAAGGGGGGTAAGGACCCCACGCTATGTGAGTCTTGTCGGCCCATATCACTACTGAATAGTGATTATAAAATCCTTGCCAATTGTCTCCAGTCAGTTATTCCAAGCCTCATACATGATCAGACTGGATTCATTGCGGATAAGTGTACTGATCAGTACATAGATAAACCACGACAATGGGGTCACAGGGACTTGGCGTCGCTATATGCGGCCAGGGCCTTTGATTCCATAGGGTGGGACTATCTGTGAGGATGCATGAAAAAATTAAAATATGGCCCTGAGTTTCTGAAATATGTTCTGTTACTGTACAGATTCACTAAAGTTGCAATACTTGTAAAAGGTATTCTTTCTGAATCCTTCACTCTTCACAGGGGGATCTGACAGGGGTGACTGCTGTCACCATTCTTATTTGCACTCGCCATAGAGGCCCTTGCTTGCAATCTTAGGCAGAGCCCTAGAGTCAAGGGACTCAGGTTGGGCCCAGACGAGGAAAAATGAGGGACAATATGGACAATATTATCTTATTTTTGCAGGACTCGGAGGAGTCCTTGGCGACGGCAAGGGAGTGTATAGATGAATTTGGGCCACTCTCTGGTGGTTTTCCCATTAGATGACGTACATAGGCTAGTAGAAATGGTGGAAGGACAGCTACAAGTGGTTGCTCAATTCAAGGGTAGAGCTAGAGTTAAACTCAAGACCCTGCAGAGACCTTAAGTGGCTGGGGTCTTAGCCCTGCCTGATATTTAACTGTATGGCATAGCAGCACTGTTGGTGTTCCTTAACATTTGGATGACGAGGAGACGAGATGACCTGCCTGTATCTAAGCTTATGCTGTCACTATATGTTGGGGGGGTCTACTTGCCTACTTTCTGACTCCTTTGGACCAGAAATATGGGGAAGTGACGTTGGTGCACAGAATGGCAATACACGCCTGGAGAGCAGTAGGAAAAATTATGGGGAGTGAGAGACTGTTTGATTATACCCCAATATGGTACAATCAGGCTTTGAGACATATGTATACCTTTCATGATGCACAAAGCTGGCAGGGAAGGGTCTATACCAAGGCAGGTGCTGAAAGAGGGCAGCATAGTGCAATTCTCCACTAGGCAAGCCAACATGTGACTGGGAAATGACTGGCTGTTTCAATATATGCAACTCTGACACTGTCTGCAGGTGCGATTTAGAAAAGGTATCCCAAGGCTGAGCCCACATTTATCCCCAATTTACTAGCTGGGCTCAGCCAATGAACTGGATTCAATAGGAGTTCTAATTATCTAAGTTCTAAGTCAAGGTGTATTGAGGTAAATGGTCACTGTGAAGTGCAGGACTGGAGAAATATCACCTTGCAGGAATGGGTCAGGTTGACATTCCTGCACTACTATAGCCTTAGAATCATGGTTGTGAGGGGCCATTCCCTCCTCTGCCACAGTATCTACCCATACAATACTAAAGCTTCATACGGTCAGGCCCCGTGGGACATACGTCCTCTGGTGAGTCAGCAACCCCCAATATTAACTTCATATTCAGGTTCATTTTCTACAATGATGAGCGATGGATAAGATACTGGAATGTTATCAGCAGATTTCCCTAAGGATACATGAAATTATACATGTATTAGGAATGTTTATGGAAGGTGGAAACTCAACTTTGAAGGTGACAGTTTGTACGATTGAAAGGCACCGGTGTATTTAGGTCCCAGTTTGGATGAGTGTTGGCGGAAGGCAATGTTTTGGTGGACAGCCAGACCAAATCGTCCACCTGAAGGGGTGGCTCCATAGACCTATGTCGTCGGCAAAGATCTTGTAGATCTTAATAGCTATTTTTAGATTCTCCTGGACCTTGGTCACTCTTTCTTGGAGCCATGCAGCGATTTCCTATTCAGACAAGCACTTGCAAGGTGCCCTGGATTGCCACAATAAAGACACAGGCCCTTTTCTGCCTGGGAGAGCCGCATGGGCTGCATGGGCTCTTCTGGAGCTGGTTGGAGCAAGGAGGAGGAGCCTGTGGAGTGAGGACCGTGGAGTGAGGCCCCAGGTCCGATCATCATATTTCTCCAGGCGTTGAGATGCTTAATGTCCTGTTATATGTAGCCATCCAAGTTTTCAGGTGAAAGAAAGTTAACCAGGGCATCATTGATACCCTCTGAGAGTTCAATACGAAACTGGCTGCAGAGTGCTGGATCATTTCAACAGGAATCGAATTCTGAGCTGTACTTCTCTTCCATGTGTTTCCCTTGCTTTAGACTTCGCAGCTTAGAGTCAACAATCAAAGCTTGATCTGGATCCTAATACAGGACCTCCATGGCTGTGAAAAATGCAGAAACCGTCTGTAGGACATCATCTGTGGGTGCTGACCGAAACGCCCAAGCCTGTGAGCCTCCTTGTAGAAGAGGTATAACCAAACTCTGAATCTCTGTACCTGAAGAGTCAGGCCACAGTCTGAGGTATAGCTCCCAGGAGTTTTTAAAATTTGCACAATCCCCAAAAAGTTTCTATGGGAGGGGCTCGACGGCAGTTCTCCTGGGCTGCTACATGATGAGCCAGTTTATTTTTGTCAGAAGCCAAGGCCTGCACTTGCTCCACAAGATCTTCCATTAATCTGGCCCATGATAATGTCAGGCCTTGTGGGACACCTGTCTTTAGGTGAGTCAGCAACCCCCAATCTCTGCTGCTGATGCTGCTTCTGGCTATAGACAAACCCCCATTCGCCGAGATGCTGGATGCGTCTCACCAGACATGGTTGCCCCCAGGTCTTAGTTAGCACAAAGAGTGCTGACCTACAGGATGAACCAGGGACAATACTGAGCAGTATTAGGGGTATTAGATGTTAGTCATACATGGGAATGCCAGTTGTTCCGAAATGTGGCACCAAGGGGATGAGCAGGAGGAAGGTTGAGGGTCAAGTCTGTTGCAGATATTTTGTCCCCAGGGTAGATCATGCATTAGGTGTAACATGCCACTCTAGGGCATTGTGCCCATCTCACTTCACTCCACCCCATCTACTTTTGTGTGGTTACTAGGTATTTTGTTTATCATTCTCCTGCTATGTGCAGTGTGCTTTACATGCATTTGTATTGTGTATATTCATACGTCAGCATTAACACCAAGTCTGAAGCTGCTGGTGGAAAAGATTTCTAGGCTCAACATTCCTCAAAACATCTGTGTGTGGATGGAAAGCTTTCTTACAGATAGATCCCAAATAGTTAGACTTGGACCTTTGCGGTCCAGTGTCAGGAACACTAACACCAGTGCACCTCAAGGCTGCGTTCTGTCACCTCTCCTGTTCTCCATCTACACCAACAACTGCACCCCCTTGGCCAACTCAGTGAAAATTGTAAAGTTTGCAGATGACACAACCGTTATAGGTCTAGTCAGGAACGGTAACAAGAAAATCTACCGAGAAGTAGTGGAGGAGCTTGTCAGTTGGTGCACCACACACAATCTATTAATAAACCCATCAAAAACCCTGGAGATGGTAGAGGACTTTAGGAGGAATCCAGCGTCTATGTCACCCCTGTCCATCAATGGGGTAGAAATCAAAAGAGAGAGAGAGACAAAGTTTCTTGGCGTTATTATCTCCGACAACCTCAGCTGGGAAAAAAACACCTTGGCTGTACTGAGCACAAGAGAGACTGTTTTTCCTTAGGTTGCAAAAAGGCTGTTAGTGCTCTTCTTTAATGCAGTCATAGGTTCCATTCTATGCTTTTCCTTTTCTGTCTGGTTTGAGGGAGCAACTAAAAGAGACAAGTGTAGAATCCAAACAACGATCAACACAGCAGAAAGAATAATTGGAGCACCCTTACCATCCCTGCAGGACCTGCATAGACGCAGAACAATGTCACAGGCAGAGATCCTCCAAGACCCCTCCCAACCTGGACACACCCTATGCCAGTATCTACCATCTGGGAAACAGCTTTGCGGTACCAGCTTGCAGGACTTCTAGGTCTAGGAATGGTATCTTTCCTTTGGCTGTCCACACCCGTAACAAGGGCCAAGCGTCATAAGCCTGAGCTCAAAGGGCTTGTATTAAATGGTATCACTTGCACTATGTAAGAACCCCTGTATATCTTGTTCACCACTTTACCCAATGTAGTTTGTGTCTCTGTTTCAATTTCTATGTAACTGTAGTCATCTGTTGCACTGTGTATATGCCAAAAAGAATTCCTTGTTCATCTCACGATGTACATGGCGAACAATAAATTGAATTGAATATTCATGTCCAGCAATGTGCTGTTTTTCTTTTCTCAGTACATTTTGTTATTGTAGTTTTAACATGTATATGTCATGAATAAACTTTTCTAAGGCAATTATTGCATACAGAGAACATGAGATAAGTTGCAAAATCTTGTAGGTACTTTGATTTGAAATTGCATGAAAAACAATAGCCTGTCTATCCAACGTATAACAGTGTAATATAATGTTCCAACCCACAATATTAAACCTTTGTCCCCAGTTTTAACCTATTTTTATTCTAGTTTATAAAAGGGCTGTGGAGTGGGGAAGCCAAAGCCAGACACCGACTCCTCAATTTTATCAGGCTCTGACTACAACTCCAGCTCCGACTCTGACTTTATAAATGGCCAATAATTGGGAATAAGTTTATTGTGATAAAATGTTAACATCTGGCTTTTTCTCACCATTAGAGAAGCAATAGGGCTACTTATATATAGAACATAAAGCCTATTTGAATACAACTTTTAAACAAATAACTTAAAGGTCCATTCTGGGGTGGGTGAGGATCTGAACGCGCAGACTCGATGAGAGGCTACGCATGCATCGTAGGACCGGGGAAGGGTGAGTGAGATTGGGTGGCCTGGGGGGTTTCACACAGCGGGGCATCCCCGATTGGCTGTACTGTGTTTTGGTCCACTTTAAAGGCATGCCAAAGTGGGATTGTTAAAAAAAAACATTTTTGACTTTTGGCCTGCTTTAAGGTTATTTGCCTAAATATCTATTCTTGAGTTAATATGAGATAGGGCGGCACCAACTAAAAATCAAGGTAATGTAACCTGGTGTGCACTGCCAAGGCTGGCCTTCTCACCAATACTCTGACAATGGAAAAAGGATAAGACAAATAACCCCCAAAAGTGGGACTGCACTTAAACCAAGGACTAACAATTGCAGTAGAAATAGAAAAGTAGAAATTTTATTAGGCAATACAAACAGACTCTACATATTAAATGGTTCGTTAAAAAACATATAACACACCATGAGTACAATCTACCACAAGGGGGTGCTGGACCTGCTACTGTTAATGTAGCTATTATACCAAAATGATTATAATACTAATTCATATCCATAAAAAAATCCATATGTAATCCATAATATATAAAGTGCATGTGCTTCACAAAAAAATACATTCATTTACAACAATTCATCAAAAATAAAGTGATTAGATAAATAATCAAAAAGTACATGTCACACAAGTGTAACCATCAGTCTTACATATAGGGCTCCGCAGCATCCAGTCCCCCCTGGGACTTTTGGTCTACTTTAAGGTTATTTGCCTGAATGGGCAGGAGGTAAATATCTATTTTTGAGTACAAATAGGTTTATATATCCCTCTTAGTATATCTATACATTGGCAAAGTGCTGAGATGTGGTAGCAGAGAGGGCTCTGTTATCAGTGAAATAACAAAACCAATAATCAATAATCAAAATGTATCACAACATCGGTGCAATATATACAGAAATGACAGGATGTGTAAAACATGTATAAGCCTGAGCCTAACTGGGTTTACTGTTGAATTCTAGAGTAAGCTCTGGCCATGCCGCATGACCCCACACTCACCACAAGGGGGCAACACAGCACAGGACAACAGTACAGCTGAGATGATATATTGGCCATGCTGCAGAGGAACTGTGATAAAGACAGAGAGATAAAGGTAAGCATATGAGCAGGCAGGGGCAGGCTGAAGCACTTTGGGGCCCATCAGAAGAAATCATTCTTGGGGCCACCCCCTTCAGCTAATACACAGATTGTATGAATGTAAAATCTGATGTTTATGGACCTAAAAGCTAATATCATTTACTGAATAATATAACAAAGCCCAGAGAACACTCCAATCTGTCATGCATCACCTGTACTGTCCTGGGTCAGTGCCTGGGGCCCACTGGAGGATCCTCTGGTGCTCTGGTGGGTCAGTCTTACACCCAGTTCATGATCTGATGCTTTACACATCTTCGGCTGCATGTCATCAAATAACAGTTTACACTGGGCAGCGGGGGCGGGCGGGGGAGGGGGGGGGGGTACATGTGCTTACACCACATCCCACCATATAATATACATTCTTATTTAATCTATAATTATTATGGATTTAGGAGTATTATTTAGTTGTAGTATTTACTACTTAAAGTGGATCAAAACCCATGGAGATCAGCCCAGGAGTCTATAAGATTCCCAGGCTGATCGATTTCCTCCCCCGCAGGGTATCAGGATCGGGGGTGCTCTGCTGTGTGAAACCCCCCCAGGTCGCCCATAAACTCACCTTCTCTTCCGGTCCAATAGCGCAAGCTGCGGCCGCATCCCCGCTATCCCTCTAGCAAGGCGCGTGCCATGCATTTGTGAATGGCCGCCGTGGGCTTGCTCCCTGTGAGAGGGAAGCGGAGATGCGGCCTCCAGGTCACACGGATCCGCTCGCCTTAGACGTAGGCTTAGACAAGCTGACGTGAGCAGATCTGAGCGTGCTGATTGGTCGATTGTGTCGTAGGACTGGGAAGAGGTGAGTTTGTTTCAGCAACCTGGGGGGGTTTCACACAGCGGAGCACCCCTGAGCGGGGTGCCCTAGGGGCAAGGACCAAATCCCAGGATAGTCAAAATTTTGGTCCACTTTAAACCGGACCTTCACCCTAAATTAGAGCATATCTTATATCAGTGATACTCAACTGGTGGACCGGAGTTCGAATGCCGGACCCCTGCCCTGACAACCATGCATTCAGTTGCTTCTGTGTTGCCATGCTCAGCGCTGCCCCCTTTACTTGGCGATGTAGTGCTTAGTCTCCCTGCCAGTGTCATGGCTCCCTGGCACCTAGCATTGCAATATGAAGTACCCTCATCTCTGCCCCATCCATCCCTGTACCCTCATCTCTGCCCCATCCATCCCTGTACCCTCATCTCTGCCCCATCCATCCCTGTACCCTTATCTCTGCCCCATCCATCCCTGTACCCACATCTCTGCCCCATCCATCCCTGTACCCACATCTCTGCCCCATCCATCCCTGTACCCTCATCTCTGCCCCATCCATCCCTGTACCCTCATCTCTGCCCCATCCATCCCTGTACCCTCATCTCTGCCCCATCCATCCCTGTACCCTTATCTCTGCCCCATCCATCCCTGTCCCCTCATCTCTGCCCCATCCATCCCTGTACCCTCATCTCTGCCCCATCCATCCCTGTACCCTCATCTCTGCCCCATCCATCCCTGTACCCTCATCTCTGCCCCATCCATCCCTGTATCCTCATCTATGCCCCATCCATCCCTGTACCCTCATCTCTGCCCCATCCATCCCTGTACCCTCATCTCTGCCCCATCCATCCCTGTCCCCACATCTCTGCCCCATCCATCCCTGTACCCTCATCTCTGCCCCATCCATCCCTGTACCCTCATCTCTGCCCCATCCATCCCTGTACCCTTATCTCTGCCCCATCCATCCCTGTACCCTCATCTCTGCCCCATCCATCCCTGTACCCTCATCTCTGCCCCATCCATCCCTGTACCCTCATCTCTGCCCCATCCATCCCTGTACCCTCATCTCTGCCCCATCCATCCCTGTACCCTCATCTCTGCCCCAGCCATCCCTGTCCCCACATCTCTGCCCCATCCATCCCTGTACCCTCAGCTCTGCCCCATCCATCCCTGTACCCTCAGCTCTGCCCCATCCATGCCTGTCCCCTCAACTCTGCCCCATCCATCCCTGTACCCTCATCTCTGCCTCATCCATCCCTGTACCCTCATCTCTGCCCCATCCATGCCTGTCCCCTCAACTCTGCCCCATCCATCCCTGTCCCCTCATCTCTGCCCCATCCATCCCTGTACCCTCATCTTGGCCTCATCCATCCCTGTACCCTCATCTCTGCCCCATCCATCCCTGTCCCCTCATCTCTGCCCCATCCATCCCTGTACCCTCATCTCTGCCCCATCCATCCCTATACCCTCATCTCTGTCCCATCCATCCCTGTACCCTCATCTCTGCCCCATCCATCCCTATACCCTCATCTCTGCCCCATCCATCCCTGTACCCTCATCTCTGCCTCATCCATCCCTGTACCCTCATCTCTGCCCCATCCATCCCTATACCCTCATCTCTGTCCCATCCATCCCTGTACCCTCATCTCTGCCCCATCCATCCCTATACCCTCATCTCTGCCCCATCCATCCCTGTACCCTCATCTCTGCCCCATCCATCCCTATACCCTCATCTCTGCCCCATCCATCCCTGTACCCTCATCTCTGTCCCATCCATCCCTGTACCCTCATCTCTGCCCCATCCATCCCTATACCCTCATCTCTGCCCCATCCATCCCTGTACCCTCATCTCTGCCCCATCCATCCCTGTCCTCTCACCTCTGCCCCATCCATCCCTGTCCCCTCAACTCTGCCCCATCCATCCCTGTACCCTCATATCTGCCCCATCCATGCCTGTCCCCTCATCTCTGCCCCATCCATCCCTGTACCCTCATCTCTGCTCCATCCATCCCTTTACCCTCATCTCTGCCCCATCCATCCCTGTACCCTCATCTCTGCCCCATCCATCCCTGTACCCTCATCTCTGCCCCATCCATCCCTGTACCCTCATCTCTGCCCCATCCATCCCTGTCCCCTCAACTCTGCCCCATCTATCCCTGTACCCTCATCTATGCCCCATGCATCCCTGTACCCTCATCTATGCCCCATCTATCCCTGTACCCTCATCTCTGCCCCATCCATCCCTGTACCCTCATCTCTGCCTCATCCATCCCTGTCCCCTCATCTCTGCCCCATCCATCCCTGTACCCTCATCTCTGCCCCATCCATCCCTGTCCCCTCAACTCTGCCCCATCTATCCCTGTACCCTCATCTCTGCCCCATCCATCCCTGTACCCTCATCTATGCCCCATGCATCCCTGTACCCTCATCTATGCCCCATCTATCCCTGTACCCTCATCTCTGCCCCATCCATCCCTGTACCCTCATCTCTGCCTCATCCATCCCTGTCCCCTCATCTCTGCCCCATCCATCCCTGTACCCTCATCTCTGCCCCATCCATCCCTGTCCCCTCAACTCTGCCCCATCTATCCCTGTACCCTCATCTCTGCCCCATCCATCCCTGTACCCTCATCTCTGCCCCATCCATCCCTGTACCCTCAGCTCTGCCTCATCCATCCCTGTACCCTCATCTCTGCCCCATCCTTCCATGTCCCCTCAGCTCTGCCCCATGCATCCCTGTACCCTCAGCTCTGCCCCATCCATCCCTGTACCCTCAGCTCTGCCTCATCCATCCCTGTACCCTCATCTCTGCCCCATCCTTCCATGTCCCCTCAGCTCTGCCCCATCCATATCTGTCCTCCCAGCATTGCCCATCCAATCCCTGTGGATTGAAGCCCCTCTCCCAGTGTGCAGATTTCTAACTATCTACCCCTCCTGCCCGGACTTTCACCTCTAACCGGATGTCTTTAAATGGACCCTTTACAAGAAGTGGTTGAGTACCCTTATCTTATATGTTTCCCACACCCTGTACATACAGATCGCCCACATTAAAAATCATCCTACCTGCATCTACTGCATGTTATGAGCCTTTAAACATCCAAGATGGTGGCCTGTGGATTCCCAGGCTGTCTGCTGACAGGAAGTGTCCTCTGACTGTGCCTCTCTGTATTGTGGGATTGCTGTACTTTTCCTGACCCCAGCTTTGCTCTGTCTGTACAAAGCACAGCTATAACCCCGCCCCTGCACTTTTTCCCGCTGTCCTCTCCTGAAGCTTCTGAGGCAAGATGGCGGTGCCCGTATCCTAGAGTCCTGAACAGAGTTGCAACCTGGTGGGGGAAAGAATACAAAGTAAGTGACTAAAAATGTAAAATATATTAATTTTAGATTCTAAGCAATAGTTTATTAAATGATGCTGAAGGTTTGGGTTCAAGCAAGTCTATGTTTTTTTTGTTACACTACAAAACAAAAGGTAATTAATAAGGATGCAAACCGCTGCATGCTTATTAATGATCTACTCACCTTACCAGGCTGCCACACCGCCATCTTGCTAAACCCGGGAGTATGTATCCCACAATGCTCCTGGGTGCGACCTTTGACCCTGCACTGGGTTATAACAGAGCGCCTGGCTCTTCCTCTGCACATCGGGCAGCGGTGGTGGTTGCAGGAGTGGCGAGGGGAAGCTGCGGCGCAGGACCAGCCACTGATCCGCAGCTTCTAGCGGGTTCCGGTAGTGCAGCTTTACCGCAGTACATGCGTCCAGAAGTGACGTAGCAAAAGCAGAAGCAGAGCCTACAGTAGGCTGTTTCCTGCCGAAGCATCCCGACTTGGGGAGAAAGTCCTCTGGGCTTTTTTTGGGACTTGGTCTGCTTTAAAAGACTATTATTCAGCACCTGTAAATATAAAATTATCTGTCTTATATACTTCCCCTCTGTACTTTGTCCCCACTTGAAAAAGAGCCGAGTGTTCAGAAAGTGAAATATGAAAGCACAAATGGACAGTGCTGAGCAGCTTGACAACGGGATGAAGGGGGGGTCATGTGATTGCTCACAAAGCTTTGAAGCACAGTGCTGTATCTTCATACACACAATAGGTAACTGTCAGTTTCTGACACACAAACATAGGCCCTTATATAACAAGGGATAGCGACAGGTAGCGACAGGTAGCGACTGGTGAGTGGCCGGTAATGACGGGCCCCGCAATGAGAACGCTGGCTCCCCACCACAATCACACATTTATCAAGCCAATCCTGCTTAGCGACTGAGATAGCGCCATATAGCCACTCATTCATCATTATTCCAGCCTCAGCCCACAGCGCCAGCGTCCGACCTTGAACAGCGACAGGTATGACCTCTCGCTACCTGGCGCTCTCCAATGCATTTCAATGGAACAATCTTTAAATATTCATAATTAATTATGTTTTTTTTTTTTTTTTTAAATGTGAAACATTCTGTGACCACTTCTGCCATTTTAGATAATTTTTTTAAGGTAAAAAAAAAAAAATTGTACAGAATTGATATTACAGGTCTGATATTAATGTATTCATATTACTAAATTATTTAAAAAACTTGTTTTTTTTGGTTTCCAAAAATATGGTTGTTTGGGGGTTAAAAAACTACTTTTAACCCATCGCCTCCAGCGCTCTGGGGTTTAAACATGCATTTCACAGCGCAAGAATTTTTTGAGCGTGATTTTTTAATGAATATGGTGGGAGCCGGTCGCTAGGGCCAGTCGCTATCATGCGCTCCCATACAGCGCGGAACCTGTCAAATAGCGACTCCTCACCCAATATTCAACATTACGGCAAACCGACTGAGTCGCTATCAACTACCGAACAACGGCCAAGCACAGCGACTACTAACGGGCGCTCTGAAAATGCCGCTACAGTCGCTCAACTGTCGCTACATGTCGCTATTAATTAATCGGCCTCCCCGTTGAAAGGTGTTTAGAAAATGACAGGCACAAGGATGAAACTTATGATAGGTCAGGGTTTGTGATTTAAAGTGGACCAAAACCCAGGATTTTGACTATACTGGGGTTTGGTCCTTTTCCCCTCCAATTGGGGTGCCCCGCTTTGGCAATAAAGGCTTTGGCAATAATTCAAAAAGGTATATTTGGTGGGAAAATTTGGGACCAGTTGTGATCTAGTGTTAAGGAAGTGATCTTGTGACTGGAGGGATTCAGGCTGGAATCCCGGATGGAGCACTTGTGCTCCCTCATATGCAAACCTGTATCTGGGGTGGTGGGAATTTAACATCTCTTCAGATTAAAAACAGGGACAGTCCAGTCTAAAAACCTCTTGTGGTTCATAGGAGCAGCCATGATGGGAATACCTGCAGCAGCTCCCCACTGTCTTCTATTGACATGTATAAGACAAGGCGCTCCCCCATCCCTTCTCCTCTCAATAGAAATCAGTGGGGTGGCAGAAGAAATCCCATCATGGCTGCTCCCATCAACCACAACAAGAGTTATATAGATTGGCTGTCCCTTTAAAACCTGTACTCCACACATCTGACTTTATTTGCTTATTTGTTACATAGATGAGGTTTTTTTGTGTTCAGTCGACTTACCTGCCCTGCAGAAATCCGTGAAAACAATTAACAGTAACCAATAGAATTTTCATTTTACTCTTGAACACCATAACCATTCCTGGATGGTAACAATCCAGAAAACTGCAGAGGGACACATCACCACGACCAGGGCCGGATTAAGTATGGTGGAGGCACCTGGGCACAAAATCTGGTGGAGGCTTCCAGACAGCATTTTTTCCCTTTAAAACAATAGTCCAGCCAAGTAACTGATTGGTGGTTGTCTGGTACCTGCCTACTTACTGGAACATCAGATCGAGTCCCTTGTGCCACCCTTGTGCGGGTGCGTGTTACTCGGGAACCCCTGCTTTGGCATTCTGGGTGGGAGGGTGTAGTCACACAGCTGGTCCAGCAGAAAACAGTTTCCTCCATTGAGCTGCCAGCGGCTGTGCTTGGTGGCTTATGTGCAGTGACAGCTCTGCACCACACATCACTGTAGCGTTACTGACGGCGGCTTTGCTGCTCTAGACTCTCCGTCCTGCCCTGTGTTGGCTTTGGCTCCAGGGTTGCAAAGGCGTGCCGCCGATTGCTTTATTGCCGGCCCTGTGGAGCATCAGGACAAAGACTGAAAATCCTCCTGGACCAGGCCATAACCCAAAGGTTGGTGGAGACCCCCTTTACAGGGCAAGTGGTGGAGACCCCGGTCGTGCCCTCCCTTGCTCACTTCTCATAATCCGGCCCAGACCATGACCCTGTATTGGAAACCTACTGCTGGCAATATGATTCTACATGCAACGCACCTGGACACACTCACATGCAGCATACCTGGAAGTCAATACCTTGGCTTTAGTCAGATCTGCTCAGGAGCTGGGAGGAAGTTATCAGTAAATAAAAGGAAACTTCAAGCAATGGCTTATTAGAAACACACACACATGAGATAGCAAGGACCCTGGGAAGCTGTGGAGTTGTAAGGGACTAGGTCCATCTTTTACAGTGTATCCTTTTGCATAGTGGGGGGGGGGGGGCTGTATGAAAATCATTTTTGATATTTCTATATTGAGATCTCTGGCAGCGCACATTAATATTGCACTAGTGCACTTTACACTTATTCTTATTGGCTTGCACGGTTAGCTTATTATAGGGTCTTATGAATTTATGAATATATATATACACAATTTTGTTATGTGTTAGTTATGGCTATTATAGGGGTATTTTTGATTACAACTATTAAACTGGTGATATAATATCAAAGCGGAACAAAACCCAAGGTTTTCAACATTACTGACCTGTTTCCCAATGCACCCACATCTCCAACCTGCTCCCCATTTTTGCCCTGTTCCTCGCTGAACCCTCATTTCTGCTCTTCTCCCAAATGCACATCTTCGCCTTGCTCCCCATACTTTCCCTGTTCCTTGCTGCACCCCCATTTCTACCCTACTCCCCCATCAGTGCCAATATTACAGTAAGACCTCAGCCATTTCCAGTGTGCGCTCTGCAGAGTTATGGGGGGACCCTGAGAGGTGGGGGCGCCATACAGTTGTATGGGTAGCGTGGTGGCAAAGCACGCCACTGCTGTAACATATACAATAGCACTTTTGATTTCTTTATGGTGGACAAATGTTTTCTTACTAACAGTGTATGATCTATTGTTAGGAGTAAGATAACCCTTAGCCTGGACAGTCCCTTTAATGGTGTTCATTAGAGATGAGTGAACTAAACTAATTGAACCAAAATTCGGTCTATATTTCAGGGAAAAATCGAAGCTCGCTCCCTCCGGCAACTGAGAAGCTCGTTCCCCCACCCACTAGCCAGAGTGCAAATTAAGATGGCCTCTCCCATGTAGTTCAGGGGCACGAAATCTGCATGCTATTCCACAATATGAGGTTAAGCCCTCTCAAACATCTTACATCACCACAATGATGGTTGAAGCACACCTAAAATAGTTATTTGGGATTGCAGAGAAAAGAATAATAAGTAAATGGCGTTCAGTCCTCTAGACCTGTGTACCAACCACAGGAAAGTAATACAACAATAAACGGATTAAAGAAGACGAACTTCCAAAGTTTGAATTGCAAAAAAGTGAAGGGATTTTAATTGAGGAAAAAGGGATCACAGGTGCTGTACAAGCATGCAAGACAGTATATCAAAGCAGTATATAGGCATATTGTAATGAGGGGTCACAGCCCCTTAAAGTGACCGCTAGATGGCGCTCCTGTACATATAGACAGTCAGTGTATGATATTAAACAGTATATCATGAATAGATTGGGTTAAGCCATAAAGACAACATAAAGAGACGAATATTGCGCTCCCTCTTGAGAAAGGCCAGAGCGGCCGAAACGTCGAGGGTATTACTTCCACCTGCGCCTGCCTGTAAGACTTTTTTCTTTGTACTATTGCATTATTACTGAACTTTGTTTGTATTGCCCTTCTGTATAGTGTTTGGATGTTGGGGAGTAGTAGCACTCCTCTCACCACTATTGGGCTAATATTCGTCTCTTTATGTTGTCTTTATGGCTTAAACCAATCTATTCATGATATACTGTTTAATATCATACACTGACTGTCTATATGTACAGGAGCGCCATCTAGCGGTCACTTTAAGGGGCTGTGACCCCTCATTACAATATGCCTATATACTGCTTTGATATACTGTCTTGCATGCTTGTACAGCACCTGTGATCCCTTTTTCCTCAATTAAAATACCTTCACTTTTTTGCAATTCAAACTTTGGTAGTTCGTCTTCTTTAATCCGTTTATTGTTGCAATTAACTAAACTAGAATTGCTTTTATATTTCACAATCCCTTTGAACCTTGTTATTTAAAGTGGACCAACACCCAGCCGGATCGCCCCGGGAATCTTATAGATCCCTCCCCGCGGGGCATCCAAAATCGGGATTCCCCCGCTGTGTGAAACCCCCCAGGGCGCTGGTAAACCTTACCTGAATCCCGGTCCAACGGTGCATGCGCGGGCTGTGGCCGCATCTCGCACTTCTCTCTAGCAGGGCGCGTTTTACGCAGTGGCTCCGAGCACGCTGGCGGCCGCATCTCGTGCTTCCCTCTAGCAGGGCGCATCTTATCGAAGCGGCTCCGAGCACGCAGGCGGATGCATCTCGCACTTCTCTCTAGCAGGGCGCATGCCCGCGCCAGCCATTTGTGAATGGCCAGCACGGGCACGCTACCTGTTAGAGGGAAGCACGAGATTCGGCCCCCAGCGTGCTCGGAGCCGCTGCGGTAAGACGTCTCATTGACGTGCATACCACAGCGGCTCCGAGCGCGCTGATTGGACGAGCCACCGCCTATGCGCCGTAGGAGCCGGGTGAGGGGAAGTGGACCAAAACCCAGGATAGTCAAAATCCTGGGTGTTGGTCCACTTTAAAATATGTCTCTGCACATCTGCACTGAGTTTGCATGTTTAACCTGTGTTGCTCAAATATTTAAGGACCTGGATTGGGATTTTTTGGAAATTACATGTAGGAATCAGGGGTTGAATGATGTGAGGTGGATAACATCCAGTTGTATGGTCACCCATCCTGTAGGATGGCTATGGTTGTGTTCTTTGTTTGCATTTTTTCTTCTACAGTCCCCAGATTTACTAAGATAAGGCAATCTTGGTGCCAATGCTACTATAGAGTAGTAAATGCTGTGTAAATGGTTGTGTGTTTAGTCTGTTTTATACTGTGATTTGTTCTTTATGTGCTCCAGTTATACTTAGTTCTTAAACTTCTTAAACATGGACCAAAACCCACCCTGGAGTCCATGGGACTCCAGGGCAGGCATACAGGTTCGGGATGCCCCGCTTGGTGAAACTCACCCCCAATCCAGCAGTGCATGCCTGAGAGGCGATGCTCCTTGCTATACCTTTAGCAGGGAAAGCTCCCTGTTGGAGGGTAGCGGGGATGCGGACGCAGCGTGCCTGACTCTGCTCAGCTAGCTCGCTGATTGTATGGGTGGCCATACAGTACCATAGGACCGGGGAAAAGAGAGTTGGATTGGGAATCCTGGTGGATTTCACCACCAGGGGCATGCTGCATTGGGGTCTCTGGGGGGCAAGGACCAAAACCCAGGATAATCAAAATCCTGGGTTTTGGACCACTTTAAGCGCAGAGGGGTCAAGGCGCCTTGTATTAATTAGGGTAGGCCGAGGGCCTCTCATTTTTACCAATTTTTTCAGTGTTGAGACTCTGTATATGGGTACAGTGCTTAAGGCAGTTGATCAGCCTTTCTGCTATGCCTCAGACTTCAACAGGTCCATATTTATTCTATTCATATTAATCCCCATCTTTACCATGTTCCTCGCTGCACCCCCATCTCTGCCCTGCTCTCAAATGCACCCACATCTCCACCCTGTTCCCCGTCGTGGTCCTCTTCCTTGCTGTACCCCCACCCCTGCCCTGCTCCCCAATGCACCCACATCACTGCCCTGCTCCCCATCTTTACCATGTTCCTCGCTGCACCCACATCTCTGCCCTACTCCCCAATGCACCCACATCTCTGTCCTGCTCCCAATCTTTACAATGTTCCTCTCTGCACCCACATCTCTGCCCTGCTCCCCAATGCACCCACATATCTGCCCTGCTTCCCATCTTTACCATGTTCCTCGCTGCACCCACATTTTTGCCCTACTCCCCAATGCACCCACATATCTGCCCTGCTTCCCATCTTTACCATGTTCCTCGCTGCACCCACATCTCTGCCCTGCTCCCCAATGCACCCACATCTCTGCCCTGCTCCCAATCTTTACCATGTTCCTCGCTGCACCCACATCTCTGCCCTGCTCCCCAATGCACCTACATCTCTGTCCTGCTCCCAATCTTTACCATGTTCCTCGCTGCACCCACATCTCTGCCCTGCTCCCCAATGCACCCACATCTCTGCCCTGCTCCCCAATGCACCCACATCTCTGCCCTGCTTCCCATCTTTACCATGTTCCTCGCTGCACCCACATCTCTGCCCTGCTCCCCAATGCACCCACATCTCTGCCCTGCTCCCAATCTTTACCATGTTCCTCGCTGCACCCACATCTCTGCCCTGCTCCCCAATGCACCTACATCTCTGTCCTGCTCCCAATCTTTACCATGTTCCTCGCTGCACCCACATCTCTGCCCTGCTTCCCATCTTTACCATGTTCCTCGCTGCACCCACATCTCTGCCCTGCTCCCCAATGCACCCACATCTCTGCCCTACTCCCCATCTTTACCATGTTCCTCGCTGCACCCACATCTCTGCCCTGCTCCCCAATGCACCCACATCTCTGCCCTGCTCCCCAATGCACCCACATCTCTGCCCTGCTCCCCATCTTTACCATGTTCCTCGCTGCACCCACATTTCTGCCCTGCTCTCATTGTTTGTAAATCAATAGAGAATGAGGAGCGAAAGTTACCAGTAAGCTGTATTGGCTTCAGCGTTGTATAAGTCAATGGTTGTGCCTTTGGCAATGCGAGGTGGCAATCTCATCAATTATTGCTGCGCTGCAGATCTGCACCAGAACTGTCGTAATAATCAGATACGTACATTTAGTTCCTTATTCATTCAGTCTTGTCTCGCAATCACCATTACTGCTGGGAAGCCCATATGGTTACTGGACGCTGCCACTGTTATCAAATAATATATTATTTACCACCAGTGAGGGCTTCTATAGAACATTCATTTATAAAATATAATAATTTACACAGTGCTTGTGCTATATTTTCTGATGTTCAGCAGGATTCTGGGGTCAGTCCTTACACTGTCAAGTAGTCATGGTTCCCTTTGGAGGCTCTTGAACAAGTTCAGTAGAATCTGTTTGTTGTCTACATCATCCAAGTGAACTTCTTGAAGATCTCAAAAGGAAATCAATGAAAATAGAAGCTTTGGTGTACGTTGCCAATAGCAACAGATGAAAACTGCTTCCATAAAACACACATTTGCTAACGTTAGAAAAAAGATAATGCTAGATCAGCTCAGCACCTTTAAGACATCGAAAGCAGACTTACCCTTTAAGAACAGTGGTTACACCTGCGAGCCCAGCAACTTGTATGGATTCCATTGTGGTGAGAACACAGCAGGATGCCAATTTATGCTAATGCCGAGACGGGGTACTTTTTTGTGAGAAAAAGCATTTTCTCATGATTTTTGGTGCAGTTTAGTATCATTTTTTAGGTGTGCAAATTTTTTGTCGTACTCCCCTCCCCCATCCCCCAGCCCATGAACTGGTACCTGTGGCAGGTTACCAAATGTGTAAAAACAGACACCACAAAATAGTTTAATATTCTACATGTAACTACCTACCAGTCAGGTGGACTCCAGCTAGTCTTTTCTGTTCCATCTTCAAGGTCTTCTGAAGGTGGCGGCAACGTCTAAAGTAGATGCCCCTGCCGCCACAATCCAATGAAGAGGGGAGCACAGGTCCCTCCTCCTTTTTTCATGGCTCCCAGCAAGGAGTTGTGGCTGGGAGCGGGAGAAAAGGCTTCTGTACCTCAGTATACTGGTAAGGTGTCCAAAACCCTTATATCAGTTCAAAGAGAAGCGGGGGGATTGCTGACCCCCCCCCACTACAATACCAGCACCCCCAATGGCCAGGGAGTTGTGGAAGAGCCTGGTACCCCTCAGCATGGGCCAGTTGCTCAGCACTGGACCTGTGCTGTAGGGCAAAATGACTGGTAATAGCTAGGGTCAGGGGCCAGCAGTTAGGCCCTTGAGCCCTGGGAATACCAGCCCCTATTCTTGGTACACTGGGCTGGTAAGCTTTAGAGGGGAAGGGGGACACAAAGCTCACCAGCTCAGTGCATCAAGCATAGCGGCTGGTAATCCCACTGCTCAAGGGCCAAACTTGAATCTCTTTGCCATCTTGTTGGATCTCCCTAAACTAGCTGCTCTTTCAAAGTAGAGTCATTAAAATATAAGAAGTGTTCAGAACAAATCAGTTGTTTCATATATTTGTCCTGAATTGAAAATTCATCTTTTTAATTGGCTGATTCCCCATCCCCCTCATTGGTCTTCAGCTTGGGTGTTAAAAAGCCCTGACCTAACTGCTCATATCTAATTATTTCTTCATATCATGTCATGTCACGCTTTAGCTCTCCCCAACTGATGGGTCCTCTTCTGCTGCTGATCACCCTCCTCCTCATTGGCCTCTTCACTTTCACTAATCATATTCTAGTCCTTGTGACCTTCTTTACTGCTGCTGATTGTTTTCTGGTCCTTGTCACCTTCTCCACAGCCCTGCTGCAAATTTACCTTTAGTCCTTACTGCTTTCTCAGCTGCTGATGATTATCCACCAGTCCACCATTACTGTCAAGCATCCTCTGGTCCTTGCTGCCTTCATACTGCCCCTGAAAGGTCCACCATTGCTGACAATCATCCTGACTACCCTTTCCACTTCTGCTGAAGGGTCTTCGCTGCTGATGATTATCCTTTGGTCCTTGCCACCTACTCCACTGCTACCTATTGCCCATCATATTTTTCCCACCTTCTGCATTGGTTCTGAAGCTAGCAGTGAACAAGTCTGCACATGGGACACCTGGCTCACCAGAATCATCCCACATCCCAGTCTGAGCCTTAATGAACCCCTAAAGATGCCAGAGGGCCTTTCAATTGCCCAGGTATGCTCAGTGCTGGTGCCGGCCCTGGGTTCGATGGCACAGGCAGAATGACGCGATACCTCCAAGCAACCGAATGTACACATAGAATGATGAGATCAACCAGGAGACCTGCTTTTGGCATCCTGAATTTTCCAACCAATCTGGGTCCTTCTTCTGGGGACCCTTATATGCATTCTGGCCTTGCTAACTAATGGTCACAATAAAAATTGTTATGAATACCTATGACTGATGCTAAATATGTCCAAGCTGTTACAAACTGCTGTGTCCCATACCATTGGTATCTGGATAGCTGTTGGTGCTGCTGGGGTTCGGGTCTATATGATAGATTTTGGGGAGCATTCTTCCTATTTTTTTCCCTTCGAACATGTGGCATTCAAGAAGTTATCTAAAGAAAATCTCTAAAGAAAATCTCTACATTTTTGGATTCATTTCCTTACCATAATTTAAAGTGGAACAAAATCCATATAATGATCCCCTGCACACCCTCCCCACCTGAGTACCTTGCTTGATGCAGTTAGCTTGGTGGTGGCCCGTTTATTCAACTGCTGAGGTCATGTCCACCTGCCATTTTTGAGATCGATGACTGGCTGAAGAATGCTGGCTGACATGAACTGCCCACTGCCCACTGGCCCCACCCCCAGCTTCCCTATAGAATGTAATGTGCTCTCGTCTACAGCCTATCTGAATGACTGAGTGCCGGCGCGCACCTCAACTCAGACTGACAGCTGCAAAAATGCTGTGGGAAGACCACGGCAACGAAGTTAGCCAGGGAAGCCGTCATGGGCTGTGAAAATGGCGTGGGAGCCACCAGAAAAAGAAAGTTAAGCAGCGACCCTGACACAGCAGGACACCCCAATTGGCCCAAGAGGATCTGCATGCATGATACTGGATTATTGTCAGCAATTACATTTGCTTCTGAATACACTAATGCTGAAATACAGTCTTATTGATTTTCTACTGTCGCATCATTCTTGGAGCAAACAGGAGGTTTCTTTTTCCAACATCCTACCTGTGCTGCTGCCTGGATTTTAATGACATAACCCACAATGCAAAGCATCAGGAAACCCAGTGGCACTTCCACTTTGCAGGCAGGTCAATAGGACGTTGTCGAGGGGCAGAACCACAGAAGTAGTAACAAAAAGGTAGATTCTTTTTTATGTTCAGCAATAATAAATTCTCCCCACATGTGGCTCCCTAGCTTCATGTTGGGGACCCCATTGGGGTGTTTTGGACATGCAAATTTTAGAATTACAGTTAGCTAATACTTAAAACACAGTAAAAGTTAATTGTTTTATTTTTATTATCTCCTATAATTTGTTCAATATGGTGCTTTTTCCAGATACGGAAACCAGTCAACTTGGAATAAAAAGTGAAAAAAGTAGTTAGGGAAAAAAAATCCCTATTTTTTTTTTAGATGTATATCTGCAGTGACACCAGTTGACGCTATGAACATCGATTGCTTCATTATATATATAGTATTATTTGCAGTTTATAAAACCAACTAAAAACTGTTAAAAAAGGATAACTGATGTTACAATGCAGTCCAAGAATAAGTGATTTAGTCCATTGTAAATAGTCCAAACTAAAGATATATATTTAGAAAAGAAAAAAGGATCAGCAGCAAAAATAAACCAATGGCGGCCATTGACTTGGCTAATCAGTCTTTTCAGTTTTGGCATCTTTCACCACAACATCGCTCGATTTCCGTAAGGGGCCTTTTTCTGAGTTTCCGTTTCCTTGGCTGCTTTCTGTGACTCCACTGGATTTGTTTGATGTGTGTTTTTCCAGATAATTTAACATTTCACTTAGGACTGTTTGGAAGGTGCTTAGAGCTGCGCATATTGCTGGGGTACCGAAACCATGGGTGATTAAACTGGAAGAGAAAAGTTGAGAAAATGAATATGTGGACGTATCAACAAAGCATTCAAAAATAATAACGGGCAATCTCATTTTATAAAATAACTTTGCCTCGAAAAAGTTGCCAAGGGCAACGAAACACGGTGGCGGCGGCGGCAGGCGGTATCTTTTTCTTGTTTGGATGTTTTGATGTGGATCTGGCCAGGTCTTTTTTGGAGTGGGTGAGAATCACCACATTGTTCTTAAAGCTACATACACATGTTTTTCTTGTGAGTGCAATTTATTAGAATTAAACTCGTGTTTGCCATACAATATCACACTAGATGTGCCATTTGTTTCTCTCCCCCTTTTGTGCTATGTCTGTATGAATCCTGCTATCACTGGGGAGTGTTTATTGGAAGTGGTACCATTTGAGATACTGGAAGCATTGAGAGAAAAACCCCTAGGTGGGAGTGAATTGAACGTCCCAAATATGCACTTGGAATAACGTATATAAAACGTGCTGCTACTTTGAAAGTTGGTAAGAGGCTTGTCTTCTCGGTGGAGGATATGCAATCACACCTGGATTGATGTGCATGCACCGTGGGAGTTAACTAGAAATTTTCAGGGAGCTCTGTGCTTATAACTTTGCATTACCTTGCTGGACACTTTGAGAATTGGGGTCTTTTTTGCATGTCGAGCACCCCTTTGCCTGAAAGACTATTTATTCTGATTTATTCGAATTTTATAATCCTTTCTAGCGCAGTATTATTCATTTTAAATATAAAATAACCCTGGTTGTTTTTATTGAGGGTGCGTGCGTGGATGGGAAGTGGTAATTCTTACCCAACCCTAAGGCTCCCCAGGTTCCTTCACAGACAGACATATGTCTCACTTGCTAATAGTTTGCAACTTCCGAGGGCTCAGTGCCTATGCTACAGCCCTTCCTAAGGCAGACATAAACCAGAAAATATCTCTATTTTATTGCTCTTTTCAGCCCTTAAGGATGCCAAAATGACTCCTCCTACGCCAAAATCTAGATGTGGGGAAGGGGGAGTGTCACTGGCACAGGAAGCCAATATTTTCAGCTTGACATATATTTTGAGGTTACAGATATCAAAACACAATAAAATGGTCATCAGAACCAGCATCAGTCTCCCCTACTCTACTCTGTAAGTCATTCATTCTCCTGAACAGCCAGTTATAGTGATCTCCATGCTCTATCCTGCAGTTCCAGATCTTAGCCTTGTCCATGGGCAGTGGCTGACTGGTTTTAGGGTGCAAATTCCTGGTGGGTCACACTGCTTTGGGCCAATGCGGCTGGATGAAGTTAATGTTCACCTCCCCCAGAGCTTTATCAGACTTCACAATTATTTTTGCTAACGCTTCTAGTCCTAACCCCCCACCATACCTGGCCTCACTGTATTTCCCAATTAATACTGTAGCCTTAGCATTATGGCTGTGGGGGTGGGCATACCAATCTCTGACACCTTATCTGCCCCTCTAATACTTAGGCATTAATACCATTGCATATTAATGCTCTGTGCTTTGCAATCATAAATGACAGTGGGCATCCCCAGACACAGGCGCACTCCTGCCCATAGCCATATGAATGGCTGGGTGAAAGTACCGGAGCCTAGAAATGCTGTGGATGCAGTAATTCTCATTCTGGTTTGTGTACCTCACCGAGGGAGCGCTCAGAAATTGTGAGTTTTGCGGCACCCCAATTTGGGGTTCCACAGGAAAACTTTTAGATTCCATGCCCGGCAAAATTGGGTTTACTTCTGCTTTAAGGCTTCAAGATTGGCCACATCCAGCCCTGGCCATGACTTTTGTTAACCTAACATAAATAGTTTGGGCTTTTCTCACTCAGAAGAGTCCACTAGCCCTTTAGAATGCTCTCTGTGCTCGATCCCCCTTTTAGATTTAGGTGTGTTAGATCCCTTGTGTAGTAAGGGAACATGTGGCTGTATTAGGAATATTTATGATGCACACCCCCTCATTATTAATTGGAGAAAGGAGTATCTAATAGAACCAGATACAAAAGATTAGTGTGACTAGAGGTCAGAGCTGTTTCTAGGGAGGGCGATCCTGTGTTCTCCAGATAAGTCAGGGCCACTGTTAGTGGTAGAGGCCATAAGACCCCCTCACCACCCCTCTGCAGAAAACAGGAGGCAGAATTTTTTCCTTCCCACGTTGTGCACTCTTTTGTCTAAAAACTGCCCTGCTGGAGTTTCAGGTAGTCAAGAAGATTGTTTGGAGTGCAAGTCGCCAGGGCTGGAGGAAACAAATGCTTAGGAAAAACACTTTTTTAGGCAATTCATTTTTTTCCTTTGAGTCTACAGATGTCCTTTAAGGCCTTTATTTGTCAAATGTGAAGGCAAGAAATCATTGCTCTGATAAGCTGATTCTATATTTTCCAGTGGTCATTTAGGCGGTGGCAGACCCCTTGACCATATCAATGCCCACTGCCCACAACTTCATGTTTTTTTTTGGGGGGGGGGTTACATATAATAGTGTTGATTTATACAACTAAATATTTGTAACTATAAATATGTTGGAAATATATATATTTATATATAGTATTTTGAAAGGGTTAGATATTGACTAAAACATTGTCACTTATACTATAAGGTTTCCACCAGACTTTACTGATTCATAATACAAATAAAAACAATAAAAATAAATACAATCCAATTGAAGGGGATTAAGCATTACGGTTACACATAAAATGCAGTCAGAGCCTTGAACTGATAGCATTAAATTTCCTCCAAAATCAATATATATCTTTGAATTATACAGAAGCTCCGTGGGGAGCAGCATTCTATTGAAAGGCTCATTTACCTTGTGCATTTTGTGTGTCAGGATGAATTTATTTGTTTAAATCAGAGAACAAGGTTACAATAAATATGTTCATCTGTTAGGTCAGAATGAATAGAAATGGACTTGCAGAATCATTTGGCGTTAGCAATGTTTATTCAGTATCGAAGATTACCCTTAGTTAGGCATTCTGTTTGCTGGTGCTTGGTGGACTAGTCGTGGGCCCAGTGGACTTCTCAATGGTAATTTTTGACCTTGAGAAGTTCCTAACATGGATAACATTGCTGGATATACCTAATAAATTCCTTTATGGTATTATCTGTGTTAGGGTTAATTTAGAAATGAATAAATCTTTCTTATCTTGAGGAAGAAGAAATAAATTACTCCTCAAACCTGAGACCCTAAAGGCCAAACGAACCCTGGTTGTCCATTTTTGATCCTACAGAGCAGACTGGCGGGTGGGTTCTTCTCCCTTCCAATTTGTTTTCTCCCTTCTTCAGGAGGGAGAAATGTCATGTGAATGGGAACTATAGGAAAGTAATTGCTGATAATGATCCAAAGTGCCTCACTACACTACAGTAGAAGGTAAGAAGCATGTTCTTAAAACAGAAAGTATTTCAATGGCACGTACACGCCATGAATAACAGGATTTTTCCATGGACCTTAGCAGTATGCAGAATCATGCAAATTATCTCTTTTTGTCACCCAGAACCAAGAAACAGACAGTTGGGAGTGCAATGATTGAGTATATCTTTTAATATCTATACTGAGTATATCTATATCTTTTAACATTTATACTGTACCCTTCAACAGGGGGCTTTTTGTCTCTTTTAGCCCACTATATTATGCCTAACATGGGTTTCTCCCTAAGTGGCCTTTCGCCTCTATTACTAAACTCTATACTATGGATGGTTATTGAAGGGAGGGGGGCCTTCCGACCCTTCCGACCCTTCCGACCCTTCCGACCCTTCCGACCCTTTCGACCCTTCCCTTCCGTCCCTTCTCCCTTCTTGTCCCCCCAGAGCTCCCCAAAGAAAGCTTCCTGTCGCTGGAAGTGGGTCGGGCCATAGGCAGGGATGGGATGGGAGTCCCCTGGCCTCTCAGCCCGTGAAAATGCGGGCAAAAGTGTGAGCAATATTTTCTTTCTTTTCTTTCTGACGGTTTCCCAGCTCCTCCTTGAGTCTCGAGATTGAAGGGTGTGTGAGTGCGTGTCTTCGTGGTTAGGTTGAAGTGAACTGTTGTGTTTCTTTTCTTCTGTTAAAATGCAAAATAAAAACTTCTAAAAAAAAATCTATACCATAAATCTGGATCAGCTGGGCAAAACCTGTACGTTCAGGAGATATAAACAATGTCTAATCCAGGGCACAGGGAGGTGAGGGAAATAATACGAGTTAAAGAAATATAAACCTGAGCATTTAAGATATAACTGTAATCAGTGAGCACAGGCGCCAAAAATCAGCTCAGGATTTTTTAGGCCCCCTGGCAGTCCATGTTTAGCCTGTGACATCTAGGTTGAGGTCCATCCCAATGAAGGACCACAGCTGAGCATATAACATTGCAGGGACGGATCATAGGCAGGGGAGGATATGGCCACTCTAAAGGAATGGTACTATAGCAATTAAGCTGAAGCTACTGCATTGGGGCAGAATATGAGCTGGGGTTTCTTGGCTTTGGGGATACAGTGAAGCTGGGTTAGGGAGGATGGCCTGAAGATGAATAGCTTACTATGGAGGTGGGGTTATGCGGATAGCAGGGGGACAATGGGAAGACTTTCTCCTATGGTGTAGGTCTGATTTAAAGCAGACCAACAGTCAAAAATGACTTAAACCAGACCAACACAACAAACAGTGCTCATATGCATCCTGCCTGTCAGTCAGTCAATCCATGGCTGAGATGCTGGGAGAGGAAGCTCCAAAATGGCTCTTACCTTTCTTTTCCAACAGTGCCAGGCTGTTGGTCCGGTTTAAAGTAGATATTAATATTTAGAGTAGATTGATAAGTATTTTATCCTCTTATGTTTTTGCCATACAGTAAGTGTTTTTATAATGCTTTGTTAGTGTGAGAATACTGCAAACAACAATTCAACATACAATTCTCTTACCTAAAATGTGTTAAATGTCTCTGAATGTCGAGGTCTAGGATAGGCGTTGGTCTAGAGGAGCCCAAGGGTGATCTGTCTTGACTAAGTAGGTCTTGAAATTCTTTACAAATTTGCCTTGAAAAAAAATAAAACATTATTTCTTGTAAAGATACAAAAGCTGAAAGTTAATGTTCAGTGATAAGATTTTATAACTAGTGGTCTATGTTTTCACCCTTGGGGTAGAAAGGCTGTATGTTCCCTATAGCACTGTCACTCTTGGAATGATAAACCTGGCCTGTAGTCATATGTGAGAACTCTTACTTTAGGAAATTGCTAAACTTTATCAGGTGGAGAGTCTGTAGTAATGAGTAAAGTCATTTGGAATTTTGGCTAGGCCATTAACTGCATTTCTCAAGAAATAAAGGAAGTCTATTTGCCTTTATTTTAATACTACAGATAAATCATGACCTGGGTGACATTCAGCGTCATCCCTTAACTCCTTCATTCCTGAATTATGCACATAAGTGGGAGAAAGATCTGAGCAAATCTTTACCTATTGCCAAATGGTCATAAATGTGAAAAAACATTGGGGTCAAAAAATATATGGTTGATTCAGAGCCAGGAGAGAAAACTCACTCCTTTTTCAGGAGAGAAATCTGCCATTCACCAGTCATATTGTCTACCTTGGGTATGATTCAACACCAGGTAAGAATTTACATCCGGTTGTTGAATCAGCCCCAAGGTAGACAATGACAGTTGATGGCAGTTTTCTCTCCTAAAAAAGGAGTGAGTTGTCTTACCTGGGTCTGAATCAACCCCCTATGTGTAACGTCGGACCATAGAGACTAGCATTAAAAATGTAATAGGTGCTAGCTATTACCAGCACTGGTAGTCAAATTTGTGGCAGGATATTTCCAAAGTTGCTTCTATATATGCCCCTTGTATAATCGCAAGTTAATACATTTTAGAATAACATCTATAGGACACTTGAATTGAGTTAGTCAAACCAATTACATTAAGACCCCATGAGAATGACTAAGACAATAAAATAATGATTTGTTTGTGTCGCACTGTTCTTTCTTCAGTAAAAATCCTTCAGTAAAAAGCCACAAAGACATCAGGTGCAGAAGGCCAAACATTCTTATGCAATCGTTTCTAATTGAAAGCATTGATTGGGTGATGAAAGTGGCACTCACAATCCCAAAACAATTGTGCCTCCAAACTTGCAATATAGGGCTTCCATCTGAAGACTGGACTCCAGTTACAGAAGGGGTATGTTCTCATTTTATTACTTTTTTCAATTTAATGTAACGGGGGGGGGGTTACATTGAGCATAGGACCACTCTAATTTGCAGATGGGTCATGTGGGTATGACTTTTGGTGTTGCAAATAAAATGCCCCATTTTCTCTATGTCTAACCCCTGAACTGCAGGACCTTTGTGGGTTAGTACAGATCTAATCAATTTCTAAGGGACAAACTGGCCAAACATTTTTGTCTTTGAACTAGGGAAAGAGAAGACCTTGGATTGCTTTCTTAACAGAAGATTCATGGGGACTGAAATGTGATGAACAACTCAAAATATAGGGTTTGACTATCCAAAGTAAATCTCCTCAGTAGGGGGGGGGGGGGCAAGGAACAGCTTAGTTTATTTGGGCATCCTTAGATATATTTCTACTTTTAGCATCAGGTTGCTATGTCTAGTCTGCTTTGGCTAATGGCATCACATTGCTTTGGTGAGGTAATCAGAAAATGTGGTTTCTTGCTCGTGCAAATTTTTAGGATTTGTTTTTCGAGATGTAGACAACATTCTTACTTTGTGGCAAGGATCATCTTTTTCCTCGCTGTCTGCTCTTTCTGTTCCATGTGCTGTCTGGCCAAATGTTCTCCTACAGCCTTTGCGGGAAACTCTGTTTCACAGGTATACCCGAAATCTCTGGCCAAATGCAAAGCCTCACCTGAAAAAAGGACAAAGATAACAGGTGTAAAATGACCATGTTCAGTATGTAAAATGCATAGTAAATAAACAAAGGAAACTGTATTACTGAACTACAGTATACTAATAGGAATATGAACTTGTTTTGAAACACCTTCATATTGCTGGAACATATGGAAATAGTAGGATGCTTAGGTAACTAGTTTAACTTGCGGACCAAAACAGGAAATGTTCAAAGTGCAGCATGGCCAGTTCTGTAGAAATCTGCTAAATGGTTTAGTAAATAGCTGCCTTCACAGCCACAACATATCATTTTTCTTAACTTCCTATAGTGTTTTAAAAAATCTCTTCTACAAACACAACTAACTGGGCCTTCTGGTTGAAAGGAGTAACTAAGGACCCCTATTCAAAAAAACATGTATGCTACATCAACATTTTAAATGCAATTTTTTGTAACATTGCTAATAAATACTGATTTGGGTTTTGTTTAACTGACTAAAATGTGCAGTGTAAACATGGCTCTTTAACAGGAAGGTCACATAGTCATGGTGGGTCTTATTCTCGGCAAAAGAGAATCTTTCTTTCAGTACCATAAAATGTGCCTGGAAATATGCATAGTTTCAAAACTCAAGAGAGATTAGTGCATGGGATTCCAGGTTTACATGTTCCTATTGTATGTAGGTCAGTGCAACTGGGTCACAGACAAGGAAGAAAGGGAGAAAAATGGCTTGTGTGGAGCAATATTACAATGTACAATATCCAGATTGTGAATAAACCAATTCACATCGGCTCAGTGTTTGGCTCCAGGAAGCAGTGAAGAAAAGAATGACATAGGCCTTGATTGAATAAACTTTGTGAATTAAATATTTAGTAAATCTTAAGGGAATGAGTTTTGGACCCCTGAACCAGTTACACTACTTACGCAAACACATGAACACATGATTCCACAAGCTTTTACTAGTTTTCCCTAGTTACTGCTTGTGCAACCGCTATTGAAGCAACATGGGCTGGGTTGTCATGTGCAAATGATGGTGTAGAACTTCTGTAGCACATCAACAAAAGAGCCTGCTCCCTTGTGACCAGTAGCAGTGAGGTGCTGCATCAACTCAGCATCTTCATCAGAGGTCTTTCACTTTGCTCCCTGCAGCTGGACCCAGAGCGCTCATCAGCTACCATTGCAGTGGCCTGGCTGCAACATACCAGACTAAGGTGGCATCAGCTGGGCAGGAAGATATCAACTTTAAGAAAATAGGTTGCACTGACCTCTTAACACATGGTATATTCTGGTCCTTATTTTAAGAGGATCTTTTAATTTAATTTTTGGAATCTAGGCCATTGGTAAGGAAGAGGCAGGCAATGGAAAGGGTAATGCATGTTGTGCTAACAATGGGAAGTATACAGTATATATCATGTTTTTCACATGATGGCAACACATAATTTATTGGACAGCAAGCTATTATTTTCCATTGTATTATTTTCATGCACTCCTTCAGCAATAAAATCACAACATTTAATCGATCTATGACTAAGGCCTGGACAAGGTCCGAAATGCGTTAGAGGCTATATTGATACCAATTGTGCCAGGACTATTGTCTACACGGACTTTTAAAGGTTTGCTTGCTTTTCTATGGGGATGATTTTAACTGGACTCAAATAAATGTTGTGATTTTATGACTGAAGGAGTGCGGATCATCTACTTACTTTCTATGTATATGGGATTGAGACTGCCCAGGATTGTGCACCCTGAATGCATGGTAGAGCATTTACAAATCACTTTTTTTGCCATCAAGGGTACATCTCGACTCCTAAAACTATTTTAGAATTGTCAACCGGGAGGCTGTCAAAGAGGTGCCTACTAACTTGCAACATCTGTGCTAGGGAAGCATGGAGTCACTTTTATTAACTCCCTCACCTAACTCGCTGCAACATTTCTTTTTCCGCTAATTATCCAAATACAGCATCTTCCTTTTTACACTTAGCATCCAGTATAATATCGCTTTTATCAAGCTTCCATTTTAGCCAATGAAGTTGCTGGAATACTAGTGGGAATCACTCATATGGACATTCTTAGTTCACTAATGCACACTGGGCGCCCATACCTAAAAAATAGAATAATGGCGAATTTGCAGTTACGTTATGCAGGACCAGATTCAGTAAACTGAATATCTTTTTGATATCTTTTTTTAGGAATAAGGTGTGGGTTAAAATTCAAATAAGAGAGAACATTACAGAAATTTTTAAATGCTCTAAAGTGCACATATGCTGGTTGTAAACATCTAAAACTTTCACTTCAGGAAGGTAAAAAGTCAAAATCTCTGACTATGTAACATTTAATTACAATTTCTTTAAAAAAAAAAAGGTAGTTTGTAAAAGTAGTTTGTAGAACTATCCTATTGCAGAGGCAAAATTTTTTAAATAGTTCTCTTAGTTTGTGCTGAAAAAATCTCGATATAAAAATAACCTCGATATCTTTGATATAAAACCCTATTGGGGGTAACAGGGCTTGGTTTTTACCAACAATGCCATATCACAATCTCTGCACTACCGGAATCAACTAAGGTCACTATTATAACTAACATTAAAGGGGAATTATAGTCACACTGTAACACCCCCTGCCCTGCCACCCTACTCTAGAGCTGAGGCAGGGCAGGGGGGGTTACAAAGAAAAAAAAACATACCTTTTCCAGGGGCCCCTGCCACTCCTTCCAATCCCGTACGACCACAGGGAAAGATACAAAGCAGCCCAGGACCGAGAGTACTCCCGCCACCCATTCACTGACATGAGGATCCCGAGTGCTGGAGTGCAGGCCTTGGATAAAGTATGGAATTTTTTTGTAACCCTCCCTTCCTGCCTCAGTGCCAGGGTAGGGTGGCAGGGCAGGAGGGTTATACTGTGACTGTAATTCCACTTTAAAGCCGCATAATAAAACTGTTGTAATACAATCTAAATATAATGGCAAATACCCAATGCACAGCAAAGACGAAACTAAAATACACAATAATAAAAGGAAACGCTGATAACAGAATAATAACATCAGACTTTGTCCAGAAAAACTCCTGACAAATACACTGTATAAAAAGAAGTTATTAGAAGCGAATTTGAAAGATCTCCTAAAAACCTTAGAAGCAAGATTTTGGTTTGATCAGCAGCACATCCAGACATTCAAGGGAATAAAGAAAAGTGGGTTAGTATAGCCGGTATGTGAGGCTCTACTTTCATCCACCTTTGACTGAAGGCACAACTCCAAATCAGGTGCTTTATATGTTCATACACTTTGTGACTTTATCTAGCATGATCAAAGACCAACAGGATATCTCTCTCAGATCCAGAGGATCTAAACAAAAGATTTGCAATCGTCTGACTATTTTTTAACATCGCTGCTGACGTGAGAGCGGATTACACTGAAAGAGGGAGACGCTTACCTTCTACTAAGGATGTCAGCAAAGTAACATTAGCTGCTTTCCTCCGGCCGGCGGGTAAATTCAGACCTAGTCTGTCCAGCTTTTCTCTCAAGCATCGACCACCATTTTTGGACTTTGCTCTGTGGAGGAAAAAGGAAATGCTTAGGGAAAAATGGAAAAGAGAGGATTGCAATGTGCTCTTGTTTGGCATTTTTAAGTTCCTTATAGATTCTGAGCCACTGCAGCATGAACTCCAGGAACCTACAACCTTGATGAATAAAGTTCATTTTTAGCTATTTGTTACCTCGCTAATTGAATCTAATATTATATATGTATTATACATATAATAGCCCTGGTGATAAATGCTGCTGGATAGGGGGGACTCCACATCGCTATCTTTCATTGTGACAATATGATTCTGGCATCTGGAGCTGTGTGGATTTACCTAGAATATTGCATTTTCTCTCTATTGTTTCCCCAGATTCTGGACCTTAAGGTTATCCAATACTATATACATACATTTTTTGCACCATACTCTCAAAAATGTGTGTGCTGGTAAAAGACATTTTTTTTATGCACTTTTTCACAAATGAATTTTTTATGGCTCTATATATTTGATTTATGATATACATATTATTGCACTGGCACTTTATATAAATGGTTTGTATTATCAGTAGTTGATCCGGTATATGTTTTAAATTCTAATATGTTGTGTGATGTTTGTATATACTGTATTTAGTACAACTCTATTTTGATATAATCAGTGGTGCTGTTAGTGCCAATATGTCCATACATAGGCCTTGATTCAATAAAGGTAGAAAAAAATTCTCATGGTAGTAAAAGATTCAATTCATGAGAAAAAAGCCTGAGAATTTCATTGTTGTTGAATCAGAATCACCATCTAGGAAAACAATGAAAGTCGATGGCACTTTTTTACTCCTAGGGAAACTAAAGAACTGTTTACTCCTTTCTACACTGTAGTAAAAGCTGCCATTGACTTTCATTGTCTTTTTTTCTAGTGATTCAGTAACAGTGACATTCTCAGGCTTTTTTCTCGTGAATTGAATTTTTTACTGCCATGAGAATTTTTTTCTACCTTTATTGAATCGAGGCCATAGTCTGATAGCACACTGGGGTGGTGCAGAAACATTGTGGCAATTTCTGCTATTGGGACTTTCTTAAATTGTCCCTTCTTCTAATGTCTTCTTTCTTTTGAAAAAGGTGGCTCCAGTGTACTTGTCTGCCCTTATTCTAAGGCTCCGTTGCTGAGTGAGGGCAGAGGAGCTGCTCTGACCAGCCAAACAGCAAAAGCTAAGTGCTCTTATTTCTGTATCTTTGGTTAGGAGGAGCCACTGGCTAAAAATGATTGTGTGGTCCTATAGCCAGAAGACTGTAGAAGAGGAGGCATTTCTGAAAGGCCCTTTAGTGTTGAATGAGCTGCCTGATTTTCTAGTGGTGGTGTTTTCTTTCTTTTAGAAATTGTGAACAAGTTTTTGGAAGCACTAATATTTATAGAAATATGATATATCTAAATAACTTCTGGGTCAAAGATGGGGGTATTGCGATACCACTACTACATGAAACAAAAATAACCTTTTGACATCAAATTGGCCCTTATATGTGAAATGGACTGTTATAATGTTTTTATCACCATGATCACCGTTAGGGCCTAAAAAAACATACACCAAGATTCTAGATAGTTAAATGCAACATCCAATGTATTGATCTTCATAGAAGACTTAGATTTTACCTCCTTAAAATCCCACCCAGAAGGGATGCGTTGAGGCATTCTGGTGGAGACAGACGTCTTTTTACTTCTGCAATGGTCACTTTGTATTTCGAGGTGGAACTTAACAGCGAGAGACGACCAGGAACAGAACAGAAGAGATCTGTGGGGTTTACGACACAAGTGCCTCCTAAATAGAAGAAAAAAAATAATTGTCAGATACAAATTCAGATGCCCTCCTTTTTGTTTTCTTTTACCTTTATTATTGCTCTTTGTGTTGTTGGAATGTGCTGTGCTTGGTGTAGAAAACTGAGGGTGCTATCAAGTCACATAGTGAGGGGGAGGGGGAGCTTTTAATATATTTAGTAAATGGGGGGTTACCAGAGAAGGGGAAGACAGCACAAGAGGTAACACTGGGGGGTTTCTCTCAGTGGGAGGGTTTGGGTAGGGGGCAATATTTGTGATGGTGTAAGTGTTAAGAAGAGTTTTTCCCCCTTTTCTCCCATCTCCTTCGAGCCGCTTATAGAATCTCTAGATATTTGGGGCAAGATAAAATGGTATAATGTTTTAATATCAAAAGGCAACCCACTGAAACTTTTTTACACCATTTGAACAGTACTGTTTGAGGAGCCCTAGGGGTTCATGGGGTATTCTAATGCTCTTTAGGCAGTTGTCTTGGGGTGCGCTCAAACATCCATTTATGAGAACGTGGAAAACTTAGAGCTAGAGAAGCCCTAGGAATGGTGGTCAGGGTGGTCAAAAGAGGGGTGTGTGGTTTCAGAAACATGGCTCTAATTGAAACAAACATACATTTACTGACCAATTGGTACTTGGTCCCATCTTGTTTGGTGGAGATGCCAGAAACCCTGGAACCCGCGGCAACTGCTTTAAAGGGTGTGAAGTAAAGGGGGATATGCTCCATACTTGGTGGTAATGTGGGGTAGCAAAATCTTTCTGGTATAAAGTCCCTATTAACAGTGGTTAGATTAACAATCACCTCCTCATGGATTAGTAAACATATCTCTATACTGTCATGGAAAGGTTAACAAAAGGCAAATTGGCTGATGGTCAACAAGAAAATTAAGAAATTAATGAGTGATACATATGATCGATTCCTAGATATTGGAATCATGGGTGGTGGAGAAGGGGTGGGAGAGGAGATTGTTTGCCACTGTTTGACGGGAAGATTGGATAGGCCAGGAGTGGCATTTTTTTTTCTCTTTTTTTTCTTCCTTTTTATTTTCTTTGTTTCTTTTTTTTCTTTTATCCAAGTCACCTGTACTCGCCTAAAAAATCCTCCGGATAATAAGTTCCCATAGAGGTAGTTTGGGGAATACCTGGATGCATAAGCTAAAACAGGGTATAAGTTTATTAATTGTGTTAGAATATATAGGGGCAGAGACAATAATAAGATAAGTAACTTCGTTTGGACCTGCCCTATGAAATGCTTGTTGTGGAATGTATAATTTGTATTAGAAGTCTTTACATGTTACATGTTTTTAAGAATTAATATTGATTATCTCATGGTATTATTAATGAATAATAATATTGTATGAGTTAAACCCTGAAATAATTTTCTAATAATAGCAATAAAAAGAATTTCAAACCAATGTGTTATTTATATTTATTTGGAGTCAGGGCAAGCTTTTCACATATTAAAGGATTTTCAAAGAAAAACGCATGAAGACCAGTTTTAACACACATTTTTATGCCTGGTTTTCATAGCTTGTCCCCTTGCCATGAACTGTAGAAGTGGAATTTAAGAAGTTAAAAGATAACATAACGTATAGCTAATAGCTGTCTATGTCATCCTAGACCTAGTTAACACTGGGCTGATGGATTGGGATTTTTCTATTAAATTGTGAAGAACCTCTGTACCTCATAAGAAAAGCTTCCTGCCTCTTGTGGAGAACCCTCAGCCTCAATTGGTTGGTATCAATGGAGTAAAAAAATTGTTTTTTTAAAGCCTTTGAATGTGATTGTGATTTTAGGTAGAGAGGTCTCCAAATGAGCTGCATACGTTTTCCAAAGGGCTACAGACTTTCACCACTAATTATTACATATCCCCGTAGATGTGATATTCAATGAAGTGGAGAGAGCTCTCTCTATATGGCATTCAGTAACATATACTTCAGAACAATACTTTCTGAATGTTAATGAGAATGCTCCTTCATATTTATCAGCGCTGAAACACGAAAAACTGCTCTGGGGGAGAGAAGGCTTTGGGTCTATGACCGAGACAAATTGGGGATAAGGAACATGCAATAATTAACCATATAAAAGTACAGGTGTTACTTAGATTCATCTGATAATGTATATTAATGCAAGCTACTTGGAAATTCAAAATAGCCAACACATTTCCTTTTAATCAATGTCAATATTATGAGCATTCAATCAGGACAAGGCATGCAATCAATGTTACAAGTCAACTTTCCTCTTGAAGGTACCAGAAACAACTTCAGACACTTATGGGAATTTGAATTTTAAAAGCATTACATAATGACTAAATATGATATATTGATGGTCTTTCTTTGGTCCACATGAAGTGGAGAGATTGCCGTAATTTATCTAAAAGCCACTAAAAGAACTTTCTATAGAACATGCAATATTGAAGGCCCAAGATTGATTACTGAATTAGATGTTTGGTCTGCATCACGTATGGAGGATCTATTGATACCCACTGGAATTCCTTAGAAACGTTGAAGTTTCTTGATCACTTTAAGTTAGAAAATGATCTACTATTTACATATCTGTCTATATCAATCTATGCAGTAAACCACTATGATTCATTATTACTGTGCAGTATCACGAAGATAGATCGTAAAATCCTAGTAAAATTCATGTAGGCCTCTGAAATGTCTACTGACATCTGAAATTTAAATTAGCTTCAGTCTGTACTTCTTAAGTCTCTTTTCAACTTTGAGGCTGACTGTACACTATATATTTTTAATGTACATGAATGACAATTGCTTTACGAAATAAATCATGGACAAGCCTACAAAAGATCCCTGCTGATATCAGCAATTGAAGCTCTAAAGGCTGCGTCTTTGCCTCTGCCTGAAGACTACAGTATTCCTTGAGCAATATATTATTTACATACATCTTTGAAAAAATATGCTTGCTCCTTCATAAGAGGTTCTCTGTGTTGGCAGTAACATGATAATAAAGAGCTTGTGATGAGCACAGCAAAAACATTATAGAAAGAGTGTGAAGTTTTTATTTAATGCTATAATATCCACCAGTGATCAGATAGGACCTACTGGATGAATGAACATGAACATGTCTGTGCAACTATATATATATATGTGATGATATATATATATATATATATATATTTATATGTCATATTTGACCTAATACTAGCATTTATCCTACAGTCAGTACAACTGAAAGCCTACATAAGCTTTTCTGTTAATTTCGATCTTTCCATCTAAAGGCTTTTTATGCCCCCAAGACTAGCATTTCCATTGCCTGCTGAATCCAGGCATAAGATATATTTCATGTGTTTGTCAGAAGGAAGACTGTACATGCTTTTCAAAAGAAAGCAATAGCTTTAGATAGAAAAAAGTGAAGGAAGGAACTGGTTGTTTATATATTATATATCGCCATCAACTACAATGAGCATCATCAGCCCTATGATGTAATAATTTGTAAGCTGCTTCTAATAATAAGCAATTAGGTTGACTTGTGACCCCTATGGGCACTTGTGTAGCGATTGTTTTCTTTTTAAAAGTACTTAAGGGCATTGTTCGATTAGACATTAATGCACAATTTTATGCATACTTTATGTTGCCTTGGACAATATACCACTAATTTCACTGATAACACTTCTATAAATTCATTTCAATCAAGAACAAACAGAAAAATGGGGCAGCGTTATGTCGTACATGTTTAGAATTTTAAACTGAGCCCATGGAGAAGTTTCTATGTCCCATGGCCAAACTAACTCAGTTTTTTCTGTTGGACTCAAATACGATATTACTCCGTACATCCTACCAAGTCTTTTTATTGGGGCTGCAGCAGTGAATACGTGGCATGTTCCAATGTTCAGAACTAATAAATATAATTGTCCATTGCCACTCCACCCTATTTGTGAAATGTATTCCATAATGTTGTGTAGATTTGTAAGTGTTTCAGGGTATGCGTTTCTAAAACACAAACTATTTATATGGGTCTCTTCTCTAATAATTTTAAAGCATAGATGGCCATTGTATGCTTGCGCACACATAGGAATTCATCCTCTGCATTTAACCCATCCGTGCAGTGAGTGTATACAAAGCAGTGGGCTGCCCTAATTACAGCATCTGGGCAGCAGTTGCGAGGTTAGGTGCCTTTCTCAAGAGCACTTCAGTCATGTCCCAGGACGGGGATTCGAACCTGCCACCCTCCGGTCACAAGTACGCTCCCCTTACCTCTAGGCCACAACTGTCCCTAAGCATGATGAATAATATACTACTCTCTTAGACATTTAAGTTAAGCAACCTCCATTGGAAAGGAGGGACAACACCTGGTTGCCTCTTTATTCACACCTGTACACATGCTTTTTAAGACTTTAAATTGTTCAAATGACCCTCCTCCAGATGTGAACTATTACAAAGTGGTCCAACTTTCACAACCCATTTCTTTAAATTCATATTTTATCGCGAAGAAGGAATCGGGAAAATCAAAGTAGTTCTAGAGCTAAGTTTATGAGCTTAAAAAATAACATAATTAATTATGCATCCACAAATGGTGAAGAAGGAAAGTAGCATACATTTAGTCGATATGTAAAAATAAGAATGGTTAAATATCATCAACAGCATATCAAATTTGTACTTGGATGGAAATGAACTATTAAGTTGCAGAAAATAATAGGATAAACGCTACCAGTTGAACAAGGTTTTTTGACATTTTTTTTAATTTGGCAATACTATGGAATTAAAAATGAAATACATACATAAATATTGCCTTCTCAAGGGCAATTTGTGATCGATTTTAAAGCGCTTGCAGTTGCCTTTAAATGGAGTATACTTGATATCACTACGCTCCAAAAATTCTGCTTGCAGGACTTTTTGTGGTGTGATTGCGCTCACGGTGCAAACAATCGCCCAGCAATTGAAGCGCATTGAATCTGTGAGAACCAGGCCTTAGGGTGTAATTCACTAACATTTGGGATGCTCTAATTCGCAGAGGTGCCCATATGGATCAGTTATTTTCTCATTTGTAATAATTGTCACTACTGCATTGAAAAATGTTGCACTTCACTTGGAGAGAGTAAACATCTCAATACAATGTGCATTGGTCTGAAATATGGTGTGATAAATATGGTGAGGTAAATTTCAGATGCCATTCTACTTGGCAGGTGTTCCTGCTCCTGTACAGGGTATGCCCCATTTGAGTAAAGGGGTTATCTCCTATTTCGTAGAAATGTCTCACTTTATTGTGTGTTGTGGAGAGCTTATCAAAAGTCAGTGAATGTCATCCAAGTGAGATGGCTGCACATTAGACAAGGAGAGACCCTGCCATAGCAACTTTCAAGACTTTATTAACATGGCCTAACATGCTCCTTGTCTGAAGTGGCTTGTCCCCTCTACAGTGATCCCAGATATTCTTCCTGGGCTCCTCATACAGTCATCACCTACAGCCCTGTCTTGGCATGGGGCACTAGCCTGAAAGTTCCCAGCTGACTTTTTCTGGGTATTCAAGATATCACAAAGATGAAAGGGGGCAATTTGCATTTAATACTGCTTGGCATCATCAATAAATTTAGTTCTTGGTCTGTTGTGATTTATTTTGTTTTCAGAGTGTGATCTTGACTATATACCGATAAATGCAGGAATTTTTGGTCTCTTTTAGCACACTATATTCAGCTGAACAAGGGTTTTCCCCTAAGTGGCTCTGTTACAATGGTCTCAAGTCTTTCCTACCATACATTCTTGTGCCACTAGATTATAATACCATTCCAAAGTAAGAAATGACGGCTATGTAAATACTAGATTTAACTTAAGCATTGCACACCCAGCCAATTCTACACCCAGCCAACCCTTTCTGGACAGTTCTGGGATATTACAATTGTATTCTATTGTAATATTTTTGTTCATTCTCTAATACATTTATTCAGTCTACAATTTTCGTGGTGCTAATGATGAAAATATGACTATTTGAAACAAATACCTTTTTAAATCATGCTCTGAGCTTGATTGATTGTGATTTAAGTGTGCACTGAGAACCAAACACTCACCACTGCCCCAAGTGGCTCTTCATATTCTTATCACAAAAAAGCAAAGAAAATAGTTGCCTAGCTTAACCTATTGCTAAGAAACATGGGTAAATCTTGTTGTACCTGGTCTTTGCCTTGTGGAGATTCTCTGTGTTATGAAAGCACTATTTAGCTAATACTTTAATAAATAACTCATTGAATTTCACCAACTCTTGCTGTTTTATGCTCTTTCTGTGCCCACATTCACCATTCCCCAGACAGATTCATTGGTGCCTGATTATATTGCTAACAGTCTGTATGGGTGGGTCCTTTATGGGATAGATATTGACTTGTCTTTACAACTTTTTGTACATGGCATAATTTATCCATGCTAAGTTAAACATTTTGTGATATGTATATATATATATATATATATATATATATGTCCTCCCTTGTGTTTCCACTTGGCTAGATATATTCTATTCTATCACAATGGTAGAAGGGAAAATTTTCCTTAATTGTACTAGGTCCTGCATTAAAGTGGTAGTTGGATAGCCGGTAAGTGGCTGAGTCTAAATTCTAAATCTAAACTGGATATATTCTAGCATGTGTAGTGGTAGTATTAAAACATCTCATAACTAAATAAGATAAATAAAAAGTAAAAGATTCTTGCTTTAGGGCCATGTAACATGTGACATTAGTCATGTCACCAACAACTGGAAAAACGCCTTTAAAGCAGATGCAATGTCAGGCTGCTACAATAATTGGATGACAAGAGGCTCCCCCATGCCCTGCAGCTCTGCTTCTGGTGGACCATGTAAATGTCTTCTTACCCCACCTTCTACAGGATAAATCCCTATCAGCTCCTCAGCATGACTAACCTCTTTTCCGCTGCCAGCTGTGACACACTTTTGAGTGTCCATGGCAGCAATGGATGGTCAATTACAGTAGTGAGCTTGGGGGGGGGGGGGGGGTTATGTTCAAATCCTACAATAAAAGCAGGATGTCCACCTGCCAAATGAAGAGAATTGCTTCTTTAATGTTCTATGGTTGCAAACCTATTGTACAGGCAACCTTCTAGGGCCATGGGGGGAATTGGATCTAAGCCCAGTATATTTTTTATAAGACCTTTAGTAGTTATCAAGGCCTGTTGTGCCATCATGGTATTGCTCCTGCAATGTGACTTGACCGCACCATATGTTGACAGTTGTGGGGTTATTCTGAAAGTAATTAGAGGGCTCTGATTAGAGTAGGACTTCAGGAAAAAGAAGTGCCTTGACGTGGCCCTGTAGCTTATACATACATTTGAAAATGTATGCAAAACAAACCTCTGTGCTTTTAACATATTTAGGATTTGGGCCAAGCTATAGAGGGGGAATCAGCCAGAAATGTTACTGTCTAGGCCATAGTCAGTTCACGGCATCTCCACTCAACCCCTTGAGTATGTTTCCTGCCAGCCAAGGAGTAAGCTTCATGATTGAGGCTATAGCATTCCTAAGACAGACCATGGACGCTTTTAAATTGAGGGTCTCAAAGCTTTAGGAGGAGATAATGAAGCAGAGGTGCATTAGTAACCCTACAGTCATCATGCTGAGGCTACACTGTTTTGGGTTTTATAAATAGGGAGGTGGGTACAGTGGGGCCTGGAGTAGGGGGGCTGGGAGGGGAAACTATAAAGACGGCGATTAGATGGGGTGTAAGAAGAAGCAGCCCAGCTCCCCCGAAAACAATGCAGCCCATTGGGAATTTTCCTGTCCCTTGTGAACTGGTTTGCCCCTGCTGCCAAGAAATGCCCTGGTGACAGAAAGTTATTTACCCTTTGGTTTTACCTGCCCTTTAAGCTAGTTTGGAGTAATTCGCTTTAAGATGCACCAATTTCATGTGCTTCCCCCCACTCCCCCACCCTCATCCTTGCAGCGCAATGCTGGCACCCGGCCCCTACTTGATAACAGCCATTCGTCTGCATTCCAAGGCCAGGCTAGAGTTTTAATCAAATAGGATCTGACGTTGCTATCAAGAAACGAAACGCCCCGCTATTCGTATGTCAGTCACCTCTAAGCGATTTGACAATCTCAAGATCTTTTATAAAAATAATAAAAAAAAAGAAAGCAGTTCAGATCATATTAATTCCCGAAAAATGTTTTGATTCAAAGTAGTTTGTAGTTTATGTTGCCAAGGGCAATCGGAGGGAGAGAGGAAAAAAATCGCAGTTGCCGCCAGTCTTGTCCTCTCTTCATGGCCTAGAGGCGATAGCAGTATTTAAGCTTTTTTGAAATCTGCCTGGGGCGTCCTGGCTGCATGATCACAAAGAGGAACACAAGGTTTTTTTTTTTCGGAGGCCGTCGTCTCAATATTTAGAAAATAGCACAGGCCAAAAAGTCACCTTTTTTTTCGGTTCGCCTTTGTATTCAAATATTTCGAGAAAAAAAAAAACAGACAAACCCAAATCTATAGGAAAATAAGTTATGTGCCGGCATACTTGTTACTTTTGTATCAAACAGGCAAAAACAAAAAAAAAACAAGTCGATCTTTTTAAGTAAGCATCAATTCTTCAAAAAGAAAAAAAAAAATTGAATGATTAAAACCACCGACTGCTCCCCCGTAAATAGCGGCCCAGCTACTTCAAGTCCTTTCTTTTGAAATGGAATATCTGAATATTCAACCGAGGCAGAGGCTCCACTCGGTATGAACGCCGTTAATATGATCTCAGCAGAGTTTGCTCCTCGGAAATATTAGCATATCAAAGTATTTGGCCTGAGGCTAAAGAATGCATCGATACACAAGAAGCTGCCCCAGTAAAGATTATTGGTTGTGATGGGGAGAGTAGAGGAGCTGCAGGCTAAATTCAGCACACCATTAACTGGAAGTGATAGCGGGGGGATCTGTGCGTCAATTCGCCTGCAAATATTAAATCTAGACCTTGTGATGGTCGGCAATGCGCATCAAGCCGACTGGATTCTCAAAAGGGAACCTGTAGTGTTAATAATACGGAAGCTGCTATTGTTGGCCTCTTTGTATGAATTGCTGCCTAGCTGTTATGCTGACTTCATGGGAAAGGGTGACCACCTTTGGTGCAGGAGAAAGGTGGTCAGTGGTGCTGCTGGAGTATGACTCTTGTGCTGTTCTTTTCAGCTCAAAGTTTGAGTGTTTTGGGGAGTTTTTTTAGGGATCTGATCAGCGACCATGGAATATCTTCATTTAGTTCTTATTTGGACTCTTGTGTGCTACCAACAAATATAACACTCTAGTATTGGGTGCAGGACGAGGTAGTTCATCCATGAAGTGCCGGTGCACACACTGCCTGGGATTTCCGACTAGCAAATCTGACCCGACTGATTACTAGGCCAAATGGCTTGGCTGGATGTAGAATCGGCCTCTTTTTGATGACATATGATTACCAGAATATTGCTAATGTATTCTCTTTATAAAATGTATTATCTTGTTTTGCTTAATTAGATTGCCTAATAATTAATTTATTTGGTTTCTCTTTCTTTAACCACTTGATTAAACTGTATATATTCCTACTTAAACTAGTAGTGGTTTTGGGTGCATAAAAGGTGGGATCCTTGATTAGTTGGCAGGTAGTAAGTGTGTATTCTGCCCGGGAATCCCGACAAGCAAGCTCCAGCCTGACTGGTTAGGACAACCTAACGAATCGGTTGATTGGATGTATAATCGACCTCTTTTTGATGACATATGATTACCAGAATATTGCTAATGTATTACACACATATTCTCTTTATTAAATGCATTATGGTAATTTGTTTTGCTTAATTAGATCACTTAATTGTTTAAAAAATGAATTAATCAGATTTCTTTTTGTTTAATCGCTTGATTAAACTGTATATATTCCTAAAATAGTAGTGATTTTAGGTGCATAAAAGGTGGGACCCTTGATTAGTTGGCAGGTAGTTAACCCGTGGAGCGACAAGCAAGCTCCAACCTGACTGGTTAGGACAACCTAACCAATCGGTTGATTGGATGTAGAATTGGCCACTTTTTGATGGCAAATTATTACCAGAATATTGCTAAACTTACACATGTATCCCTTTAATAAATGTATTACGGTAATTTGTTTTGCTTAATTAGATTTTTTGCTTAATTAGATTTGGGTGCATAAAAGGTGGAGTGACAAGCAATCTCCAACCTGACTGGTTAGGACAACCTAACGAATGGGTTGATTGGATGTAGAATCAGCCTCTTATTGATGACATATGATTGCCAGAATATTGCTAAAATGATGTATTCTCTTGAATAAATGTATATGGCCTTTTTATTAATTTGTTTAAGGGAAAAGGATTTCCTATTTTTTGAAATAATTAGTCAATTTTTAACCAAGAAGGGATCCTTTATTAGTTGGCAGATAGGCGAAGGTGCGTATTCTGCCCAGGAACCCCAAACAGCAAACTCCAACCTGACTGATTATGGTTATTTTTATCATATTTTTTATTACATTGATAAAATGGTATATATTCCTATTCAAACTAGTAGCAGTTTTGGGTGCATAAAAGACGGGACCGTTCATTAATAGGGAGGTAGGTACCTATGAGGCGCAAGTGCGAGTGCTGTCTGGCATCTCCAACATGCAAACTCCAGCCTGATTGATTAGGACTACCAAGCCAAACAGGTTGGCTGTATGTAGTATCCCCCTTTTTTTGGTGACATATGAGCCCCAGAATATTGCTGAAATTAAACAATTATTCTCTTGAATAAATGTATATTGCTTTAATTTAATAGATAAACAGAATTCATTAAAGTGGACCAACACCCAGGGGGGATCGGCCCGGAAATCTATAAGATTCCCGGACCGATCAGATCCCTCCCCGCGGGGCATCCGAAATCGGGATGTCCCGCGGGGAGGAACCCCCCAGGAGGCCCACAATCCTCACCTTACCGGCGATCCAGCGGCGCATGCGCGAGACGCGGCCGCGTCTCTCGCTTCCCTCTAGCAGGGCGCGCTCCCGCGCCGGCCGTTTTGTGAATGGCCGGCGCAGGAGCGCTCCCTGTTAGAGGGAAGCGAGAGACGCAGCCAATGACAGCGCTCTGGTATGCGCGTCCAAGCGGCTTTGGACGCGCATACCAGAGCTGCTCTGAGCGCTGTCATTGGCCGGACTAGGTCACGTGGGAGCGGGGAAAGGTGAGTTTTTGCGGCGATCGGGGGGGGTTTCAGACAGCGGGGCACCCCCGATCGGGGTGCCCCACCTAAGTGGACCAACACCCAGGATAGTCAAAATCCTGGGTGTTGGTCCACTTTAAAAGAATCATGCATTTATTTTAATAGTTAATTATGAATTACCATGTCCCCCCAAAAATAAGACCTTCCCCATAAATAAGCCCTAGTAAGATTTGTCTGCATTATTTGCTAATGCGTGAAATATAAGCCCTACGCCAAAAATAAGCCCTAGTTCCAATTCATAATCCAGCTGTCGGGCTTGAGTTGAGGGACAGGAGCAACTGTAAAGGAGCATGAGGACACATCAGGGCTGTAAAGGAGGGTGAGGCACATCACAGCTGTAAAGGAGGGTGAGGACACATCATGGCTGTAAAGGAGGGTGAGGACACTTCACGGCTGTAAAGGAGGGTGAGGACACATCACGGCTGTAATGGAGGGTGAGGACACATCAGGGCTGTAATGGAGGGTGAGGACACATCAGGGCTGTAATGGAGGGTGAGGACACATCAGTGCTGTAATGGAGGGTGAGGACACATCACGGCTGTAAAGGAGGGTGAGGACACATCAAGTTAGACAGGTAAGGTTGCCTGTTGGGAGTGAAAATGTCAGATCTTGCTGGCTCTACACCAGCCTGCCACTGTACCGGGAACATGGACGAATCCCCCCTGCTGCCATCCGGGTATGTGCACGTAATGTACCGGAGCTGCTGCACTGTCGCCACCATCCTGTCAGCTGCCAGCTGACTATAAGACATCCCCTGAAAATAGGCCCTAGCACTAATTTTTGGAGCAGAAACCTGTCTTATTTTCGGGGAAACACGGTAATTAATTATTTGATTTCTTTTCGCTTTTTGGGTGTATAAAAGAGGGGATCCTTGCTTAATAGGAAGGTAGTTCACTAATGAGGCAAAGATGCGAGCGCTGCCAGGGGTTACAAGCAAACTGTGGCTTTACTGCTGGATTGGCTGGATGCAGAACCAGCCTTTTTTCTGAGATGTATGTATGTTACCCAGGAAGTTGCTAAAGTTTGTGGAATAAATGAATATGGCTTTAATGTACTAAGTGGCTTTAATTGGCTAAATTGATAACTTAATTGTTTACTTAATTGGTAGTTTTTTATTGTTTAATCATTTTATAAATCCATATATATTCCTATTTAATCTGCTAATGGTTTATATCTTGTCTCACTTCACTTAACAATACAACAAGGAAGGAGGGGGAAAATACGGTGGGGGAATAAAGAAATTAGGAAGGTGGCAGTTCACCTGTGGAGGGAAGCAATGCATGTCTCCCAGGATTGATAAAAAGAGAGCTCCAGCTTGACAGATTAGGGCTACCTAGTTATGTGGGTTGGTTGGATACATAATCTGTCTGATGGATAATCCTTAGAGGTACTTCTCACCTGGCTGATGTATTGCAACCAAGGTTGGTGTATGTGCTGATAAGTGCTAAACTTAAACTCCCAGTGATAATTTCCCTAATATTTATGTACATTGCTTTGATTAGTTTGTTCAATTGGTTATTTTGATTGCTTAATTGCTTGATTTATTAGTGTATTTACATTTTTCATCACTTAATTAAACCTTCTGTATGTATATTTAAAGTAGCAGTGGTTTAATTCTTATCTGGACCAGTCAGCAGCACGCTCTGTTTGGCCACATTTTTGGGAATATTCTGATTCTGCATCTCCTGAATCTGAATACAAGGGAAAATTGTCATTTTATGGTCCCCGGAAAGTAGCTAAAGCAGCCATTTCCCCCAAATTGTATGAGAAGACCTGCAAATGTGTTAGGAAAATTGTGCCAACTAAAAGAAATCATGTAAATGGTGTATTAATAAAGTGACCCCATACTTCATTTTAAATATGGGTATATAGTGTTATATAAAATAATGTATATAGACAAAAACTCAAATGTTAAAGGGGCCACAACAATCATCTTTGTTAGTTAGCAACCAGTCTCTAAAATCTGGTTAAAACCAGAGGTGTAGAAGGATGCTAAAGCTGCACCACCAAACGCCATGGTGGCCCGGGGGGGTGCAGTCCTAACTAAAAATGTATGAGAGTCTTCATTGGGACATACAATGCAATGGATAAATTGATAGCAGCTTACCTAAAGTGCAGCCCATGGGGGGAGGGTCAAATCAAAAGATACAAAGGAGGAATGGCAGCTGCTTTATAACTTGGGAGTTGCATGGGTGCAGCAATTAGAAAGGAGCTACAGCACTCAACTCTGTTAGCCAGCAACCAGCCCTATAATCTGTTTCTAAATCTGGTTAGAAACAGTCCAGTAGAACTTCCAGTCTGCACACCCAGGGACATCCTGGTCCTTTGGTGGCCAATCAGAATTATAGGGTGGGCAATCACATGAGCTACAAGAACGGCATGAAACAAGTGAGTAACCTAATTGTTAGTTTCTAACCATTGTTAGCAGGAAGGAGTCTTACTTGGTCCGATTTGACTACGGTAATTCATTTTCAGATAGGGTCAATGAGGAGCAATGGAGAAATCTTATTACTGTTAATAATGGAAGTGGGCACAAATTATTACCGGGGTGAGGACATTAGGACACCTTATGTGGAAGAGCTTAGAGGCTTATACAGTGAGCTGGCCTCAGTTGGCTGTTATTCAATATGTTTGGTGAGCTCTCCAACTTGATGCCCAATAAGAAACAATCATTTGTGAAAGGATATTAGTGTGGAAAATCCCACCAGCTAAGGTTCTTGAGTGTTCCCATGAGCTTCAGAAGTTTTCCACAAATTAGGAATAAATGTGCCCTAGTGTGGAGAGCTATTCCCATGAGATGGAGAGCTGACCACATCATAATGACTTACCTACCTCAGTGACAGTGCTCTGACACTCTAGGTCACTGGCACCATAAACCAGATGAAAAGTCTAATAAGGCTTTATTCACACCTATCCAATTGCATTGCGTTAGGCACGGCACGAGGGAAAATGCTGCCCATTCATTTAAATGGGACAGTTCACATATATACGCTGTGTATATATGGGAACTGGCCCATTAAAAGCAATGGGTAGCATCTTCTCTTGCGTTGTGGGACTGCATTGCCCAGTGCAAGCAGAGAGGTGTGATCTGCTATGTAAAGCTAAAGAGAGGCCCTGAGGTTTAGCCGCATCCCTGCTTCTCTGTGTGTGTGTGACCACCACAAGCCAATCAGCTTTACTGTCAACATAGGGAGGGATGTGAAAATGTTGTTGCAGTGCAAAATACCCCCCTTTAATAGTCACTTTGGAATGAGGAAGGGGTGAGTGTGTTAACTCGATCTTGGGCTTTATAGCTTTACACAGTGGGCCCTCCAAAATAACTATGCTCATTAGTTCTTTGGACTGATTTTGGATTTCTTTAAAAAAACTTAAAGTGGGTCAATATCAATATTTTTACTAACATAACCGTGCATCCCTCAACCTACAGGCAGCACCTTGGATGGTTTTGTCATCCTGTCTTCTCTCCTTTCACAGAAATAGATCCAGCAATTCCCCCTAAGTCTCAGATTTCCAGGGGTTTGAACCAGAGCATTGAGATCCAGTGGCCAGGGATATGAACATGTCAATGTTCAAACCTTTTAGCACAAGACCCTCCTTCTTTATAAATGAAATACCCACCTCTGGGGCCACCGGCTGATGACGCTGCAGCCCAGGAATGTGTTTTACAATATCAGGGTAACTGAAAATAGTGATTTGGCTAATTTGGTTTTTCATTATTGGTAAGTTTTGGTCTGCTTCGAATGAAGAAAAACATTTAACCCAATTTTGAAGCTCTACGTATAGAGATCTAGAAAGCCTAAAAAAGGGCTGGATTACTCATCTGTTCCTGTGCCCCTTTCACCAATCAAGTTTGCAGATAGGGCCATGCATGGTTCATGCATGCCAATCTGGGGAGCCCAATGTGTTACTGACAAAGCAGAGGGTGCATGGGAAGAGGAGCATCCACATTTGTGAAGCCTGGAGTGTGTGGGGGGGGGGGGGGGGTTGAATGGACCCAAATACATTTTAAGTCTGCTTTAAGAATATATTTTTGGAGCAGAGCAGACAGGCACAAAAATGTATTAGCCATGAGGATGACAGTGACTTCCAGCTCCAGTGGATCATGTGCCTATGTATCTTCTTTATATTATTCTTTTATATTATTCATATATTATTCTTTTTGTTCATGTTGAGAAACTTGTCTTGTGGGTTGGGGGGGGTCAAAAAACATAACCACCTCATCACTAACATAAAGCAGCCATGACTGGGATGAATGTCAATACAACGTCTACAGGCAACTTTGCAAACCATGGGATGGGATATACAGATAGAGGGTGGATTTGTTGATTGATGGAAGGATGGCAGTTTCTAGGCAAAATAGTGCTCAGTGCAGGAAGAAAAACATTCTTTCATCCTCCTCACCCATCCTATGGTGCTGCTGCTGTCTCATACATGTATTTGTCATGCTGTGCCTCTACCATAGCAGAAAAAGCATCCCCTCCCCATGACTGAGCCCTTTAGGGTGGGATGAGCGTCCCGTCTTATGGTCTGCCTCACTAATAGTGGGCCTGACTCATCTGAAGTAAACAGAATGACTGAGATAAAGGCAACCCCCAATGGCCTAAGCGCCCAGTGTGATTGCCCTGCTTGTCCTCCCCTAGAAACAGCCCTGGATACATAGATAGATAGATAGATAGATAGATAGATAGATAGATAGATAGATAATAAGTAGCTAGGTAGAAAAGCAGATATGATATAGAATGGAAAGATAGATAGATAGATAGATAGATAGATAGATAGATAGATAAATAGATAGATAGATAGATAATACGTATAAGTAGCTAGATAGAAAGGCTGGACGACTAGATGGAGAGATACTGTAGATAGGGGATAGATAGATAGATAGATAGATAGATAGATAGATAGATAGATAATAAGTAGCTAGGTAGAAAAGCAGATATGATATAGAATGGAAAGATAGATAGATAGATAGATAGATAGATAGATAGATAGATAGATAAATAGATAATACGTATAAGTAGCTAGATAGAAAGGCTGGACGACTAGATGGAGAGATACTGTAGATAGGGGATAGATAGATAGATAGATAGATAGATAGATAGATAGATAGATAATAAGTAGCTAGGTAGAAAAGCAGATATGATACAGAATGGATAGATAGATAGATAGATAGATAGATAGATAGATAGATAGATAGATAGCTACATAGTAAGGCTGGATGAATAGATGGAGAGATACTGTAGAAAGGGGATAGATAGATAGATAGATAGATAGATAGATAGATAGATAGACAGAAAGATAGATAGACAGAAAGATAGATAGATAGATAGATAGATAGATAGATAGATAGATAGATATGATATAAGTAGCTAGATAGAAAGACTGGATGAATAGATGGAGAGATACTGTAGATAGGGGATAGATAGATAGATAGATAGATAGATAGATAGATAGATAGATAATAAGTAGCTAGGTAGAAAAGCAGATATGATACAGAATAGATAGATAGATAGATAGATAGATAGATAGATAGATAGATAGATAGATATAAGTTTAAGTAGCTAGATAGAAAGGCTGGATGAATAGATGGAGAGATACTGTAGATAGGGGATAGATAGATAGATAGATAGATAGATAGATAGATAGATAGATAGATAGAATATAAGTAGCTAGGTAGAAAAGCAGATATGACACAGAATGGATAGATAGATAGATAGATAGATAGATAGATAGGCTGGATAAATAGATGGAGAGATACTGTAGATAGATAGATAGATAGATAGATAGATAGATAGATAGATAGATAGACGTAGCTAGGTAGAAAGGCAGATATGATATGGGGTGATGAAAAGATGAACATTTGTGATATTGATCAAAGTTCTAGTTCCCAGAAAACCTGCACTGGTACCACTGGCAATGATAATGAAGGCAGCGTTAGTTATACCGCGGGGCAGGCAGTGCGGTGTAGTCCGCTCAGCACCACGGGTACAGCGCTGGGCGCCGAGTAGCGGATTATGGCGCATGTCCAGGTCGGTCGGTATCCCGCTCCTCTATGTCTCTGGACCATCAGAGAGCACCTCCCAGTACAGGCAATCAGATTGCCCAGCATGGTGGAGAGCAGCTTCCAGTACAGGCCATCAGATTGCCCAGCATGGTGGAGAGCAGCTTCCAGTACAGGCCATCAGATTGCCCAGCATGGTGGAGAGCAGCTTCCAGTACAGGCCATCAGATTGCCCAGCAAGGTGGAGAGCAGCTCCCAGTACAGGCCATCAGATTGCCCAGCATGGTGGAGAGCAGCTCCCAGCACAGGCCATCAGATTGCCCAGCAAGGTGGAGAGCAGCTTCCAGTATAGGCCATCAGATTGCCCAGCATGGTGGAGAGCAGCTCCCAGTACAGGCCATCAGATTGCCCAGCATGGTGGAGAGCAGCTCCCAGTACAGGCCATCAGATTGCCCAGCATGGTGGAGAGCAGCTCCCAGTACAGGCCATCAGATTGCACAGCAAGGTGGAGAGCAGCTCCCAGTACAGGCCATCAGATTGCCCAGCAAGGTGGAGAGCAGCTCCCAGTACAGGCCATCAGATTGCCCAGCAAGGTGGAGAGCAGCTCCCAGTACAGGCCATCAGATTGGCCAGCATGGTGGAGAGCAGCTCCCATTACAGGCCAACAGATTGCACAGCATGGAGGAGAGCAGCTCCCAGTACAGGCCATCAGATTGCCCAGCAAGGTGGAGAGCGGCTCCCAGTACAGGCCATCAGATTGCCCAGCATGGTGGAGAGCAGCTCCCAGTACAGGCCATCAGATTGCACAGCAAGGTGGAGAGCATCTCCCAGTACAGGCCATCAGATTGCACAGCAAGGTGGAGAGCAGCTTCCAGTACAGACCATCAGATTGCCCAGCAAGGTGGAGAGCAGCTTCCAGTACAGACCATCAGATTGCCCAGCAAGGTGGAGAGCAGCTCCCAGCACAGGCCATCAGATTGCCCAGCAAGGTGGAGAGCAGCTTCCAGTACAGACCATCAGATTGCCCAGCAAGGTGGAGAGCAGCTTCCAGTACAGACCATCAGATTGCCCAGCAAGGTGGAGAGCAGCTTCCAGTACAGGCCATCAGATTGCCCAGCAAGGTGGAGAGCAGCTTCCAGTACAGACCATCAGATTGCCCAGCAAGGTGGAGAGCAGCTTCCAGTACAGACCATCAGATTGCCCAGCAAGGTGGAGAGCAGCTTCCAGTACAGGCCATCAGATTGCCCAGCAAGGTGGAGAGCAGCTCCCAGTACAGGCCATCAGATTGCCCAGCATGGTGGAGAGCAGCTCCCATTACAGGCCATCAGATTGCCCAGCAAGGTGGAGAGCAGCTCCCAGTACAGGCCATCAGATTGCCCAGCATGGTGGAGAGCAGCTCCCATTACAGGCCATCAGATTGCCCAGCAAGGTGGAGATCAGCTCCCAGTACAGGCCATCAGATTGCCCAGCATGGTGGAGAGCAGCCCCCAGTACAGGCCATCAGATTGCCCAGCATGGTGGAGAGAGCAGCTCCCAGTACAGGCCATCAGATTGCCCAGCATGGTGGAGAGCAGCTCCCAGTACAGGCCATCAGATTGCCCAGCATGGTGGAGAGCAGCTCCCAGTACAGGCCATCAGATTGCCCAGCATGGTGGAGAGCAGCTCCCAGTACAGGCCATCAGATTGCCCAGCATGGTGGAGAGCAGCTCCCAGTACAGGCCATCAGATTGCCCAGCATGGTGGAGAGCAGCTCCCAGTACAGGCCATCGGATTGCCCAGCATGGTGGAGAGCAGCTCCCAGTACAGGCCATCAGATTGCACAGCAAGGTGGAGAGCAGCTCCCAATACGGGCTATCAGATTGCCCAGCAAGGTGGAGAGCGGCTCCCAGTACAGGCCATCAGATTGCCCAGCAAGATGGAGAGCAGCTCCCAGTACAGGCCATCAGATTGCCCAGCAAGGTGGAGAGCTGCTCCCAGTACGGGCCATCAGATTGCACAGCATGGTGGAGAGCAGCTCCCAGTACGGGCCATCAGATTGCACAGCATGGTGGAGAGCAGCTCCCAGTACGGGCCATCAGATTGCACAGCATGGTGGAGAGCAGCTCCCAGTACGGGCCATCAGATTGCACAGCATGGAGGAGAGCAGCTCCCAGTACAGGCCATCAGATTGCCCAGCATGGTGGAGAGCAGCTCCCAGCACAGGCCATCAGATTGCCCAGCAATGTGGAGAGCAGCTCCCAGTACAAGCCATCAGATTGCCCAGCAATGTGGAGAGCAGCTCCCAGTACAGACCATCAGATTGCACAGCATGGTGGAGAGCGGCTCCCAGTACGGGCCTCAGATTGCCCAGCAAGGTGGAGAGCAGCTCCCAGTACAGGCCATCAGATTGTCCAGCATGGTGGAGAGCAGCTCCCAGTACAGGCCATCAGATTGCCCAGCATGGTGGAGAGCAGCTCCCAGTACAGGCCATCAGATTGCCCAGCAAGGTGGAGTGCAGCTCCCAGTACAGGCCATCAGATTGCCCAGCAAGGTGAAGAGCAGCTCCCAGTACAGGCCATAAGATTGCCCAGCAAGGTGGAGAGCTGCTCCCAGTACAGGCCATCAGATTGCACAGCAAGGTGGAGAGCAGCTCCCAGTACAGACCATCAGATTGCACAGCATGGTGGAGAGCGGCTCCCAGTACGGGCCTCAGATTGCCCAGCAAGGTGGAGAGCAGCTCCCAGTACAGGCCATCAGATTGTCCAGCATGGTGGAGAGCAGCTCCCAGTACAGGCCATCAGATTGCCCAGCATGGTGGAGAGCAGCTCCCAGTACAGGCCATCAGATTGCCCAGCAAGGTGGAGTGCAGCTCCCAGTACAGGCCATCAGATTGCCCAGCAAGGTGAAGAGCAGCTCCCAGTACAGGCCATCAGATTGCCCAGCAAGGTGGAGAGCTGCTCCCAGTACAGGCCATCAGATTGCACAGCAAGGTGGAGCGCTGCTCTCAGTACATGCCATCAGATTGCACAGCATGGTGGAGAGCTGCTCCCAGTACAGGCCATCAGATTGCACAGCATGGTGGAGAGCTGCTCTCAGTATGGGCCATCAGATTGCCCAGCATGGTGGAGAGCAGCTCCCAGTACAGGCCATCAGATTGCACAGCATGGTGGAGAGCTGCTCTCAGTATGGGCCATCAGATTGCCCAGCATGGTGGAGAGCAGCTCCCAGTACAGGCCATCAGATTGCACAGCATGGTGGAGAGCTGCTCTCAGTACAGGCCATCAGATTGCACAGCATGGTGGAGAGCAGCTCCCAGCACAGGCCATCAGATTGCACAGCATGGTGGAGAGCAGCTCCCAGTACAGGCCATCAGATTGCACAGCATGGTGGAGAGCAGCTCCCAGCACAGGCCATCAGATTGCACAGCATGGTGGAGAGCAGCTCCCAGTACAGGCCATCAGATTGCCCAGCAAGGTGGAGATCAGCTCCCAGCACAGGCCATCAGATTGCCCAGCATGGTGGAGAGCAGCTCCCAGCAAACACATGCTGCCAGCAAGTGTAACCATAGTGTACAGCAGGCTGGCAACTGTATGAATGGATAAGCTGGTCAGGCATGTAATCCTAGCATAGCACCTGCTATGGATGAGAGCCCCCCTCTCCATCGCGTGTCTCCCCCGAGGGTAAATTACCAGCATTTGCCCCTGTGTTCTACCTGCACACATTGCACAGTACCTGAACGTTACCTTTCAGTACCGCCATAAATAATCCACCTCATCTGTTGTTTCTCTCCACCTCCACTATGTCTGCCTTCCTCCCCCGACTCTCTCCTTCTCCCTCCCACTTTTCTTCTTCTTATTCTATATTTTCCTAAAGCTTTATTTTCTCTATTTAACACTTCATGATCATGTCTTATCTTCCTCACTCGTTCTTAACCCCTCCCTACCTTTCTCCTCTCAATTCCTCCCTCCCATTCAGTTTCTTTGTGGCCCTCCTTTCTTTCTTCCTTCCTATCCAGCCCTCTTTGTTTCTTTTGCTATCTAATCATTTATCATTCTTCACCTCCTCCCTTCTTTTCTTTCTATGCATCTGACCACATTCCTTCCCGTTTGTCCAACTACTTCCTTCCTCTCTTCTCTTCTTTCCTTCCCTTTCTCCTTACTTTCTTTGTAGGTAGTGGTAGTGATTGAGGTGATGGTGGTAGTCATTTGAGTGATGGTGGTATTGATTAGGGTGATAGTGGTTGTACATAAGGTGTTTGTGATTGGGGCGGTGTGGGAAAGGATTGAGCTGATAATGGTAGTCATTGAGGTGGGAAAGGAAATTGGGGTGGTGGTGGTAGTAGTTGAGCAGATGGTTATGGTGATTACAGTGGTACTGGAAGTATTTAGGGCGCTGGTGGTGATTGGCAGGGTGGTAGAAGTGATTGGGATGATGGCGGTAGTAACTGAGATGAGAGTAGTGGTATTGATTGGGGTGGTGGTGGAAGTAATTGTGTTGGTGTTAGGTATTGGAGTAGTGGTGGTGATTATTGGAGTGATGGTGTTAGTGATTGGGGTAGTGGTGGAAGATGTGATTGAGCTGATGGTGGTAGTGACTGAGGTGGGAGTTATTTGGAAGTTACTTTACTGCTGGTGGTGATAATTGGGATAGTGGTGGTTGTGATTGGGGTCGTGGTAGTGATTGCGGGAAGTGGTAGTAGTGGTAGTGGCTGGCATGATAGTCATGAATGGGGTGATGGTGGTAGTAATTGAGGTAGTAATGGTGGTAGGGATTGGTGTGGTGGTGGAAATAATTGAGGTGGTAGTGTTCGGGGTGATGATGGTAATAATTAGGGTAGTGGTAATAGTGGTAGTGATTGGGGAAGTGATAGTGATCGGGGTGATGGTGGTAGTAATTGGGGTAATGATTAGCATAATAGTGGTAATACTGAACATCCAATCGGGCCATAACCAGGAAAATACATTGACCCTCAACAGCCAGGCCTCAGGAGTCACCTCTTATATGTGCAGACTCTAAGCCCCCCCTCCCACATACCAACCAGGAGACATGAAAAAAACACTGGTTTGGGGCTTGTGATCCCCCCAAACCCACTTTTTCCAGCTCTGAGCTAAGGCTGTCTGACATGAACACTGGTTATTGTGATTGAGAACGTGAATAATAGACTTACCTCTTCTTATCACCCCTCCCTGGCTATTCAAGACCAACCCGCACTGCGCCTCCACCGAACCCTAAAAAACACATTTAAAATATAAATACAACATTTAATAAGTTACATTCACAGTGATCATGACTAATAACAATACCGTGTTGATTCTAAATGTCATTAATTGTAATTAATCAGGGATACACACAACGCCGCAATACTATACAGCTGTATGAAAGCAGTCGTAAGGACTTGTAACCATAACCATTCTCAATATATTTACACGTACTGTAACAGAAACGTAATAATACCAATATAAAAAAAAACAATATATATATATATATATATAGCATAACATTTGATTGCCATGTATTACAGTTAGTAATAGCGCAGTAATTATGATTATTACCAACCATAACCGTTAGTTAAACTAGTACTACTTTTACAGCTTAAAAATAATTTTGCCTCTATATCAGCATTGCAATATTTTATGTCAAGGTCATTTTAAGGTTGCCTTTATTTATGAACAACGTTTGTTATACCACCAATGCTAATGATGATTTTATTAACAATAATAATCATAATAATGATGATAATAAAATGATTACAAAAGTAACGTTACTTTAATCCTACTCTGCAGGCAATTTATTAAAAGCTGAATGCCTGATACTCCCCCGTTTCCCAGTGAGTGAAGGGCCCCCCAATGTCGGGGCCAGGGGGTGGGTAAGTAAAGCAGCAGGCCAGCCCGATGCTGGGATAAGTCGGCCAGGTTATGTCCCCGCACATTTTCTATTCTCTGAATCCTGACTTGTAAAATCTGCTCAGAGAAAAGAACACACGTTCGGGTTCTGCTCTAAAGTGATTATGAACTGGATAGAGGGGGAAATGGCGATCCCTGTATAAATTAGGCCGGTGATGAGAAAAGGTGTGACAGGAGCCTTTGTTGGCCATGGAAAATCTTTTTAGGGAGCTGAAAGATGCACTAGCTGTACCCAGACTCCAGGCATCTGTTCCATCGACTTAAACACCATGAGAAGTATTGGGGGGATCGCTTAATATTCCAGCCAGGGAAATCATTTACATCTGTCTAAAAGAAAATCTCAAATGCTAAAATGTGAAAAAAAAAGTAAAATAAACCAAAACAGCTCGGAACGCGCTATATTTCGTCATTTTTAAAACAGGTTCGAATATTATTTGACTGTTACATTTTTTACTTTGCTTAACTATAATTTACTATACTATACTTTTTTTTTTACTATACTTTATACTATATTTTGCTATATTTTTTCCACCTATCAAGTCTTAGCTATTATTTATATTGTAATACTATATAAAAAGATATTATAAAATATATATTATAAAAAGAAATCATTATTCTCAGACTATATATCCTATGATATTAATCATTATCATTACAAAATTACTTAACTATGGGCAATGAGGCCTTGCACATAAAAAGATCATAACAGTAAAATAACAGTTGCTGTGCCATTAGGATCTTTACATTGGTATTATTCATATTTATAGTGTTGTCATAATGATTCATATATTATCCCTAAAATAATAATAATTATTATTATTATTATTACTGCCATGATTATTTAGAATAATATGCGTTAATATAATAAAATACTTCAAAATACTATAAAACGTTATGCTATATATATAGACATAGATACTGAAACAAAATATGAGTAGTGAAATGTTTTACTTAATTATAGCTAAATAGATAAATAATTATGTTATAAAACGTTATGCTATATATATGGACATAGATACTGAAACAAAATATGAGTAGTGAAATGTTTTACTTAATTATAGCTAAATAGATAAATAATTATGTTATAAAACGTTATGCTATATATATAGACATAGATACTGAAACAAAATATGAGTAGTGAAATGTTTTACTTAATTATAGCTAAATAGATAAATAATTATGTTATAAAACGTTATGCTATATATATAGACATAGATACTGAAACAAAATATGAGTAGTGAAATGTTTTACTTAATTATAGCTAAATAGATAGTTAAAGTAATGTAGTTCTTTTCCTTAAGCTTAAGGAAACTTTAAAATAATAGTAAAAACGATAATAATATCAATATGAAGAAGAAGAGGATGGAGAAGATGATCAAGTAGAAGGAGAAGTAAAAGACGAATAGAAATAAAAAGAAAAACAAACAGTTGTTAAAATGCCTAACTATGCCCTAAAGATATAAAAAATATTCATAATATGTTTAATAATATTAATATAAAATGTATACCATAGCTAATGAGATTATGATAAATTTTACTATTATGATGATAATTATTACTGTATTATTTTATCAACAACTACAACAATAAGAAAGATAGAAGTTAATAGCCGTAGCTTTGATATATATACATTATTTCAAGTTAATTATCAGGGACTTTACACCAAAAATATTAATTACAAATAAAATAAAAATAATCCTTAGTTGTGTCCAGCCGGACCAGCTGCTGGGTTATTTTTTGAGCCTGTCCTGCCCTGTTGATGTGTGTTTGTGTTTTACCAGCTCTTTCTGGTAATGCGGAACATGCTGTTAGCTCGGATGACATTGCATAAAATGACCAGTTGAAGGACGTTAAGTTGGAAAATTGGATCAACTACGGTGCTCTATAGCCGGGGAATCGGCCTTTGTGTCGCACTAATCTGCCTATTCAGGGCTGTCGGCTCGCTGGGCCGCCGATGGTCAACAAATTTGTCCGGCGAGAAAGAGTAAAGCGGCAGCAGACGCGCCTGTGAAAGGGAGAAGAGAAGGCTCAGCGCTAAGCTGTGGAGGGGAGGGGGGAATAGCTGCTCCTTACACAGATTGCCCGAGCCACCGCCACACCGGGGGCTCTCCTGACACCCCATGGCAGGACCACCGCTACAAGCAAAGTCACGGTTACTGACAACACCCTGCTCCTTACACCCAGGGAATGGGAGAGAGAGAAAGAAAGAAAGAAAGAAAGAAAGAAAGAAAGAAAGAAAGAAAGAATGCAAAATATAAAAAGAACTAGAAAGGAAGAAAGTAAGACAATTGCAGAAGGACAGAAAGAGTGAGAAAGAAAGAAAAAAAGAAAGAAAGAAAAAGACACACTCCCTGTTGCCTTTCAAATCCCACATTTCACACCCACCTTTGAGTTAACTACAGAGTTGAAGGAGAGAGACGACATGATAAGAGAAACATCAGAAGAGTGAATGAAGGGAAGAAAGAAAGAAAAAAAAATAAAGAAAGGGGAAGAAATGAAGGTAAGGTGGGAAAAAAGCAAAAAGAAAGAACTAGAAATCAAGTAAGGAGTGAAGAAGGAAAAAAAAACACAGGGAGTGAGGAGAAGACAGAAGTAGAGATAGAGACAAAGAAAGAACCAAAGAAAGAGAAAGGAGTAATGAAAGATGGACATGATGAAAGAAATAATGATTGAAAGAAAGACTTGCTTCTAACGCCCTGCTGCCTTCCAAAGTACAGTACACAACCACCTTTGCGCCCACTCTAGTGCTGAAAGAGGGAAAGACAGAGGTATAAAAGAGAAAGCAAATAATAGAATGAAGAGATGAAAGGATAAAAGAAAGACAGAAAAATAAATGAAGGTAGGAGGGAAGGAAGTGACAAAAGGAAGGAATAAAAGGAGGAAGAAGTGAGAAAAAATAGAAGGAAATGAGTGAAAAAAAAAAAGAACTAAACGTAAGAAAAATAAAGCATGCCAGAAATAAAAGGAAGCAATTTTGCCTCCCTTCCTTCAGACCATTTATTTTCTTTCTCGCTATTTCATGGTTTCCTCTTTCTTTCTTTATTTTATCTCTTTCTCTCTCTATACTGATAAAATGTGTTTTTTTAATAGTGTCTGTTTCTCCTTTGCTTGCTTTCCATTCTTTTTTACTGTATGTCAAAGCGCATGTCGCTATTTTCTTTTTATTATCTCTCCCTCTACTCCCTCCTTTCCTTTTGTATATGTTCTCCTTTTTTCTTTACAGCCATAACAATGTTTCCGTTTTGAAAAAATAATACATTATACATTTCTTTTAATTAGATTTTCGCTTCGTCTTATTTTTTAATTAATCCAAATGAAAAATCACCACAAAGTATTTTCACATGCTCCAAGAAAAAAAAAATATGGTAGTACAAAAAAAAGAACTGGAAAGAATCGCATAAACAAAAACAAAGTTTCAACAGCCAGTGATTAAAGGACGTAGAACGTACAGTATGAAATGGAGTGAAGATCAGGGAGGAACTGGAAACGGAGACAAATATTGTGATATTGGGAATATAAATATGGATGAGAGGAAAGGGCAAAGGTAAAAAGGGAAGAGAAAAAAATATAAAAACTAAATATAAAAAGGGGAGGAAGAAAGTAAGCCTAAATGAAAAGAAATAAATGATAGTTTGCACGAGAGAAGCGTACAGGAGAAGGATTAGAAGAAAGACGGGGAGAAAGGAATACATAGGGCAATTTTTCCACTACCCTGTCCTGTACTTCTTTTCTTTTTTCTCGACATATTTATTTTCTCTATAAATTATTTCTGCTTTTCTTTTGCGTCTCCACATCTCTACAGCACCTAATTATCTACGCGATGCCAGAATAGCTAAAAAAAGAATATTATGTTTTATTTTGGCATGCTAATAGTTAAGTCATTATTTTGGTGATTATTATAGCAGGGCTGCTGCGCCGGCCACGCCCAGTTTAAAGGGCTAGCACAGGGATTGATGGGCTTTTTAGTGGTGTCTTTACCTGGAAGTCGTCCCCCGCAGAGCCGGACAGCCCCAGGCTAGAGCCGGGCAGGAGCCTCTGGTCCGGGTGCATGCCATACTGGGATCCATGGCTCATCAATGACAGGTCATGGCGCCTATAAGCGTCCAGACAGCCAAAGTCCCTCCTCTGGTCATCCAGGCAAGAGGATTTGAGAGCCCTGGCGTTGTGTAGGTTGATGAAGTCAGTGGGCTCCCCATGGTGGATCTGCTGGTAGTACTGCTGCGAGTGGTGCAGGGAGTTGAGGGAATATGCATCAGGGGTGACGGCAGGGTGGCTGTGCTGGAATTCGTAGTGGAAAGACTGGTGGTGCAGTGGGGTGTACTGGTGGTTAGCCGAAAAATAGGGCGAGGCGAACTCGGTGCCTGTGGTGGAGTAAGTCAGAGGAGACGTGGAGGAATAGGCGACAGTGGAGTTGGCTACAGACTCAAGACATCCAAGTTGCATCAAACGGTAACTGTTTGATCCATCATGACGTATCTGGAAGGAAGGGAGACAAAAAAAGAGGAGAAAAAATAGGTTTGTCAATTTAAATAGCATGGCGCAGACAGCACAAGCTCTATTGTGAAGCTTTCCGGCTCAGGTAGACTGCTACAAAGCAAATTGCCGCAAACGCGTAAATTGACTTCTACGGCTGGCGCGTAAGTTAAGCGCTGGCGCGTAAGTTAAGCGCTGGCGCGTAAGTTAAGCGCTGGCGCAAATTGCCTTAAGATTAATAATTACACGAGATAACATCTAATAATTCAGAACAGATTCTCCTTTCATCAAATGACAGAAAATATGGTATGTAGCTCAAATCAGATAGCCACACCCGAATATACATGATGTTGTAGTAGTTTACAGATGCAATAAAACTAAGATCCTAGCACTAAAGACCAAAAAATACGCGTTAAAATAATCTACCTATCCCCTCCAAAAACAGGAGAACATATAGTGCGATTACCTCTATCCAGCCCTAGTCACAATGGATTAAAACTAACCCCTTCCAGTTCACAAAATATAAACGAAATCCCCAAATATTGCCCTGAATAAACGGCTTGTACACCCCACCCAAGCCCTTGTCTTATCAGGAGGACATCTGATGTTCTAGCTTGACGATCTGTCGAAGCAGCATCATGCCCCCCTAGTCTGCGGCTTCAGTATGAGGGATTATTTTTGTCCCCCTTTTCGTTATAACAACTGTTGTATTTGCAGAATGCCATCCTAATAGACGACAGATGTCATAACGAATTTTCTGATTTTTTTTTTTTAAAGAAGCACCTATTAATTCACTGTAAGCTTGGATTAAAACGGCATGGAAAAAAAGCACAAAAAGACTAGTAAATAAAAAGAAAGCAAAATGATACCTCTGAATCGTGGACCAGTCCTGGAAAGGATGTAGACATTGTTGTCTCCTGTTTTTTTTTAGTCTATAGACAGACACTTGTCCTATAGGCGAGGTTCCTCCTGTAGGCTCCAAATGTGTATTTCCCAAATGTTATAAAAGCCAAGGGCTTGGGCTGGCAGAGGGAAACCGTCTCTTCCCACTCTTCTTGGAAACCTGGAGGAAAAAATCTACCCTCTGCTCACCAGCAGCTCCCTGGATCAGATTTTGTACTTGCTGGGTAATTCTTTGGCTGATGTCGTAGGTCCCTTGGCAATATAGAAGTTTTGAAAATTAAGCATCAGCAGTGAGAGAGATGGGAGGACAATAGATAGAAGAGCCTCTTCCCAGGAGACAAGAAATAAATATTGTATCTTCCCCTAATAAGGAACTGTGGGATCTTTTCTCATTTTATCCATTTTTTTGCCTAATCTTATAGTTTTTTACTTTACTGGATTCTCTGTGGCAATATTATTTTACTATACTTTTTATATATATTTTTGACTTGTTTACTTTTACAATGGGCTACTCTACGAATCACCCAACCTATCGAATATATGCATCGATGTTTTTCCCTTTGTTTTATCCAAGAACGCTCAGGTACACAGGATTTACTAGGTTATTTACCACCAGCATTTACACAATTACAACGTGGATAACATTAATCAAGACTAATAGACCATTTATTTATAAAAAGTTTTTATATGTTGCATTTTTCCATGGATTTATAGAAATGCATTCACTGTTGAAATATTAATCAAATGTTGCTTTAAAGAAAATACAATTACTTTTTTTTAATCTTAGGTCTATTTATAGCATAGAAAATGAATATATATTAATTAAAGATATATTGATAATAGATATTTAGATGATACCTTTATATGTGTATTATATTGCGAAAGAAAAAAACATACATACATACAATGGAAAAAAAAATATATTGATAATACATATTTACTTAGAGTACTTTAATCTTACATTTTACATATTTCGATTTTTATGTCTATCTATATAACCAATGCAGCTTATAAATACTACGCAATATGTTTATGAAAGTTTAGATAACAACTATTTACATTGTATTTACATTATTTAATTTTTTTGGGTCTGTTCTTTGCTTCTCTGTGTTTACATGGTAAACTATTGTATTTTGATAATAGATAGTTATTTAAATTATACTTGTTTCTATTTCTATTTCGATTTTTGAATTTATGTGAAAGATATATAGCTAATACAATATATCGTATATGTATTATTTAATACTATAATAATACTATAATATATATATATATATATATATATATATATATATATATATATATATATATAATTTATAGTATTATAATATTATTAGTATTATAATTATTATATATTACATTAAGCAGAACATACAATGTCAAGGTAATTCCAAGCATTTGCTAATTCGATGGATTAACGATTTAAACTTTTCAAGCATTTTAGATTTCTTCTTCAGGCATATTCTGAATCATGCATAAGTTTCATCATTATATTATATACTTTTTATATGTATCAGCTACACATATATATATATATATATATATATATATATATATATATTACTTCTACTACCTTGACTACATTTTTGTTCTTT